>CM061921.1:196673539-196708383 GCA_031002005.1 Vandiemenella viatica
TATTGTCGGGACTGGATATCCAAAGGGATTTGAAGGTATGCTTCTGCCAGGTCAATTTTTGTAAAGTAGGTACCTCCTGCTAGTTTACGGAAGAGGTCGTCCGGTCTCGGAAGTGGATAGTCGTCTACCAGCAGATGCGGGTTGACGGTGGTCTTAAAGTCACCACAGAGACGTAAGCGGCGTCCTGGCTTCTGAACTATGACCAACGGCGTGGCCCAGGGGCTGAACCGCACCGGCTGGAGGATCCCTTCGTCTTGGAGACGTTGAAGTTCTTCCTGAAGTGGTTGTTGAAGCGCTACGGGTACCTGGCGTGCCCGGAAGTATCGAGGCCGTACGTCCGGCCGGAGTTGGAGTGATGCTTCGAAGTCCTTTGCACAGCCGACGCCTGGTAGAACAGATCCTGAAACTCTGTGCAAAGGGCGTCCACTTCAGGAAAAGGAACATGCTGAGATACGAGGTGTATGTTATCCTCAATTGAAAATCCGAATAAGCGGAAAGCGTCCAGTCCAAATAAGTCTGCTGTGAGAGAACTGTTAACTACTAAAAAGGGGACTGAACGATGTACAGACTTATACATGACGTTTGCTGTGAATTGTCCCAGGAGTGCTATTTCCTGTTTGTTGTATGTCAGGAGGCGCTTGGGGGCCGGCGAGAGGGGGGGGGCGAGCCAATTTGCACATAAGTAGTATAATTAAGCAATGAGACTGCTGCTTCTGTGTCGACTTGTAGGCGCAGGGGCTTGCCATTGACCGTAACGTCAATAAAAAGTTTGGATGCTGTGGAAGTGTCTACCTGATTGATATCCATAGGTGCGCCGCTCAACCTGTCTTGGTAAGACCCTGGGCGGCGAGAGCCGGGATTGGCATTGGTGGTGTTGGTGCGGCAGACGGACGCCAGGTGTCCTTCCTTGCCGCAACGTGAGCATTCAGCCCAACGATCCGGACAATTTTCCCTCTCATGTGCTGAATAACAGGCGGGGCAGGAGGGCAGGCGGAGCGGGCTGCGGCGTCGGCGCTGAGGGATCCGCTGCTGCTGCCGAGACTTGGTGCCCCTGCCGGATCGGGCCGGTTCGATGTCCTTCTGAGGAAGCGGTCCCCGGTTGTGGTGTCGGGAGGAGCGCGACTGGGAGCTCTGGATGGCGGCGACGTCCTGTGTGTCTTCTACGTTGGTTCGGATTGCGGCCACATCCGCCCAGGACTCCAGGCGGCGATCTGCGGCCGTAGATATTTCGAATTTGTAGGCAAGTTCGATGACCTGCTCCAGGGATGGGTCCTCTAACTTGAGGGCGTCATGCCGGAGTGCGGCATCTGGTGCAGCCTGTATGATGTGATCACGCACCATGTCGTCGGCTAGGATTCGTGGGAACAACGAGTTTGAAACTTACATTTTCTGCTAAGGCCTTGGAGTTCGGCCGCCCACTGGCGATACGTCTGATCGGGCTTCTTCCGGCATTGATAGAATTCGACGCGGGCCGCGACGACATGGTACCGGCGTCTGTAGTATGCATTCAGTGTCGTACAGATGGTCGTGAAGGTGAGGGTGTCGGGGTCTTGTGGCTGAAGTTTGGTGAACAAGACATACATCTTCGATTGGTTCCAGGAAAGGAAATATGCACGCTGGTCTTCTTCTTTGGATATGTGATGAATTGCGAAGTGTTGTTTTATGCGCTTCTCGTAGGTCTCCCATTCTTCGACGTCGTCGTTGAATGCTGGGAACGGAGGCGGGGCCGTGGGTTGGCGGAGATTCCTGACTTCCGCAATCAGTTGTCTCTGAGATTCGAAGAACTGATGTTAGAAGTCCTTGGAGGAACTGTTGCCATTCCGTAGGTGCTGCTGGCGTAGCCATGATGGTCGAGAGTTCTTATTCCAACCTTGTCGCCACTGAAGTGAACTACACTTAATGGTTCCTTGAGGTTTATTACTATGTACACAAAACACTGGTAAACAATAACAAATATGGTACAGTTAGCGGATGACCGTCGAGAAATTTAGCCTGGTCCTGATCCGGGGTAGAGAGAGACGGCTTCTACTTCTCGCGAACTTCCGGTGGTCTTCTGTAGTTGAAGCTGGTTCCGCGGTCAGGCCGGAACTGGCGGTGGAGCGGCCGGCTACGCTTATATAGGCGGCCTGGCGCAGGAATTCCGTTGTGTGGTAGTACGGCGACCTCTGTAAGAAATAGTCCCACTTAGCTTCTAGATGATTCTATTTGTTTTCCTGGTTTGTTTTGTTGTCTCTGCGCCTGTTTGGAGTCGTATATGTATCCCGGCGTGCAGGCGCGTTGTGTGTGAGGTCTGCCTGGCAGGGGCCTTTACTGGCAGACTGAACAGAATTTGATGGTTTAACCTATTTCATGCATTTTTTCATACCTTTTTAATGAAATTAATGAAAAGTGACACATGATACATGCCGACAATGTAAGTCAGTGAGTATTGTCCGTACGAAAATGTACACTCGCGTGATGCCTATGATTCTTTCTTAAGACTTTTGATTCTGTTGACGACACGCTCTGGTCTGTGTGTTGACATATTCTAGATTCGTGTTTAAGGTTTCGGTGTGTGTCTACCCTTGTGAAATTCTGTGATAAATATACCTTGTGTCTCTTTTTGTGATTGCACTATATCTGGGTTGAGTAGTCGACATAAAATCTAACTATGTACTAGGCAGTACATATCTAACAACACCTAGCTGACCAGCCGATACAAGTACAAAATAAACCAAGGGACTTGATGTCACGCCCGTTAGACACCTGTACGGGAGCTTTTAGAACAGTAGCTGATCTGTGGCTGAATTTTCAAAACTTGGAGCATTCGTTGTAATCACTGATATGAGTATTCGTTGGAGATATCTCTCCTAAGGATGTCGGGTGCACCATAAAAAATTGAAATGTGATACTATAGAAAAAAATATGTGTAGAGAAAGCTCGAAATGAGCACTGGGTTGATTCAAATGTATGCTAAGTTATGTTTGCATACTTAAAAATTAACAGAATTCCAATCGGAAGGTATTTAACAATTCAAGGATTAAGACGCTCTGGAACGACGCTGTTTCGCCTTTAGTGATGAAAGCAGAATCCGCCTGCGTGCATGTGATGGTAGAGGATAGATCTTAGAAACATCGGATATGTTTGTATTTTGATCATGTATCTCAGGAAAAGGCTATGATTGATTTTTTCCTTGAATGCGAGTTATTCGATGATCACAGGATGAGCTGAAAAATATGCTGAAGGATGGATGAACCTTCCTGAAGATTGAGTACAAAGTCTGGTGTCAAAGGTAGGAGTATTTTCGTGATTATCTAACCTACTCCAGTAAACCTTCGAGGTGCAAAGATCCTACAGTTTAACGTGGCATCAGAACCATCGAAACGTTTCGGCATAGCTAACATTATGCAGCAAGATTTGACTAAATGTTGCTAAGTTTGACTGGCACACCCTGAAAACACACTGACACCAAACTCAAACACAGTTACACCGAACATGCTCATATGGTCAGATGACAGTATCCCACCAATGCGATATGCAGTATATTATTAAAAAATGACGCCCAATACAGGAACACTATGCGGACACATTTAAATCCCCAATTTACTTTTGCCGCTGATCGTTTGATCATTTTCCCAAAGTAATTAATCATTACTAAACGCAATATTCTGTGCCAATACACAATTTGTGAGATGTAAAATCATTTCAGACGTTTAGTTGATACCTTAAACCGATATTATTTGTATGGTGGTAGTTTACATATGCACAATATAAAAGAATTTACACATTCTTTTCGAGATTTTCACAATTTTTGAGCGAATTCATGTAATAATATTCACGTATTATCTGGAGGATTGGACTCCGCTACCCAATTCAAGATATGGATCACCGTATATTGTACCGTGGTAGAAATCGTATGTTGTGACAACCTGACAGCATTTTCAGATTTTTTGCTTTCGCCATGAATTTTTACCTATTCCCACGATTTCCACGATAACGTCACGTTGTGGTGCTAGTCAGTAGATCCAAGGGCTGAGGGGAAGAGACTATAATTATATTTTGTGGTTGTAGTAACACATGTGGTAATTTTTACATGATGATGCACAGGGTGTGGGTACTTTTACTGCAGCAACGGTAGAAAAAAAAAGAGAATTTGGGTGTCTCCTTGAAAAAAAAAAAAACCATTGAGAATAGTACATCCTCCAACTGAATATGGAAACTGAAAAATTTATTTCATTCTGTTCTCCGTAAATTCAAACTAATCTTCATGAAATGATATCTACATTCGCTGACGTAAGCCGAGGAAACAGGAGTTAGCATTACGTGTCTCTTAAACCAGGCGTGGAAATCCGAATGTCAGGGTGATCCTCAGAAAAACATAGCATCTAAAATTAGAGTCTGCGCCAGGATTCAGCTCTGAGGATTGAAACAGTTAATTTATTTTAGATGAGCTACCACACTGCTCTATAGACGTGTAAAGATTAACAGGAGCAGCTGGAACTGCTGCTGTTAATAATTGTGGTATAATAATAATAGCTGTGCAAGTTGATTTAAGTTATGAAGCAAATATATGAAATAAGCAGAATGTGTTCAGTACATTGACGTCGGAAATCGAGATTGCGCCCTCCTGATTGCATGACTTGACAGTTTAATATGAGAGCACGAATTTACACTCAAAACTCATAAGGACGAAAGGAGTTGCACGTCATACCATCCAAACATAGCCCAGTAGTCCCTGGTCACCCATTATATTTTAAAATATCCAGTAAATATTGTAAATTAACGTCAATATTGTATAATTTTACGAAAATTTCAGAAAAAACTAAAAATCATGAAAAAATACCTAAATTTGTAAAATTTGGAATACAACATTAAAAATTACTTTAATTCCTTCCCTTCACAAACGATGATATCCCTTCAAATTGTCTGTTTCAGTAAAAACGACAATCAGAAAAAGCTGCAGAACATATATTTACCGAAATGGGGTTAGTCGGGTGCGTACTGAGTGAGGGAAGACACTGCTGTTGATAGTGATTCGTCAAATGCATGGGGCATACGAAACTTTTAATCGAAATTCATTCAATAATACTCGAACACTCTAAAGAAAAGAATATGGCTGTCCTGCCTGTTAGAAAGCCATGCTCAAAACGCCACCTTAGCTAGGATCCAACCAAACTTGGGTTTTTGATCAAAAATACACATGCTCCAGGAAAGTCTCAAATTTCACTGCAGATGGACAGGCGTTTTGAATAACTTAGGGAATAATAGTGAAAGAGAACCTAGCCTGGAGAAAAAGCGGTAACGTTCGGTCGTGGCATTCTTCTACACGGTAAGACCATTCAAATTTCGATTTCTGTTGTTTTCGGAAATCATTCCATAAATACCAGTTTGGTTCCATCATTAAGGATGTGGCCGATTTCCTCCCGATTCTATTGACTAAGTCGTCTGTGAGCTGTAAAACCCTGACAATATTACTAATATTTAGGAGCGGTTTAGTGACCCTGAAACATCTATAAATCCAAAGTTTCGAATTTTATTAAGGTTATGTTGGATTTGTGAATTCGTTGTTTCATCTTAAGGTCGATAGCTAAACACTTCTCTCGTAGCTAAACATGTCGGCAAAAAGTCTTGCGTAGGTATCTTACAACATTTTAATTGTGTTGTGACGTATCTCCCTAATGCTTCCTCTGTAATTTATCTAAAGAATGTTTTTAAGGATACTCTAAACTCATTCCACATACACTCAATAGTGTGTTGTGTAACAAATTACGCAACACGGTGAAATTCAGTATTTTTAAAGCATGAGGTAGGCACTGAAATCGCCGAACCGGTGACTCCTCAAACTCGAATCCTTGGTCAGCTTCTTTCCTCTTGTTTTACTGTTATTAAATCCCGCATTTCTTTCTCATACAGTTTGACGTATTGATTGCTCCACAAAGTTTTCCTTCTAGTTTGCTTCAGTTGTTGTGTGCACCTAACGATTTTTTTTCCTATCTTCAGTCTATCAACTGGTTTGATTTCCATCCTCCATCCCTTCCTATATCGCGCTAACCTCATCACCTCTACATACCCCTTACAACCCAACTTCAATTACTTGCTTCATATATTATAATCTCTTACTTCCTCTGCAGTTCTAACCTTCGACTATTACCTGCAGTAACAGGTTTACTAGTCCTGCATGTCTGAAAATATGACCTACCATTCTGTTTCTTCTTTCTGTGAGAGACTTCCACAAACTTCTTTCCTCATCCATCATTTCAAAAACTCGTTCGGTCTATACTTCATCGGTCCTCTTAATTTTCAGAATCCTTCCATTGCACCAAAAATCAAATGCTTAAATTTTCGTTCTTTCTGGTATTCCTAAAGTCCATTCTTGGCTGCCACTAGGTGCTCTGCTCCATACATACAGATTTAAGTTCTCCAGGGTCCTAGATCAATACTTGAAACTAAAATATTTATCTGTTTCATCAAGGCTCTTTTCGCTAGTACTGTTCTGCTTTTAACATAATTCCTGATTCCGCCATCGGTTGTAATTATACTTCAAAAGTAGCAAAACTCACTAATTTCTTCAATCATATCCGATCCTGTTTTTATATTTAATCTACTATTATTGGTATCATTCTACTACACTTCAGTGATTAGAAATAGCAAAAATTTTGGCAATGTATTCCTATCAGTACGGCGTAGAGGTAAATTCTTTTTCACTGTAAAACATTTCTTATGAGTAGTAGCCGCAGAGGTAGGATGCTAAGCCAAAAACATTACCATCAAGCAATTTTCCGAGTTTCGAAATGCACTCTTGAGACGTTGAAAGCAGATATCCTGGGTGTGGCAGCGGAGATAAGTGGCGTCCACCAAGGAGCTTGCAGTCCAGCAGAAAGAGGGAAGATCAATCAGACCTTCCAGCAAGCAACACTGTCACAGTGCTGCAAACTGAATACCGCAATGACTAAAGTGTGCTCAGAAGATAGCAGTACAGAAATGATATATGAATCTGAAGTGTTAAAATTAATTTCAAATGCATTCAGTGGTGAAAAGATTGCAATCTTTTATTGAAAATGTTTTAAAAGCATTTAATTTAGTTGCTAAGCAAGATCATGATGTACTCCTCCATTTTGTAAAATAAAAGATTTGTGGACAGGCCAAATCGAATATCTTAATTCGATAGGTTTAAAAAACATGGGAATCTGTAAAGAATATCCTAATCGAAAATTATGGGGAAAGGCATAAGTTAGACCATTACGCTGTAACCTCTTTGCAGCTTACCAAGGTAAAGCGAGTCTATTTCTAGCTAGAATTGATAAACTTGCACATGATTTTAGAAATACCGCAGCCAAAGAAATTCGTGAAGCAAGCGTTATAGTGAAAATGGCATTGGTCACACGCCTTTCTCGCTCGACTTTCATCAGAGGCTTAAGTAATGAAAGAATTCACACTGTAATTAGAGCACAGGGTTCCACTATCACCCTACCAATCACTGTTGAGCTTGCATTTACAGTATAGAAGTGAGTGTCTTATTGTCACAGAAGGAAAAATAGTTTGTAGGGCGATCAGATATGCGCACCGCCCAGAGTAATGCAATTAAAAAGTGCTATTTCTTCGATAAACAGGGGCCATATCAGTAAGGAATATAGGAGCGAACAATTTGTCAAATATGTGACCAGAAAGGTCACCTTACCAAGTCATGTAAATCACACATACAGTTCAGAAGAATTAGCTATATCACATTAACTTTTGTCACCAAAAAGGTCAGTCTATCTCATTATAAACAAAGCAGTTTGCAATAAGTGCAACAAAATTTGACATTACGCGTCACATTGTCCCTACAATGACACAACACAAAAAATAAACAATGGTTCGGGAAACGGCAAATGTGTGTGAGAAATAAAAGCCGTCCTTACGATATACTCGTCAATATGGAAAAATACACATGGTAGGCTGTGAACATGAAAATGACTTCATTAAGATCAATTGTGAAACAATGTGTGTGAGAAATAAAAGCCGTCCTTACGATATACTCGTCAATATGGAAAAATACACATGGTAGGCTGTGAACATGAAAATGACTTCATTAAGATCAATTGTGAAACACGGGGGCACAGGTTAATCTTATACACAATAATTCCTTGGTAAATCACACTCAGAAAACTGTAAGTATCAAAGGAATTATGTCACACACAGTGAGAACAACGGGAATGTTAGTGTTTCACATAAAATTGATTTAACGTGTGTTCATTGAGCATAAGTTTCATGTGACTGAAGAGTCTGTAGATATAGTCAAGGAAGGGTTAATAGGGAGAGATATTTTAATTAATCAGGGAGCCAAAATTAATTATGAAAATGTGTCTGTATGTATCTTTCTATACAAATAGTGACAGAGCCAGAAAATATTAGTGAACATTGTAAGCGTACTAGAATAATCTTAAAGAGGTCAGGAAGCTCACAAGACAAATGTTATCAAATAAAGAGACACATAAAAACTGATTCATTATGGAAGGCAAAATACTTCTCAACTTTAGCCTTAGCTCAAGAATACCACCAAATTTTGATTAAAGAATCTTGATCAACCATTAACAACATTCAGTTCAACTCATGGTCACTACATGTTCCGAGAAATGACTTTGAGATTTGCTACGTACTCGGCCACATTCCAAAGACTGATGACTGTTGTTTTGTGTGGAATACCAGGCGACAGATGTTTTGTTTATTTAGATGATATTATCTGTTTTGGTCCAGATTTGGAGTCACACAATCAAAGCCAAAAACATTTTTGATAGAGTAAGAACACGTTACCTTCGCCTTCAGCCAAATAAATGTGAATTCCTAATGAAAGAGGTAATCTATTATGCACACGTTGACAGAACATGGTATTAATGCAGTTCGGTATAAAATTGAAAAAATTGAACATTAGGCAGTTCCACAAACTACAAAGCAGTGAAAAACATTTCTTGGGTTTGTTAGTTATTGTCGTCATTTCATTTAGAAATTCAGTATGATAGCTAAACCACTGTATGAATTTTTAAAGAAAAATGTTCCATTTGAGAAGAGTCCGAAAACTGACACTGTTTTTCAAATTCTTAAGGATAAGCTGACTTCAGCTCCCGTTTGAACTTACCCTGACCCATATATTATCTGCACTGAAGCATCACAGTACGTGATAAACGCGGTGCCTTCGCAGGTACAATTAATACCAGATAAAGTAGTACCATATGCTTCTAGAACCTTTGATACGCCAGAAACTTATTATTCAGTTTCCGAAAAAGAGGCACTAGCCTTGACGTGGGCAGTAAAACAATATAGACCTTACATCTTTGGTAAATATTTCACAGTCTGTACTCATCACAAACCATTTCTTTGGATTTTAAATGTTAAATACCCATCTTCCAGATTACTGAGATTTCGGTTAAAACTTGAGGAAATTTCCTATACCGTCTTTTATCATAAAGGAAAATCGAATACAGTCACGGATGCACTTAGCAGAATTAGGGAAATATCGGAAGAATAGGCGTCCACAAAACCAGATAACAGGTGAACCAATGATCACAGCAGAAGATACACCACCATCCACAGCTGACTCACAGATTGAAACTAATGAGAAGGATTTTCCGACACTAAGTGATAAGGTCAAACAAGTTGCACTTTGAGAATACCATAATCTTCCTTTAAGAGGGCAGCAGGGTATATCTAAATCATATGAACGAATTAGGAGATATATTCAATCGCCACGAATAAAGTTGTACAGAGAAAACTGCGCTAAGTAATGTGATAGTTTTCAGAAAAACAAACACATACTACCACATATAAAAATGACTTTAGAGCTCACAAAACACCTGATCATGTATTTGAACGTTGTTATATGGATATTGTAAGGCCATTACCTTTGGGTAATAAGGAAATAAATATATTTTAATATTCCAAGATGAATTGTCTAAGTTGGTAACAGCTATTCCTATTGCCAGACAGGATGCAGATACGATCTCTAGAGCATTAGTCCTAGAAGTAAACTTACGTTTTGATACGCGTTCCCATATTTTATCACGTCAAAGATCTTGCTTCATAAGTGGAACGTTGATTTTTTTTTTATTAAACTACTATAGGTCAAGAAGATTCAAACCACAACCTTTCACCCACAAAATAATTTCATCGAGAGGACACATCGCAGTGTTACAGAATATTTATGGCATTATATTCATAATAATTAGAGCACATAGGCTGTCCTTTTTTGTATTTGTATATATTACTAGCATTCATGGAGCCACAGGTTACTCTCCACACGAACTGATGTTTGGTAGAATACCCAACATACTAGGGATACTGCAGACTGCTCCTACAGAGGTTCATTACTGTTATGATGAATATGCCGCTCAATTGACAGCCATCTTACAGACATTACACAATCAAGCTAAAGAGAAAAATAAACTATGATAGGACATAGAATCCACGGGACTTTAAGATTGGAACTAAGGTTTTGTTGAAAGATCAATCGGTTCGAAGGGTTAGATTAAGTAAATTGGATAGTCGTTGGAGAAGACCGTTTACCATAATTGTGAAACGCGGTGTAAATGTAACACTTCAGTTGGCAAGGTATGAAAATCGATTAAAGCCATATAATTAAAAAATTAGAATAATATTAAGGAAATAAGTAAACCAGTAGCTAGAGCACATCTTAAAATATAGTTAAAGGAATATACAGTATATCTAAATTACATATATAGCCAGGAAACCGCATTTAAAACAAGTATACAAAGTCATATGGGCGCTCTGTTTGTAAACACAGACGCACGTGGTGAGCGACCGCATGGCCTCCACACAGCGTCATAAGCTCAGGAATCCATTATGGCACTATCCCGGCGTAGTGGTCTTGCGCTGCACGCTTTGGTAAGAACCAGCTTAGTGATGAGACCATTAACTAGCACGAGCCGAGCTACCACATATACACTTATGCTTTTTTAATTAGAGTTATACACTGTTGTTTTGTAAAATACAACAGTACCTATTACTAAGATTTAATTTTGATTTTCAGATGAAACTACTTCACAGCCTTCTGGCAATAGATTACACCAAGATTTTTCAATTGCAAAATTTCTCTTCTCCAGGATTATAATTTGACCACACAACTTGTGCTCAGCTCTACACATTAACTTCGACGATCGTTACTTACGTGAATTAAAAGGAATTAGAAAACAACTGTGAAAATTTGGAAATTGTGCACTTCGATGTATCGCTTTTTACAAAAATAAATTAATAGAACTAAATGTGACAACTCATAAATGTGATGAGAAGTACTTTGGCATATTAGGAAAATAAAAGTCTCAATGTTTATTTGGACAGATTACGAATCATTACTCACCTAAGAAGAAGAAAGCTATTTCCCTATTTGTAGGGCAAATTTCTAAACTCTTATTTGGAAATTTAAATTCGGAATATGCATCTTACTATAGATCAAAAATAAATATCTTTAAAAAAACGAGCATTGTACTGCTGAAATAGTCCAAAGAACAGTTAACTGTAGTTAAGAAATCTTTCACTGAAATCATTTATACTTTATCTGGTGAGAACCGAAATCAAGATGTTTTTGTTTTGGGGACGAAAATGATAGAGAGGCAGGTATCGCTGACCACCAAGAAAAAGTCTCATCAAAGACTTACGCCCGGGTTCGACTCTTCCCAAGGGGGGAAGTTGTAAGGAATTTGTGTAACTTTAACCCTTTGACTGCTCTAGACGCGTTAACGCGCGTGGCTACTACTGCGCCCAGATGCTCTAGACGTGTTGATGCACACCCTTGTTCCTTCCATCAAGTGCTCTGGACGTGTATACACGCGCCGCCTTGCCGCCCGTCTCTGCTTTGGACGCGTTAAGACGTCCGGCCGCTCGGGTCCCTGTGTGCTCTGCATGCGTTAACGCGCCAGCCACTTAGCGGTCAGATCAGGTAGCCGTATTTCCACCCCCTGTGTTTTTAATTTGCTTTCCATCGTTCGGCCCGTGATCGTTTGCAGCTGCGATCTTATTTGTGTTGCTATTTTCATTTTAGTTTTCAATTTGTACAAAGGAAGAAACCATGGAGATTCTTACTAGTAGCGACAGTGAGAATGATCTGTTTGATATGGTTCATAGTGATGACCCTTCAATAGGATCTTGAAGTAATAGTCCTAAGCCGTGTACATCAGCTAGTGGAAAACGACCATCTGTCTCACAAGTTGTGAAAATTCTTCAGAATCTGAAGCTTCAGATAGTGAGAGGGAAATGTGTGGAAAAAGAAGACGCTTTAGTGACACATGTGACTGGAAAAAAGGGATTCGTGTCGTTATGTGCATGCATTTGACGATTCTGCTGCAGGCCACAAGTGTGGATTAGGTCAAAATTCCACCAATCTGTCACTTTTCCTGATATTTTTAACAGAAGATCTTTTGAAATCTATTCCTGACGGAGCAAATAGATTTTATTTATATGCCAAGAGAAATACGCTAGATTCACTGTTCATTATAGATTTTCCATGTTTTCGATCTGAGCATTTTAAATGATCATGCTCTTCACCGAGTAGTACAGGACGAAAAATGCCTACTGCAGAATTTCATCTGTCTCTGGTAAGAGAACTTTTTGAAGCATATGGCACAGAACAGAGGAAATCTGGCTAAGGAAGACGCTCTGATTGTGAAAATCCTCTTCAATTTAATTAGAGACATTTTTCCACATGTTATTCATATTGAAAATTCAAGGAAAAGCACGCCAATGCATAGAAGCGCTGTATTTTCGAAACAGAAAGTGCGTCGAGAAACCAGATACGAATGCAGAACATGCAATGTACCACTATGTGTTGTACCATGTTTTGAGGCTTATCACACAAAAAGAATTATTAGTAACTGCACAGCAATAACCACATTTCATTTACACGCCTCTAAAGCTAAGTGAAATACGAAATATATATATATATATATTTAACATTGCCAGTGCCGGTTGAGAGCCCGGATCCAAAAGAAGGATATACTTTCGATCAATCCCTTACGAAACGGGTCCCAAATGGCACAACAATAATCCAAATGTGGACGCACAAGAGATTTGTACGCTATCTCCTTTGTTTGTTCATTACAATTTTTCAAGATTCGACCTATGAATCGCAGCCTAGAATTTGCTCTACCTACTAACGAATTAATGTGTATGTTCCATTTCATGTTCCTTTGTACTGTTACTCCCAAATATTTTATAGTATCGACCATATCAATAATTGTATTGTTTAACTCGTATTTCTGAACAATTGGATTCTTTTTGTTAGTTATGCTCATTGTCTTGCACTTTTTACAATTTAGAGTCAGTTGCCACTCAGCGCACCAAGCGAAAATAACATCCAGATCACGCTGTATTTCTAAGCAATCGGCAAAATTTCTTACTTCCCTATAAATAACCGCATCATCAGCAAACAATCTAAAATGGCTTTTCACTTTGTCTCCGAGATCGTTTATAAAAATTAAGAAAAGAAGTGGTCCTATTACACTTCCTTGAGGTACACCCGATGTAACATCTAGATTAGAAGAACTTTCTCCTTCAACGACAACATACTGCGACCGACCAGTTAGAAAATCCTTTATCCATTCACAAAGCTGATCCGATATACCGTACGCTCGAAGCTTCGCTAAAAGGCGGTTGTGTGGCACAGAGTCAAAGGCTTTCTGGAAATCTAGAAAAATTGCATCTACTTGTGAACCTTATAGCATATGCACTAGCCACGAATATATATATTTAGATGTATATATTATTGTATTAAAATAAATGTATGAATATGTATTGTAAGCAATTGTATTTATGCTCGCGGAAATCACAGACGATACTAAGCATGTAAAAAAGGGTAGTATAAGTGATGTTAACATCTATGGTTTTGAGTGTGTGCAGAGGTGTGAAGAGTGACTCTGGCCGTGAGCGGGAGTGAGAGGTCGTGCGCCAAAGTTGTGGCGGCGATCTAATATTTTGTATTATGCCTGATGAATCAGTGATTGTTTCTTAATATACAGAACGAGTGTATTTTCAATTTTAGTTTTGTGCCTCGTGTAAAAATAAAGTTGTTAAGAGCAGTAATCGGGCTTTAATTAATAAAATAGCAAATTATTGATTGTATGAAGCTAAGACGTCTTATTTGGATAATAAGAACCTTTTAATGGAACTAAGTAGCTCCTCTGTCCGCGTACGTGGGTTGAATGGCGGTATTTAAGGGCCAAACCGTCTAAAAACCTGTGGACTTTAATTACGAAACAATTAGGTAGAAATATTAATGAGTTAAGAACGGATTATTATAATTGGCTAACTTAAGAAGAGTAATACAAATTATTATAGAGGAGTATTACATTTGGCTACCCTGCAGAGGATGATTCAGTGATATGATGGTACCAATTACGGATGTTAATTGCTAATTAACATAGCATCCGGGACACCTGGAAATCTTCTGATTCCTACAACGTCGCTGCAGTCAACAGTAGTGAGGAACTTCAGACGACAGCAGTTTCGCAGATTGGCAAGTACAAAATTCCAAATTTAATTCACGGGGTAACAGCAGCAATCGACAATCACATTGCAGAAAGAAGAGCAGTTATAAAATTTTGAACAGTAAAAGGTTAAATTTGAAATTAGTGAAATTAATTCTAAAAATTGTTTGTTTGAAAGAACATTGGAACAAGAAAAGTAACTTTCGTTTGGTTAAAAAAAAATTGCTATTAAGAATTGTAAAAGAAAAACTTATGATTGTAAGTCTAAAGTTTGTTGTAAATTGCAGTAGTTTGTTTATAGTATTTAGCGTCTGTGGATTTCCGATGAGAAGCAAGTAATAATAAAGAAATTAAAAAAAGAGGGGGGAAAACATTTCGTAATTAGAATTTTTAAAAAAAATCTGTAATGTATCTATATGTTTGATTTTATTTCAGGCCGGGGGAGAGCAGAATTTAAATACTATTTTGTTCTGTGAACTATAAATTTTCAGCTGATACGAGAAATTACTAGATTTGGTGGTGATTTGGATGCTGAATTGTTTGTCTTTGTTGTGTGTTGCTTAGCGGCGTTGTTGAAAGCGGCGTCGGCTCATTGTTGATTGGTGACCTTGGAGTTGTGAATTGTTGTCTGACGGAATTCTTCCTATTAACTGGAATACAATATAATTTTGTTTCTTCTATTTTGAATTTTCAAATGTCTTTGAATATGGAAGACAGTAGTGGTAGGTTAGTCCGGGCGGAAGATAATACGGATTTGGTGGAATCAGACGGTAATACGTAATTCAGGAATTGTGATCGAAAGTTCGGGAACAGTAAGTTTTAATGGAAAATATGAAAATCGTATGGGGATACGCGAAAAGAATAAATTTGTGCAAGCCGAATTGAGCAGTAGTCCGGTTGTTAATGGGGATGACAATGAATTTGGCAGTCATTTTGCAATTAATGACATTAGTAGCGGTAGTGAGGATAATGTGCAAGTTGAAGGAACAAGTGTATTTAATGGGGGGCAGAACCCAGTAGAAAGAATAATTTCACCAGAACCGAATCAGTCTGAAAACACTCGGGAAGGGTCTGCAAATTTTAATATGCTGCTAACCGCCATATTAGATGCTAGCCGAAAACAAGAAACCGCCATGAAAAATTTGGAAGAAAGAATTACTGGAAACTTTAATCAGATCGTAGTACAGATCCATGAAAGAATTGAAAATGTAACAGAGCAGATGAACGTAAAATTCGAAACAATTGAAAGCAAAATGTTGAAAATTGAAAATAATATTCGACAAAAAATTTTGGAAGAGATACATCATAACGTAATTCCAATGGTAGCTCGAAGTTTGGCAGAAAGCGAAAGGTTATTTAAAGAAAATTAGAAAACGGAAAAAAAATCAAGAAAATGTTAAGAATGAGATGGGGAAGATTCTGGAAGGCCAGAAACAATGTGATAAGAAGATACAAGGAGTAGAACGGCAGGTCGTTGAACATTCTAGTAGAACAGTATGTATAGAGCAACAATTTGAAGAATTGTCGGACGGGGTCGCGCAAATACGCGAAGATATGATCAGCATAAAAGGAAATCTAGAAGAGGTCAAAAAACAGCCTAATGTTATTGTGAGCGGCGGATCGAATGTTGGTCAATTATCGTTACCCGAAACTATATTTGAGCCGGGGAGAAATGTTCATCCCGCTGACTTTGATAAAATTTATGCTAGAACTTTGCCCATAGAATGGTCAGAAGTTGATAAAATGCAATACGTACACAGAAAAATGTAGAGCGAAGCTTTTTCTTGGGGGTGTGAAATTTTAGAGAGCTGTCATAATTTTAATGAGTTTCTCCAAATGTTCCGAGATAAGTACTGGTCTCAGAGACGACAACGAAAAGTAAAAAGTGAGTTTTACAACTGCAAGCATTACCACACGACAGATGGGAGTATGATAAATTTTTGTCGACAGAATTACGGCATCTAGATCAGCCTATCGGAGAAGTTGAACAAATGGAAGTGCTATTACAAAAGTTGCCAAGACAAGTCCAAGAAAAATTAATTGCAACTCAGTGGGACAAGATGGTAGATTTTTTAGACATACTAGAGAGGATAGACAGATACCAAGAAGCTTGTGAAAATAACACAGAACGAAACAAAATGTTCGACCGGAGCGCGGATAAGACGAAAGATTATTGACACAACGATAGGTGGGATAACGGTTCATAGAGAGGACGTGACATATACGGAAGAAGTGGGAGGCAAATGTACGAGCAATATAGAATGACAAAGAAGGCGGATGAAAGAAAGAGAAGATATGATAAAAGAATCCAACCTACCGAGTTCAATTTGAATGATTTAGTTTTGGTGAAAACAAAATGTAAGTCCTGTAATATCAATTCGGAGATTAAGAAATTTTTCAAAGTTTATTTTGGACCTTTCCGTATAATTTGTAAGCCTCATTCTAGTTTATATTTACTTGCATATCCTAAATCAAATAAAAAGCTGGGTTTGCGAAACATAGTAGACTTGAAACTGTACAAAACTAAAGATAGTGTGTAAAAATTGTTGTATGGAGTTGATGTAGAATAATGTACTAACTGATAGAGCAAGTAACAGTCCTTTAGTTGGAAGTAAATTCGATTCAAATGTGGAAAATAAGTTTGGAAGTTCTTTTTTGTTTATATTCAGGGATTGGTAGCCCTGGTTGTTGTTTCGATAATAAAAAAAACTATCGCTGGAAGAAAGGTTACATTAAAATATAAGTGATCTGAATAGATGTATGTAAGATTTCAACCTGCCAAGAGTGTACAAAGAACAATGAAGACATTAAAGTAAATGTTAGAATATATGGACTTTAAAATGTGCTTGTTGTGTAAGTGATTTAGTGGCACAAGTAACTTTGACGTTAAAAGAAAATCAGCTGTGCGGTTACGCCACTAACCGAGCGCCAGGTAGACTACCCGCTTCGGTAAATCTGACAGTACGGTGTGTGCTCACCGCAAAGAGTTGCTTGTTGACCTCAGTCAGCTGTTGGTAGTTTCAATTGTAACGGACCATGTACAGTTCATGGAAAGAAGAAGGTGTAAAATGTGAAATGTAAAACAAAGTAATATTAATAGGGAAACATTCAATTGGTGTACATAATTACATTTGGTGTTGTGTGAAAAGGTTGTTCAATCAATGTGTCAGAAAATAACGCTAACAATTTTAACTGATAATTTAATATGGACAGATCGTAATGACTTCTCGGTAAAGTGAAATACATGCCAAGAATTAAATTTAATTTGCCTCGTAGTGGGGGCAGGTATAGCATATCCACTAGCCCCGAATATATATATTTAGATGTATATATTATAGTATTAAAATAAATGTATGAATATGCATTGTAAACAATTGTATTTATGCTCACGGAAATCACAGACGATAATAAGCATGTAAAAAAGGGCAGTATAAGTGATGTTAACATCTATGGTTTTGAGTGTGTGCAGAGGTGTGAAGAGTGTCTCTGGCCGTGAGCAGGAGTGAGAGGTCGTGCGCCAAAGTTGTGACGGCGATCTAATATTTTGTATTATGCCAGATGAATCAGTGATTGTTTCTTAATATAAAGAACGAGTGTATTTTCAATTGTAGTTTTGTGCCTCGTGTAAAAATAAAGTTGTTAAGAGCAGTAATCGGGCTTTAATCAATAAAATAGCAAATTATTGATTGTATGAAGCTAAGACGTCTTATTTGGATAATAAGAACCTTTTAATGGAACTAAGTAGCTCCTCTGTCCGCGTACGTGGGTTGAATGGCGGTATTTAAGCGCCAAACCGTCTAAAAACCTGTGGAATTTAATTACGAAACAATTAGGTAGAAATATTAATGAGTTAAGAACGGATTATTATAGTTGGCTAACTTAAGAAGAGTAATACAAATTATTATAGAGGAGTATTACAACCTGCAGCGATAACTTTTATTACGTCGTGTGTCAATAGGGCCAGCTGTGTTTCACATGACCTTTTCTTCCGAAATCCGTGTTGATTTGTTGTAAGCAAATTATTATCATCTAGAAAATTCATAATGTTCGAGCATATAATATGCTCCATATCTCTACTGCAAACAGATGTTATAGATATGGGACGATAGTTCCCAGGATCACTTCGATCACCTTTTTTGAAAATCGGAGTTACTTGGGCGATTTTCCAGTCTGAAGGTACTTTTCGCTCTTCTAATGATTTACTGAATATATCAAACAGAAATGGCCCCATTTCCGCCGCATACTCCGAAAATACTCTTACTGGAATTCCATCCGGGCCGGGTGCTCTCCCCCACTTCAGGAGCTCTATTTGCTTAATGATACCTGCAGTATCTATTCGTAAAGATTCCATAACCTACTCGCCACGGTGTGGGAAAACGGGAATACTATCCTTATGTTCATTTGTAAATAATTTTTTGAATACAGTATTTAGTACGTTAGCTTTATCGCGGCTTTCATTAACCTCGGAACCTTCACGAATTAGTGCTGGAATATTGCTGTTGGTACAATTAACTTTTCGTACATACGACCAAAATTTCTTTGGGTTTTCTGTGAGACTCTTGGAGAGAGAGTTGGAGTGAAAATCGTTAAGGGCCTCGCGCATTACATTCTTAATACGTCCTCTTAAATCAGCTAAGGTTTCTAAATCGCTGCGACACCCCTTCCTTCTTGAGCGTGCGTGTATTTTCCTTTGTTTTTTGAGTAATCTTTTGACTTCGCATGTGTACCACGGTGGATCATTCTCCCCATTTATTGTCCGCTTTGGTATATGTATTTCCATGCCTTTCCTGACTATATGTATAAAACGATGCCACATCTCTTCAACGGTGTCCTTTGTTGACTTGAAGTTATGGTAATTATTCCTCAGGTAGGTTCTAAAACACTCCTTTGAGGACTTATTGAATCTGTATATAATTCGCCCTTTTTTACTTTTTCGCTTGGTTATTAATTTGATAGTCGCAATTACCGCTTTGTGATCGCTTATTCCTGTGGTCGTTGAAATGTCGGTGAATAATTCTGGCCTGTTGGTAACCAGCAAGTCTAAAATGTTTTCGCTACCGTTATGACACCGCGTAGGTTCATTAACTAGCTGCTCGAGATGATTATCTGACAACAACTCGAGAATTACTTCAGAAGCTGCCTTATCCCTGCTACCTGCGATGTGAACGTAATTGCGCCAGTCAATATAAGGCAGATTGAAGTCGCCTCCTAGAATCATAGCATGATGCTTAAAACGGCTAGCTATACTATTTACATTATTTCTCAACTTCGCGACGATAACTATTTTGGAATCGGGTGGACGGTAGAAGGCGCCTATGATGAGTTTTGACCCAGCAACGTTGAGTTTAATCCATATAATTTCACAGATCGTATCGACGTCTATTTCATTACATGGGAGAAATTTACTCATAGCTGTAAATACCCCAACTCCATGAGAATGTAATCTGTCTTTACGAAAAACGTTCATGCTATCTTTAAAAGTTTCGGCGGAACTTATTTCCGGTTTCAACCAACTTTCTGTACCGATAACGATATCCGCTTCTGTACTACAAATAACGCTTTCAAGTTCCGGTTGTCATGCCCTCGGAAGCAGGTAAAATAATTCTTGCAGAGGAAGTATGTTCCAAGGTCCCAAAGGAACCATAACATGAGAATCGCTCTCCTACTCTACCAGAATTAAAGTACTTATAAAGGTTTAATAAATCAATTTATAGGCTAACCACTTGCTAGGAACGTGATTAATAGCCAGTGAAATTCATTCCCCCACTTCAGGCCTACACCCAGAAAGTGCACTTTCAGACTGATACTCAATGAGTTACTTCTCTCCCATGACTGAGTGAACATTCAGATTTCACGTAGGAATATCAGGTAGCTGCTAATACATCCCCTAACCCTCTTCTGGCTTGGGAAAGATACTCTAAGTGACGAGATTTTCATTAGTAATTCCATTGTCTTCAGTGAGAGCTGTTTCCATGCAGTATTTCCATGATTTCCATATAATTGTATATATACTCAATTTCAGTGAATTTAGTAAAGTTATTTAATCTTGATCCTGTTCTTTCATTCGCTAGCTCTGAATTCATGCTCAATTACTAGAACAAGTAAAAGTAGGAGTGTAATATCTTTGATCATATGATCACATATTTCTGGTAAATTGAACCAGGGAGTGATTGATCTGGGGCGAACCCAGAGTTCTGTGGTGTTAAACCGTATGGGAACAAAAACATGTTTTCTTTTTTTCTGATAGTTTATTGAAAACCGCAGGTCGGGATCACTTATAGGCCATTGAGTGTAAGTAAAGTATATTTAAAATTACGAATACACGTCTCTGAGCTCGAACCAGCATCATCCAAAATGAAAAGTCTATGAGAGAAAAAATAACTGATAATATTTTCATTCATGTATGAAAAAAACTTAAATAACCTCGTTTTGTATTGTACCGAATCGCACAGTACTTTTTCCTATATTTGTAGTATGCGTAAATCTGTATGAACCAATAAAGAATCGTCATACACGGTGTCCAACGCACGCCGACACTGATTTCCAAGATACGCATAAGAATTGGAAAAACATTTTTACCTTCTTCACAGGAACACAAACTATGATTTTGAGTTCTTACTTTCAGTCAAAATAATCTTGTGTGTTACTTGCAAATTCAAGTGTGAATAAAATTACTATAAAATAATTGTTTAAAAAACATAAAAACCACTTTCAAAAAAGGGCACTAAAAATTTTAAAATAACTTTATACCTTGCTTAAAAGAAAGTAAATCTAAATGAACAATATTTTACATTACTGTTATTGAAATTTTTACATTAATTTGTTATCTTTGGAGTCGGTGCCAGCTGTCAGATCGAATTACTGAACTTTATTTGGTGTTCGAGGCGAACCTAGAGTACGAACAAAAATTCCAAATATTTTATAGCATGTCATGAGGAAGATAGTTTTATTGCGGGAGACAGCTTAGGGAAACAAATTAACATTATATTATCTGTTGCTCGGCCTCGTTGGTCATCCAGGCATATCTCTGGCGCTATAGTGTCAGTTGGTAGGCTGCATCATGCAGTTAACTCTTTATAGAGTATGGTATCGGTGTATCATCTATATGTTTCAGTTTTGTTGAAAAATGTTTCTAGAATTAATTGTAGGTAAGTAGTAACATGAATTTGTTTAATGTATTATTGTTATTTATTATTGTTTTTATCTTTTTGTTTTTCTTGTTTTGGCTGGCACCAACTCCAAAAATAACTAATTAATGTAAATATTTCAATAACAGTAATATAAAATATTGTCCATTTAGATTTACTTTCTTTTAAGCTAGGTATAAAGTTATTTTAAAATTTTTAGTGTACTATTTTGAACGCGATTTTTATGTTTTTTAAACAATTATTTTATTTTTAAATTTTTAGTGATAATATAGTTAATTTGCAATTAAATATGCGGAAGCAGTTCTCATTTTGCGAACTACCTTTTTGCTCAGTGGTTAAAGCGAATTCTTATTTTTTTTAAAATTGTCTTTGTAACAACTTTCAGAATGGGGTATATTGGATGCAGTGTTAAGGAGTGTCAGTTTACATTTTGGTCCAGGCTGTGTTTCGATCTAATCATAACATCTGTTAAAGCTGCTGCTCGATAATCGAAACATGTAAGATCTGGACATTAATACATACCACATACACAAATCTATCTCTGGAATATATCTGTTCGTTCCGGCATCACACAGAAAAAATAGGTATTTAATTGGTTTTCACAACGTAAAAGCTCGGGGTCCAAGTTGAAATCTGAAGTACATGTTGAGACATTAGGACACATACATTTTACAAATATTCTACAATGACTTAAAAATAGCTTAATTGATTTTCACGGTACTTAAAACTGTGGATTTTGCAAAGAACATTGGAAATTATAAACGATGGGGGTAAAGTAGCAGAGGGATTGGGCTTTTGTATACCAAATGTAGACCGTCTTTTTGATTGATTTAAGGTACACGTTTGTAAATTTCTATTGATATCCTTATAAAATTTTTAGGTGTGTATAAAAAAATAATTAAGGGGTGTGGAGGTGAAGAGTAGTTTGGTTTTTGTTAAGGCAGTGTGGACAGCATTTTTCTCTTTGTTTTAAAATATACATGTGCAAGGTTCCATCGAAACCAGATATAAACTGTAGCTCCCTGTAAAGAACATTTACAAAAATTAAATGGGGTAAGGGAGTGAGCGGTTGGGTTTTGTAAACAGTAAGTTTCTCTTTGTTCTTAAGTATACATTTGCAGTGTTCCATCGAAATCTGATAAAAACGGTAGGTATCTATAAAGAAAATTGGAAATTAGGAGGGGTAGAGGTAGAAGGGAAAGGGGGTTGGGCTTCTGCAACCTAATTTAAACTCAATTTTATGTATTTTTTAAAGTATATGTGTGCAATTTTTCTTCAGAATCAGATAGGATCTGTGCTTTGTGTAGATTAAAGGGGTGGAAAGGGGAAGAGAGGTTTGGCTTCTCTAAACCAAATGCAGACAGTATTTTTCTGTTTGTTTTGAAGTATACATGTGCATACTTCCTTCAAAATCAGATAGAAACGATAGCTTTATACAATAAACATGGCCATCCTGATCTGGGTTTCCCATGGTTTCCCTAGATCGCTCCAGGCGAATGCTGGGATGGTTCCTCACAATAGCCCATTGGCGCCACCTGCCATATCCCGAATATCCCTTCCAAACCATTACCTTTCGTGATAGGTGCAATGCACCCTCCGCCAAACACTTTAAGTGAATCGCGGAGTAATTGTAATAGTAATAGTAAACATTGACAGTTATTAAAGGGGTAGAAAGGGGAATAGGGTTTGTGTTTTTGTCAAAATAATGTGAGTAGTATGTTTCTTTTTCTATTTGCTTTAAAGTATAGACATGCGAAGTTCCAGCGAAATCGGATTAAAATGTGGGTTTGTACAAACATTAAGGGATGTAAAAGGGGAGCTAGGGTAGTTTTTTTATTTTTTGGTCAGAAAACTTCTAAATAAAAAATTACATATATATGCCAACTTTCATAAAGATCGGTAAAATGGTGTCAACTGTAGCTTTTTAAAAAGAAAATTGACAAAAGTCAAGGGGCGGAAATGCGGAAAGGGATTCAGTTTTTGCAAACCAAAAGCTGACATTATTTTTCTCTTGTTTTACAGTAAAAGTTTGCTAAGTTCTATCTAAACTGGATAAAAACTGTGGGTTTGTATAAAAAATTTACGGTTTAATGGGTAGTGGGGTAGGTTTTTTATATTTTGATGTCCGAAACCTTCCTCGTGAAAAAATTCATATTAGCGCCAACTTTCATGGTAATAGGTCAAATGGTGGCGACTGTAGCTTTCGATAAAAAAAAAAACATTGACAAAAATTAAGGGGTTGTTAGGAGGGAGAGGGGTTAACCTTTGGCAGACCAAATGTTGACACGATTTTTCTGTTTGTTTTGAAAGTATACATTGGCAAAGTTCAATCAAAATCAGATATGAAATATAGGTTTCTATAAAATTAAGGGGTGTAAAGGGGGAGGTGAGGTGGCATTTTTATTTTTTTGTCAGAAACCTTCTCCATGAAATATTACATGTATATGACAACTTTAATGGAGATCACTTAAATGATGTCGACTATAGTTTTGTATATTGAACATTGGCATAAATTAAGGGGTGGATAGGGGTGAGAGCGGTTCAGTTTTTTCAAATCAAATGTTGACAACATTTATCTCTTTATTTTTGGCTATACATCTCCAAAGTTCCATTGAAATCGGATAAAAAATGTGGGTTTGTATAAAAATTAAGGGGTGTAAAGGGAGAGAGCGGTGTTTTTTTATTTTTTTTGGGTCAGAATCCTTTTCCATGAAAAATTACATTTATATGCCAACTTTAATGGATATCAGTTAAATGGTGTCGACTTTAGCTTTGTATAAAGAACATTGGCAAAAATTAAGGGGTGGGTATGGGGAGAGGGGTTCAGTTTTTCCAAACCAAAATTTTACAGTATTTTTCTGTTGATTTTTTACTATACATTTCCAAAGTTCCATCAAAATCGGATAAAAAGTGTGAGTTTATATACATTTAAGGGTGTAAAGGGTAGAAGGGTGGTTTCTCAATGAAATTCATATGGGACCACTTTGGAGATATAATCTATCCACTATAAAAATTTCATTTAGGTCGGTTCAAAATTGGCGAAGATATCGCTGAACATACATCCAAAAAAAAAAAAAAAAAAAAAAAAAAAAAAAAAAAAAAAAAAAAAAAAAAAATTTAGACGAATTGAGAACCTCCTCCTTTTTTGAAGTCGGTTAAAAAGCCCACAAATACTGGAGATCCATTCAAGACGATGGCGAAGCGAAAGAACCAATGAAATTTACATAGTTTTCCAGACGGTTACATT
The DNA here is from genome assembly GCA_031002005.1 of Vandiemenella viatica. Lineage (NCBI taxonomy): Eukaryota > Metazoa > Arthropoda > Insecta > Orthoptera > Morabidae > Vandiemenella > Vandiemenella viatica. Next base: position 196,698,385 of record CM061921.1, read on the forward strand.
TCAAAAATTAAAAATATTTATGCCGGGGTTCGAACCAAAAATTCATTGCGAATGCCATGCCCAAACAATTGTTTCTTATCTGTAATGTTAACAGCGCTGCTCGGTAATTGAATGAATTCGGAATACACGAAGAAACATGTCCATATTGTATATTAACATGGGCGGAAGTTCCTTTGAAGCAATGATCCGGGCAGCGGGCAGCACGCGCACGTGGCTATTTAACATAATATGGTAGCGCTGCTTAGATATAAACGGCGACTCGAGCCGGAGGTTAGGTTAGTATATTACGTGATTGTAATACATAATGATCTTAGAGGCGGTGACCCCTTTGACGTCTGAGCTAGGTTACTTGTTGGCACGTGTCTCTGGCCCCATTTGCATATGATTAATAGCCTTTTTGACAGCTCGATGATTAGTGATATAACCACATACTGGCCTCCATAACAATGCCTGTGGCAAAACTGGCCGCATAATGTCTTTGTTACACTACTTACATTAATTGTTTACTCCTCTGTACATATAACAGAAAGGAAAAAAATTGCAGACACAACAATTATAAACTCGTATACCCGAGGTCAACTTCGAACCTGCAAAATCTCTAACTAGGTTCCAATACTAGGAGCCTCTTCATAATGTTTGGGGTAATTAATGCTACAGTTTGTGCAGGAACTTGTTGTAACAGCATTATTACAACTGTAATCTATATATATAAAGATGAATGTTTGTTTGTTTGTTCTTAATACAAATCCACAGTTTTGATCCGATCTTCATGAAACTTTGCACACTTATCCTTTGAAACAAGGAGAACAATACTGCCTAGATATAGTTGAAAAATTATCTGCATAAATAACACATGTTGTCTCATAATTTCCAAATACTACTGGACGGCGATTGACAGACGCGTTGGATATGGACGTCTCTGTACTGTTTTTCCGTGTAGCTGAGAGGTAGCTCAGTGGATGAGTCGCTCGCGACCAGCCGTAGCGAGTGGTCGCTCCGCATTTTCCTGCTGTGTTGTGAGGTTAAGTGCCTACGGAGTAAATAAAAGCAAGTGTAGTGAAATTCAAGAATCAGGAAAGTTAATCAATTCGTTCGAAAATCCACGCTAAAATTCTCGTTTGCGTATGGATATGTGCGTACAAAAGCAGTTGAAATTGATGAGTGATTATACAGTGAAATTGGACTGCGAGAAGTGTGTAAGGTATCCAGGCGGACTTCCTCGCTAATGTTATATACGTCAAGCTACGAGATGAAGAAGAATGCCTACGAACTTTGAGGGAAACCAACGGAGAAATAAAATTCGTACACAGCAATTGCGAGGTAAGCAACGTTTCCATATCACATGCAGGTCTGGGGAATAAGACACGTAAAAATACATAATATTCCCTCTGAAATCAGTACAGATATCACATGAAAAGCTTTGGACAAATTTGGAACAATCATGAGCGTAACCTCTGATAAAAGATATGGTAGCAAATGATTCGTTGTAGACAGCGGCATTAGAACCGTGAAAATAGAACTGAAGTGCCACGTACCATCCTATGTATACATTGCCGGATTTAAAGCACTCGTTATTTACGACGGGCAGCCACGTACGTGTGTGATATGTAACTCCAACGAACATTTCAAGGCTGAATGCACCAAGAAGAGACCTCTACAGTTACCATCTGAGCGTTTGGTCCCTGATACAGCTTTCAGTGGCGAACCCTTAAAAGCGTCATATGCTCGCGTGGCAAATGGTAATTCTTCAATCAATAGAATTATAAATGATGGACATACTCTCAGAATGGAAACGGACGACCCGTCGAACATCAGAATGGAAACAGAGAATCCTTGTAATGTTGAAGCAACTCAAGAACCACCGAAGGAAAAAGAGGAAAATTATACAACAGAATAAGAAAACAGCAAAACCGCTAAACTACATTCACTGGAAATGCAATCAACTGAGAAAAAAGAAATCAAGAAAAATGTTAAACAACAACCTGTGCCAACGCCATTCCCTGAGAAAAAAGAAACTAAGCTAATGGAAGAACGCAAGCACGAAAAGACACCAAAATACCGAGACTTGATAAGAGAGGAGTTGATTCCATAGCGGAAGAATTGGCCGAAAAATCCAGAAAAGGTACCACTCTACAAATGGAGACAAATGTTGATGAAACCCCTCAAAGTGCAAACTCCAATAAGGAAGGCAAAAGCTATTAAAATAAGACCAGCGAGATACTTGAAATAGAAATGTCTGTGGAAACATTAAAATACTTTGGTCGGACGACATCGGTGACTTAGAAGAAGAGGACATTCAAAGCGAATAAAAAGTATGAGCAAGATCTTAATTGTTATTAAATTAAACAAAAAAAACTCAACTGTTTGTTCAACACTGTGTGACAATACTGATCTAAATGGCAGACGGTAGTGGAACAACGTCCGCTCAGAAGTACTGAGTGTCCACCCTTAAATTTAATGGAATAACGCGGAGCAGAAAATGAAACTACACAAAAAAGATGACACATCTGTACAACATAACTACAATTAATATAAATTCTATAGAAAGTCACCCTAAAATGAGAAGTCTCGTGGAATTTATATATAATAGTAATACAGATATTGCTCTGCTGCAAGAGGTTGCGCCCCAATTTTTGAAAACAATTACAGGATTTAAAATCCTACTCAACTCGGGCCCAGATGTTGGTTGGGCACGGCAATACTGCTGAGAGAAGGAATAGAGTTTAAACAAGTTGAAATGTTAGAAAACGGTCGAGGTTTGGCTAGTTCAGTGAATGATACCCACATTTTTAATATATATGCACCCTCTGAGAACTCCAAACGAGAGGAAAGAGCAACATTTTTAAAAAAATCTGAAATAACGTACCTACTACGCAACCATAAGATAAAGAGAATAATAGGAGGTGACTTCAACTGTGTTTTGAAACCAGCTGATCAAATACCCAACTACAAACTCCTGTAATGAATTAAAAGAGATAGTAAATAAATTACGTCTAATAGATGTTTGGGAAAAGAAATATCCATCTAAAACAGGTTTCACCTTTTTATCCAACACCTCAGCAAGCAGATTGGACAGATTCTACGTCCACTGAAACGCAGTATGATCAAATACAAAATATAGAGATCTGGCCAATTCACTTCTCAGATCATCATGCTGTGCAAATAAAAATAAGCCTACCAAGACAACTGATATATAAACACCCAGGATGCTGGAAATTAAATACTTCAATCCTGAAATGTGACGACCTTAAAATGAGGTCCGTGCCCAAATCCAAACAGCATTGAGTAAAACTGGCAACTATGCAAACAAAATTTCATGGTGGACGCACTGCCTCAAACCAAGGATACAGTACAGCCTAAAAAATTACTCTCGTGTCCACAAAAAATGGCAAGACGATACTAAAGAATTTTATTACCGATGTTTAAGAGACCCCTACACTGATCATATGACTGCTATGAAGAACATTCAAAAAACCAGGAAAATAAAGGCGAAAATAACAGAGATTAAAAGGAAACAGTTAGAAGATCTAAAAATTAGATGCAAAGACATTACTACTCAAACGCTAAAGAACCGTGAAATGGCGTCCGTATACCATGTATTAGCAGAACAACGAAAGGGGAAAGCAAAGACCATTACTAAACTGAAATCTGAATCAAATGTGCTACTGGCAGACCAGCAACAAATAACAGAATACCTCCATAGATTTTATACGGAGCTCTACAGTAGAAAAGAAGTTAACACGCTCGAATCGGAGAAAATATTGTAACATGTAGATAATACAATCACTGAAGAAGACAACCAACTTCTCCTTGAAGACATCTCCGTAGAAGAAATATGGAGTTCAATAAAGAAGAGCAAAAGAAAAAAAAGCCCCGGTATAGACGGCATTCCAGTAGAGTTTTATGCGACGTTTTGGAATGAATAATCAAGGAACCCTGACGGATATCTTCAGAAATATTAAAAATGGTGACAATCCCGAATGAATTCAAGGAAGGCCTGATAGTGTTAATACCTAAGTGCCTTAAACCTATCAACGCCAACGAATTTAGGCCACTTTCTTTGTTAAACACCGACTACAAACTTTTACCAGAATAATAGCAATCAGAATAAAAAGCAATATCAAGAAGTAATTGGCGAACACCAAGCGTGTACTGGAAAATCACGGTCGATAATACACACGCTAATGGACGTCAGAGACACCATGACTGCAGTGGAGGCAGCAAAATGTCGAGTAGCTGTCCTCTCCGTAGACTTCCAAAAAGCGTTTGATATGGTTAGTCATGAGCACATCTACAGAACACTAAAAACCATAGGCTACAATAGTACCTTCATAAAATTATTAAAAAGTATCTTAGGAGGTGCAACATCACGAATGCTGATCAATGGAAGATTATCTAAGCAAATAGAAATAACAAGATCAGTTAGACAGGGATGCCCTCTGCCTATGGACTTATTTGCTCTCGCAATAGAACCACTAATAATATGTTTGAAGCGCCACCTAGAAGGAATCATCATAAATTGGGAAAAAATTACCACCCGAGTATATGCAGATGACGTCACCGTGTTGATAAAAGACAATAGTGAGCTAAAAATCGTGGAAAATATACTAGAATCATACTGTAAAGCGTCGGGCGCAATAATCAACAATAAGAAAACAAAAGTAATGAACATTGGGCGAGGTATTAATGAAATGAGATCTAAATGGACAGAAGTGAAGAAGATGAGAATACTTGGCAATGACTTCACTCCCCGCATTCAGAGCATGATGGCGCTAAACTGGGATGAAATACTGCACTCTGTCAGAGCATTACTCAACAACAACAAAATAAGAGAATTGAACATGATTCAAAAGGTGAGATTTGTAAATTCCATTGCACTATCAAAGGCATGGTACACTTCACACATCTTGCCCATTCCAACGAGATATCAAAGAATATAGAGTCGGCAATAGGACAGTTTGTACAGCAAGGGGAAATATTTAAAATAAAGTTTAAATCCCTGACTCTACCCTCAGCAAAGGAGGTCTCGAGCTACAAGATGTTAAATATAAATCTCTTGCTATATTTATAAAAGACATGTTACGGAACTGGCATAAATATCCAGACAGCATAACTGCATATCTAATAAATCAACTACTACCCGCAAGTACAGAACCACCGATCAACATACGTCACATCAACCCGACGCTGATGCAATTCCGGACATTTATTATTGAGTACAGTTACATACATAACAAGATTCGAAATATATCTGCCACAAATAACAAAGAAATATACAACCTGTTGATGGACAATAGATATCATAGTAATATAGAACGAAAAAACCCAACAGTTAACTGGAAGAACATATGGAAGAACGTCCAAAACGAAAACCTACAATCATAAGTAAGATCCACATGGTACAGAGTAATTAATCGTTGTGTAACAACAAAGAGTCGTCTATATACCATTCACCTCGCTCATTCACCCAAACTGTGTCAAATGCAACCTTCAAGATACGATAGAGCACAGACTGACTGGCTGCATCGTACCACCGATCTGGAAGTGGACGAGGTGGAAACTAGGAGTGCTCAACAGAACTTCCGACACAGCATGTAAAATCAAAGATGTAATGACACCTGAATTTAGTTCTTACCCAAAACAGAAGAACAACGCAACATGCTGGCTCTTAGCAAATTATGTCCATTACATAATACACAACATAGAAAGAGCCAATCTACAAGAATACTGGTATTATTTAGTAACAGAAAACAAACGAGCTATGTCTTATCGATACTACAAACAAAACTATGCTAACTACCTGAATAACATAATGCATTTTTAAGGAAATGATTGTAATCCAACTATTATATATTGAAATTCAAATACTTTTTTTTTTTTACGCTACATTTTGTAATAACTAGAAAATGTATTATTTTACTGTAACATTTTGTGAAAGTGAAACAATAATAATAATAAAAAAAAATTGGTTGAGAAAAAAAAAAAGTGGTTACAGCGCTTGCTTACAAATGTCGTGGTCTCAGGTTCAACACTCCGTGGAAGCTAAGATTTTTAAAAAATTGTTTTTGATCGTAAGAGTCAGGCCTGGGCCGGTTAAACTGTAGATATTACGAAGTTAGGGGTGCAATGCGAGGCAAATCATAGGTAGTCTTGCAATGCAGTAGGTGTACATCTTTTTACGTTATAAATGATCCCTCAGGTGTTGTTCGCAGTCAGTGTGTGTGTGTGACCGCAGTAATAGTATTATAAATACGAAAGTAAGTCTCTGTCTTATTGTTACGTTTTGACGACTAAATGGCTATATCGATATTGATGGAATTTAATAAGAAAATCTGTATGAAGGCACAGGATATTTTTCTCATTATGATTAACAAGTTGTAGTTATCGAATGGTGACAGAAATATGTTGGAAATTGATTCTCTTCAAGAGACAGGTTCGATGGTAGAGTGATATAGTGATAGCTTTCCTGTCATATTATTCCGACTCGATATTGTTTGGGACCAATCCTTCGTTACCAACAACTTTCTATATTTAATTCTGGCAAAAAAAATTCTTAATCCACGCGTACGAAGTCGTGGGTACAAGCTAGTACTCAATAATAAGAATTATTATTAATTCCAAATGTTCGTATGACCTGGTGACAGGGTTTTGTATTGGCTGCGCATTCCACCTACGTTGTAGCCGCATTTAAACGAATCTAGTAAACCCACCGGGTACAGGGGATTAACGTAGAATCCGAATCAGGGAACATTCTGGCGTACACCTTATACAGCAAGCTGTTGGCAGAGGTGTATGGTCGGGTTAAGAGCCTATGAAAATACCCGTAGAGACAGGGATTCGAACCGGAGACTTTTTCGATACCGAGTCAAATACTTTAACCACCAAGTCACTAGAGTGCTTAGTCACAGAATAATGACAACAACAACAAAGAAAATCATCCACTCAAAGACGTTCACTATCCCCGTCGACACCACCTTCTTGCGCAAGGGATGATCCGGCTGGGTTACGACAAATCTTTCTGACAGTCACCAATAGGTAGCTTTGCTCTGAAGCTAACCGATGGAAGGAATACATTGAGAAAGTGTATGTTGGGAACGACTTGAACAACAGTGTAATGGAAAAGGAATGCGATGTCGAAATTGATGATTTAGGGGATCCTGTTTTGAGGACAGAATTTAATAAAGCTCTGAATGACTTGAAATCAAATAAGGCAGTTGGAATTGATGAGATACCTGCAGAACTTCTTAAATCCCTAGGAGAGGAAGGAATCGAAAGGTTATTCAAGCTGATATCAAAAAGTTATGAAACAGGAGAAATTCCAACTGATTTTAATAAAAATATCATCTTCACACTTCCAAAGAAAGCACAAACCGACAAATGTGAGATTATCGCACCATAAGTCTAACATCACATGCTTCAAAATTACTGACCAGAATAATATACAGAAGGATGGAAAGGGTAGTAGAAGAGATAGTAGGTGAAGATCAATTTGGGTTTAGGAAAAATCGCGATACAATGGAACCAATTCTGTCTTTAAGATTAATACTTGAAGGGCGGATCAAGAAAAACAAAGATACTTTTATGGCATTTGTTGATTTAGAAAAAGCTTTTGATAATGTTAGGTGGGACAAAATGTTCAAAATTTTAAAGAAGACAGGTCTAAAGTATCGAGATAGAAGAATTCTCTATGAACTATAAAAGAATCAGGTGGCTATAATAAAAGTAGAGAAGCAATGAAGAAATTCATAGAAAAATTTCCATCTGGCATAGGTTTTCAGGGAGAAAACATCAGAAAGGTACGATTTGCTGATGACATTGTCATCTTAGCAGAGAAGGCGGAAGATATTGAGAAGTTACTGAATGGCATGAGCAAAATACTGAAGGAAGATTTTGGACTGAATATAAACCGAAGCAAGACAAAAGTGATAAAATGTAGCAGAAATGATACCAATATTAGTAGATTAAATATAAAAATAGGATCGGATGCAATAGGAGAAGTAAGTGAGTTCTGTTACTTGGGAAGCAAAATTACAACCGATGGCCGAAGCAGGAACGATGTTAAAAGCAGGATAGCACTAGCAAAAAGAGTCTTCATGAAAAAGATAAACCTTTTAGTTTCAAATATTGATCTAGGAATTAGAAAGAATTTTTTAAAACTTTATGTGTGGAGCACAGCACTTTACGGTAGCGAAACATGGACTTTAGGAATACCGGAAAGTAAGAGAATTGAAGCATTTGAAATGTGGTGCTACAGAAGAATGATGAAAATTAGGTGGACAGACAAAGTAAGAAATGAACGAGTTTTGGAAATGATGGGTGAGAAAAGAAGTTTATGGAAGAAGTCTTACGGAAAGAAGAGACAGGCTGGTAGGTCATATTTTGAGACATGCTGGATTGGTTAATTTGTTATTGGAGGGAACAGTCGAAGGTAAGAACTGTAGAGGAAGACAGAGATTAGAATATATGAAGCAGATAATTGATGACGTGGGTTGTAAGGGGTATGCAGAAATGAAGAGGTTAGCACAGGATAGGAAGGGATGGAGGATTGCATCAAACCAGTCGAAAGACAGCAAAATAAAAAATAAAAAAATTAAAGAGCAAAAAAAAATTAATTTCGTTCAAATACAAAAACTGACGACAGTGAGACTTAATGTATATCGATGTGTAGAAAATAAACCAGTTGAAAACAACGTTTTGAAATTTTTAACTCTATAAATTTATTGAAATTTAGAAGTTAATAGAACCCACATATTTATTTATGGTTTTCACTCCATATTGTTTATTGTTAAATTTTATTGAAAAATACAACATAAATTTAATTTAATTCAAAATATTATTATTATTATGAAGTACATACTATAATTAAAAAAATTCAAATAGGCGCATGGTACTCAGCAGGATATGAAGGTAAGTATCTCTGCTGTATGGAACGCAAACACTTTGTCTTGAATTAAAAATCGGCAATCAAGTTGACGAATAACATGCGGTAATAATTAAGAAACATTTTAACGCAATTTATTTGACCTTTTTTTCATACCCTCAAAAACTGGTTTTGACCTTTGACCTTAGTTTTTTGCAGTCCGTACCGTAAGAGCGGTTTTTATAGAAACTTGGGATCTATTCATAGACTTCTGTAGCATATTTCGAGACTTCCCTCATTACTATTTTCAAAACATTTCCTTAAAGGACTCATTAAAATTTTTCAGGTTTTTGCACCTCTGCCTATGTTAGAGGTAGTTCAGGGTAAAAATGGATTACAAATACGTTGGGGAATAACATGTTTAATCGCTAATATATATAAAAAATAAAAAAAAAAAAAAAAAAAAAAAAAAAAAACTTTAAAATTAATTTATTTGACTGTTTCTTCCATTTCCTCCCTGATCCGGTTTTTGACCTTTTCCTACCCTCAGGACTCATATCAGGTCAAACTTTTAATCTTCGACGCAACTTCAGATCACACCCATCTTTATGTAAAATATCGGAGGAATCTGTGCAGTACTTTTTGTTAATGCCTCTAACAAATTAATAATTACATTAATGCTCGATTGCTTCCTTCAATGTATGTTGGTTTTGGAAGATTTTAATCAAATGCATATTATGATCAGAGCTTAACAAGTAAGAGGATCTCTTTGTAAAGAAAATATCAGTCTTTCTTAACTAGGTTTATTTCAAAGACATTTGTAACAGCCCTCAGACCCAGCCCTTTTATAAAATTTTATTTCAGGAATTATGTGTAGCAAGAAGGGAGTTGAGTAATTTTGGATTTGTATATTTTTCGTATGATTAACTGTGAATTTGGTGTATATTCGTCATGTAAGTGGTATTGTTTCCGAGTCGTCAAGCAGTCGTTAGTGAGTTTAATCGCTGGAATATTTTGTGTATTTGTGCTTCAGTATCGTTGTACCAGTCTAGCACCTTATCCGTGTTTAATGCATCGAGGAAAGAAAATGTATGGAGAAGACGCAAGGAACCTTCACCACGCATTGAAGCGACGCCGGG
>CM061921.1:196709383-196777934 GCA_031002005.1 Vandiemenella viatica
GCAAAATTATTGCCAGAAAATTACTTTCAGCCAGATACTCACTACCTGAAGTACTCACAGGCTCTACTGCTAGTTCTACAACAGAAAAAAAAATTTAGTTGGTTACAGAAAAAAAAAAATAGTAACAAATAAGAATATATCTATAGTACTTATCCCTTGCAAAATCATTGCCAGAAAAAATACTTTCAGGCAGATACTCACTAGCTGAAGCACTCACAGGCTCCACTGCTGGACCTGCAACAGAAAAAAAAAAAATTTTAGTTGGTTACAGAAAAAATTTTTTGTTTCAAATAAGAATATATCTATAGTACTTACCCCTTGCAAAATAATTGCCGGAAAAATTACTTTCAGCCAGATACCACTAGCTGAAGCACTCACAGGATCCACTGGTGGACCTACAACAGAAAAAAAATAAAATTTTTAGTATCAATCACACGCACGAGAAATAAAAAAAATAATTACAGTCAAATACATACCTCCAGCCAAAGCGTAACGCAACACCAGCTCAGGAGTTGAGACAACTCGTGGTTCTGTAATAGAAAAAAAATATAGTATGCAACAAGTAAACATCTACAGCAAAAATATTCCAGTTTAGGTGCAAAAACTTACCATTCACTAAATCATCGCTAAAAAGCAGTGAGATCTGTTATAGATCTGAAACAGAGAAAAAGAAAAATTAGTCTTAATAATAATTTAAACTAATATTACTAACAATAAGGAAATTAGCTTACTGTTTGCGAGGTATTCTTCTACATCAGCAGCAGATAGAACTGGGAGCTCTGTAAAAGAAAATTCATCTTTAGTATCACTGATACAAACACACACATATAATAATTATTATTATAACTTATTACCTTTATAAGACTGAGACATTGTGGCGGACTACAATCGAACACTGCTAGAAACGAACACTGCGAGAAACGCACACTGCGAGGTTCACAACGGTACAGAATCGAACACTGCTAGAAGCGCACACTGCGAGGTTCGCAACGGTACAGAGGAAGAGCTACACACGTGCGCTCCTTTTATACCGTTGCAGTGACGTCAACATGGAGCATTTCACACCAGTGCTGGGAATACCTCCGCGCTTACACAAGAGATAGCGCTTGCACAACTGGTAGAGAAATTTCCTCGTCAGCCGACGCGAAGAGTACACATTTCGTCACGCTTAATGGATAGCAAACATAGATAACAGTCGAGTTGAAATTTCTGTGCGCGTTCCAGAACAGGGTTGAGGAAATACTTTCACCAAGCGCATGGTTCTGCCATCTAGCAGCCGGTCAAGGAACTAACGGTCCAGCGCAAGCCCGACCGGTGCTGCCCTCCCAGCGGCCGGCCAAAGAACTAACGGTCCGCCATCTTGTGACGTCACGGAGGTCCCCCCACCACAACGACGGTGCTGCCACCTGGCGGGTGTTCTTGCTTCCCCCTTGTCCTACTACTGTCTCTCCCAACAAATTATTAATAAAAGTATCGACGTACATGGTTATGTAGATTACGTTTGTTCTATTCGGAATACCCGACATTGTGGCTGCGCGCTTTAAAGGTAAGTACACTAGGGTGGATCGCTACACACCTTAGGACGCAGCGAGTTTCATTTCTTTGATTTTCACCGCTATCATTTCTTGGCTATTAATTCAGCCACTCCTGCACCGCAAATGGACACATCAGCCAATGAGCTCTTTTCTTAAGATGTTCACTGGAGAAGAATAAATTTAAGCGGAAATGGCAATGTATTTACTTTAAAATTGAATTTCCCGCATTGCATAGGCACATTGAATGGCAAGCATGTTGCGACAGAAGGTATGCGCCACTGGTAGTACCGAATTCCGATAATTATGCGGTGGTTTCCGGAATTATTATTGCCAATATAACGGATATAACACGGCATCGGTTTTTGTTGGGGAAGAGAAAAAGGGGGGGGGGGGCACGTTACATCAGCAGGCTAAACTACATTTTGTTTCATAGGCTTAACGACTTCAAGTGTGGAGCACACACCACTTTATCTACACAGTGCACAAGAAATTAACACCAGGCTCGCTTGTTGACACATTGTAAAAACGTATGGTGCAGCTAATCTAAACTTACCCTAAGATAGCGTAAGCCATAACGACTAGTATGTCTACAGATGGCTATGACTTGTGTTGATGTAAGCTTCTTCGTCTACATACTTCCTGTCAGCAGCTTTAATCTATTGAACTCTATGAAGCACATGTCTCTCCAGTTATTATCCATTGTATACTCTGTAACTGGACTATTGTCATGGTAACGCTATATGCGGGGGAGGGAGGGGGGTAGCTCTGTAGGTTTTTTTTTTTTCTGGAGACTGCCTTGAAAGCCAAACACGCAATTTACACAGATATCGCACTGTTCTGTAGTTCATTGGAGTAATGAATACACTTCATAAAGATACTACTGTGCTTCGTAAGCAAGTGTATATGTTGACTTCTTTCGTGGAGGGAAGTGACTTAATCTTTATGGAATTTGACGGTTTAACCTATTTCATGCATTTTTTCATACATTTTTAATGAAATTAATGAAAAGTGACACATGATACATGCCGACAATGTAAGTCAGTGAGTATTGTCCGTACGAAAATGTACACTCGCGTGATGCCTATGATTCTTTCTTAAGACTTTTCTGTAAGTGATGAAACTTTTGATTCTGTTGACGACACGCTCTGGTCTGTGTGTTGACATATGTTTCTAGATTCGTGTTTAAGGTTTCGGTGTGTGTCTACCCGTGTGAAATTCTGTGATAAATATACCTTGTGTCTCTTTTTGTGATTGCACTATATCTGGGTTGAGTAGTCGACATAAAATCTAACTATGTACTAGGCAGTACATATCTAACAACACCTAGCTGACCAGCCGATACAAGTACAAAATAAACCAAGGGACTTGATGTCACGCCCGTTAGACACCTGTACGGGAGCTTTTAGAACAGTAGCTGATCTGTGGCTGAATTTTCAAAACTTGGAGCATTCGTTGTAATCACTGATATGAGTATTCGTTGGAGATATCTCTCCTAAGGATGTCGGGTGCACCATAAAAAATTGAAATGTGATACTATAGAAAAAAATATGTGTAGAGAAAGCACGAAATGAGCACTGGGTTGATTCAAATGTATGCTAAGTTATGTTTGCATACTTAAAAATTAACAGAATTCCAATCGGAAGGTATTTAACAATTCAAGGATTAAGACGCTCTGGAACGACGCTGTTTCGCCTTTAGTGATGAAAGCAGAATCCGCCTGCGTGCATGTGATGGTAGAGGATAGATCTTAGAAACATCTGATATGTTTGTATTTTGATCATGTATCTCAGGAAAAGGCTATGATTGATTTTTTCCTTGAATGCGAGTTATTCGATGATCACAGGATGAGCTGAAAAATATGCTGAAGGATGGATGAACCTTCCTGAAGATTGAGTACAAAGTCTGGTGTGAAAGGTAGGAGTATTTTCGTGCTTATCAAACCTACTCCAGTAAACCTTCGAGGTGCAAAGATCCTACAGTTTAACGTGGCATCAGAACCATCGAAACGTTTCGGCATAGCTAACATTATGCAGCAAGATTTGACTAAATGTTGCTAAGTTTGACTGGCACACCCTGAAAACACACTGACACCAAACTCAAACACAGTTACACCGAACATGCTCATATGGTCAGATGACAGTATCCCACCAATGCGATATGCAGTATATACAGGGTGCTTCAAAAAAATGTATACACACTTTGAACTTCCATAGAAAATTTATTTACCGTTCTACAAAGTTAAATTTCAGGAAAATAGAAAGCTAAAAGTCCAATGTAAATCAAACATAAACAACAAATGTTAATACTGTTCAAATTGGTGACCTGCAGCATCAATACAATTCTGAGTACGAGTCACCACAGATTCTGTACATCGTATCAAAACGTCCAATGAGATTTCTCTACACACTGCTTGAATCTCATTCCAAAGAATGTCTAGGTTACGTGGTTTACGTTTGTACACCTCATCTTTTACTGTGCCCCACAAGAAGAAATCCAGTGGTGTAAGGTCTGGAGAGCGTGCTGGAAACTCGATTGGCCCCCTGCGTCCTATCCACCGGCCCGACAAATTTTGATCCAGGTAAGCTCGTACGTCCCTGTGATAGTGCGGCGGAGCACCATCTTGTTGAAAATAAAAATCATCATTACCGTATAATGCACGAATGGCAGGAAATATGGAATCAGCAAGCATTGTTAGGTAATTAATACCAGTTACAGTGCCTTCAAATCGAAAAGGTCCAATGAGTCCCCTTGAAGACAAACCGCACCACACATTTACACCTGGCAAATTTACAGCTTTTTCAATTGTAATGTGAGGATTTTCTTCACCCCAGTAAACACAATTGTGCCTATTGACAGTTCCATTAAGTTTGAATTGGGCTTCATCCGACCAAATGATGCTACCCATAAATCCCGGTTCACGTATCACCATCTCCTGAATCCATTCACAAAATTGCAACCTTCTATCTGGATCGTCGTCACTTAGCTGTTGCACCAGCCTTGGAATGTAAACACGATACTTGCCTCTCTTCAGAATGCGTAGCACGCTGCTAGCACTTACATCACTTTCACGTGCCCCTTGCCTTGAAGATTTGTTAGGAGAGCGTTGAAACAGTTCCAAGACTGCCATTGATGACTCATCACTTGTAGCTGTTCGAGGCCGACCTGAATGACCTTTATGCACATCACACACTGTTCCATGAACTTCGAACTTGTCTCGTATGCGTGTAATTGTTAATCTTGAAGGTGGTTCTGTATCATACTCCCTTCTCCACTGTCTTTGAACTTCATTTACATTCTCAAACTTCCAGTACCACTTAATAACCTGCTTACGTTCTTCAAAACTCAAACGTACGTCCCCCATGTTGATATTACAAATTCCAACTGATAATATAACATAGAGGAACGATTATGCTGGCACCTGGCGAAGAAATATAACACTAGCCTTGTAGAGCGGGAAAACAACAATAGTTTAAAGTGTGTATACATTTTTTTGAAGCACCCGGTATATTAAAAAATGACGCCCAATACAGGAACACTATGCGGGCACATTTAAATCCCCAA
Source organism: Vandiemenella viatica (assembly GCA_031002005.1). Lineage (NCBI taxonomy): Eukaryota > Metazoa > Arthropoda > Insecta > Orthoptera > Morabidae > Vandiemenella > Vandiemenella viatica. Next base: position 196,714,480 of record CM061921.1, read on the forward strand.
TTTACTTTTGCCGCTGATCGTTTGATCATTTTCCCAAAGTAATTAATCATTACTAAACGCAATATTCTGTGCCAATACACAATTTGTGAGATGTAAAATCATTTCAGACGTTTAGTTGATACCTTAAACCGATACTATTTGTATGGTGGTAGTTTACATATGCACAATATAAAAGAATTTACACATTTCTTTTCGAGATTTTCACAATTTTTGAGCGAATTCATGTAATAATATTCACGTATTATCTGGAGGATTGGACTCCGCTACCCAATTCAAGATATGGATCAGCGTATATTGTACCGTGGTAGAAATCGTATGTTGTGACAACCTGACAGCATTTTCAGATTTTTTGCTTTCGCCATGAATTTTTACCTATTCCCACGATTTCCACGATAACGTCACGTTGTGGTGCTAGTCAGTAGATCCAAGGGCTGAGGGGAAGAGACTATAATTATATTTTGTGGTTGTAGTAACACCTGTGGTAATTTTTACATGATGATGCACAGGGTGTGGGTACTTTTACTGCAGCAACGGTAGAAAAAAAAAGAGAATTTGGGTGTCTCCTTGAAAAAAAAAAACCATTGAGAATAGTACATCCTCCAACTGAATATGGAAACTGAAAAATTTATTTCATTCTTTTCTCCGTAAATTCAAACTAATCTTCATGAAATGATATCTACATTCGCTGACGTAAGCCGAGGAAACAGGAGTTAGCATTACGTGTCTCCTAAACCAGGCGTGGAAATCCGAATGTCAGGGTGATCCTCAGAAAAACATAGCATCTAAAATTAGAGTCTGCGCCAGGATTCAGCTCTGAGGATTGAAACAGTTAATTTATTTTAGATGAGCTACCACACTGCTCTATAGACGTGTAAAGATTAACAGGAGCAGCTGGAACTGCTGCTGTTGATAATTGTGGTATAATAATAATAGCTGTGCAAGTTGATTTAAGTTATGAAGCAAATATATGAAATAAGCAGAATGTGTTCAGTACATTGACGTCGGAAATCGAGATTGCGCCCTCCTGATTGCATGACTTGACAGTTTAATATGAGAGCACGAATTTACACTCAAAACTCATAAGGACGAAAGGAGTTGCACGTCATACCATCCAAACATAGCCCAGTAGTCCCTGGTCACCCATTATATTTTAAAATATCCAGTAAATATTGTAAATTAACGTCAATATTGTATAATTTTACGAAAATTTCAGAAAAAACTAAAAATCATGAAAAAATACCTAAATTTGTAAAATTTGGAATACAACATTAAAAATTACTTTAATTCCTTCCCTTCACAAACGACGATATCCCTTCAAATTGTCTGTTTCAGTAAAAACGACAATCAGAAAAAGCTGCAGAACATATATTTACCGAAATGGGGTTAGTCGGGTGCGTACTGAGTGAGGGAAGACACTGCTGTTGATAGTAATTCGTCAAATGCATGGGGCATACGAAACTTTTAATCGAAATTCATTCAATAATACTCGAACACTCTAAAGAAAAGAAATTGGCTGTCCTGCCTGTTAGAAAGCCATGCTCAAAACGCCACCTTAGCTAGGATCCAACCAAACTTGGGTTTTTGATCAAAAATACACATGCTCCAGGAAAGTCTCAAATTTCACTGCAGATGGACAGGCGTTTTGAAGAACTTAGGGAATAATAGTGAAAGAGAACCTAGCCTGGAGAAAAAGCGGTAACGTTCGGTCGTGGCATTCTTCTACACGGTAAGACCATTCAAATTTCGATTTCTGTTGTTTTCGGAAATCATTCCATAAATACCAGTTTGGTTCCATCATTAAGGATGTGGCCGATTTCCTCCCGATTCTATTGACTAAGTCGTCTGTGAGCTGTAAAACCCTAACAATATTACTAATATTTAGGAGCGGTTTAGTGACCCTGAAACATCTATAAATCCAAAGTTTCGAATTTTATTAAGGTTATGTTGGATTTGTGAATTCGTAGTTTCATCTTAAGGTCGATAGCTAAACACTTCTCTCGTAGCTAAACATGTCGGCAAAAAGTCTTGCGTAGGTATCTTACAACATTTTAATTGTGTTGTGACGTATCTCCCTAATGCTTCCTCTGTAATTTATCTAAAGAATGTTTTTAAGGATACTCTAAACTCATTCCACATACACTCAATTGTGTGTTGTGTAACAAATCACGCAACACGGTGAAATTCAGTATTTTTAAAGCATGAGGTAGGCACTGAAATCGCCGAACCGGTGACTCCTCAAACTCGAATCCTTGGTCAGCTTCTTTCCTCTTGTTTTACTGTTATTAAATCCCGCATTTCTTTCTCATACAGTTTGACGTATTGATTGCTCCACAAAGTTTTCCTTCTAGTTTGCTTCAGTTGTTCTGTGCACCTAACGATTTTTTTTCCTATCTTCAGTCTATCAACTGGTTTGATTTCCATCGTCCATCCCTTCCTATATCGCGCTAACCTCATCACCTCTACATACCCCTTACAACCCAACTTCAATTACTTGCTTCATATATTATAATCTCTTACTTCCTCTGCAGTTCTAACCTTCGACTATTACCTGCAGTAACAGGTTTACAAGTCCTGCATGTCTGAAAATATGACCTACCATTCTGTTTCTTCTTTCTGTGAGAGACTTCCACAAACTTCTTTCCTCATCCATCATTTCAAAAACTCGTTTGGTCTATACTTCATCGGTCCTCTTAATTTTCAGAATCCTTCCATTGCACCAAAAATCAAATGCTTAAATTTTCGTTCTTTCTGGTATTCCTAAAGTCCATTCTTGGCTGCCACTAGGTGCTCTGCTCCATACATACAGATTTAAGTTCTCCAGGGTCCTAGATCAATACTTGAAACTAAAATATTTATCTGTTTCATCAAGGCTCTTTTCGCTAGTACTGTTCTGCTTTTAACATAATTCCTGATTCCGCCATCGGTTGTAATTATACTTCAAAAGTAGCAAAACTCACTAATTTCTTCAATCATATCCGATCCTGTTTTTATATTTAATCTACTATTATTGGTATCATTCTACTACACTTCAGTGATTAGAAATAGCAAAAATTTTGGCAATGTATTTCCTATCAGTACGGCGTAGAGGTAAATTCTTTTTCACTGTAAAACATTTCTTATGAGTAGTAGCCGCAGAGGTAGGATGCTAAGCCAAAAACATTACCATCAAGCAATTTTCCGAGTTTCGAAATGCACTCTTGATACGTTGAAAGCAGATATCCTGGGTGTGGCAGCGGAGATAAGTGGCGTCCACCAAGCAGCTTGCAGTCCAGCAGAAAGAGGGAAGATCAATCGGACCTTCCAACAAGCAACACGGTCACAGTGCTGCAAACTGAATACCGCAATGACTAAAGTGTGCTCAGAAGATAGCAGTACAGAAATGATATATGAATCTGAAGTGTTAAAATTAATTTCAAATGCATTCAGTGGTGAAAAGATTGCAATCTTTTATTGAAAATGTTTTAAAAGCATTTAATTTAGTTGCTAAGCAAGATCATGATGTACTCCTCCATTTTGTAAAATAAAAGATTTGTGGACAGGCCAAATCGAAAATCTTAATTCGATAGGTTTAAAAAACATTGGAATCTGTAAAGAATATCTTAATCGAAAATTATGGTGAAAGGCATAAGTTAGACCATTACGCTGTAACCTCTTTGCAGCTTACCAAGGTAAAGCGAGTCTATTTCTAGCTAGAATTGATAAACTTGCACATGATTTTAGAAATACCGCAGCCAAAGAAATTCGTGAAGCAAGCGTAATAGTGAAAATGGCATTGGTCACACGCCTTTCTCGCTCGACTTTCATCAGAGGCTTAAGTAATGAAAGAATTCACACTGTAATTAGAGCACAGGGTTCCACTATCACCCTACCAATCACTGTTGAGCTTGCATTTACAGTATAGAAGTGAGTGTCTTATTGTCACAGAAGGAAAAATAGTTTGTAGGGCGATCAGATATGCGCACCGCCCAGAGTAATGCAATTAAGAAGTGCTATTTCTTCGATAAACAGGGGCCATATCAGTAAGGAATATAGGAGCGAAACCATTTGTCAAATATGTGACCAGAAAGGTCACCTTACCAAGTCATGTAAATCACACATACAGTTCAGAAGAATTAGCTATATCACATTAACTTTTGTCACCAAAAAGGTCAGTCTATCTCATTATAAACAAAGCAGTTTGCAATAAGTGCAACAAAATTTGACATTACGCGTCACATTGTCCCTACAATGACACAACACAAAAAATAAACAATGGTTCGGGAAACGGCAAATGTGTGTGAGAAATAAAAGCCGTCCTTACGATATACTCGTCAATATGGAAAAATACACATGGTAGGCTGTGAACATGAAAATGACTTCATTAAGATCAATTGTGAAACAGAAAACAATTTGGAAATTCTATTCTTACTTTACACGGGGGCACAGGTTAATCTTATACACAATAATTCCTTGGTAAATCACACTCAGAAAACTGTAAGTATCAAAGGAATTATGTCACACACCGTGAGAACAAAGGGAATGTTAGTGTTTCACTTAAAATTGATTTAACATGTGTTCATTGAGCATAAGTTTCATGTGACTGAAGAGTCTGTAGATATAGTCAAGGAAGGGTTAATAGGGAGAGATATTTTAATTAATCAGGGAGCCAAAATTAATTATGAAAATGTGTCTGTATGTATCTTTCTATACAAATAGTGACAGAGCCAGAAAATATTAGTGAACATAGTAAGCGTACTAGAATAATCTTAAAGAGGTCAGGAAGCTCACAAGACAAATGTTATCAAATAAAGAGACACATAAAAACTGATTCATTATGGAAGGCAAAATACTTCTCAACTTTAGCCTTAGCTCAAGAATACCACCAAATTTTGATTAAAGAATCTTGATCAACCATTAACAACATTCAGTTCAACTCATGGTCACTACATGTTTCGAGAAATGACTTTGGGATTTGCTACGTACTCGGCCACATTCCAAAGACTGATGACTGTTGTTTTGTGTGGAATAACAGGCGACAGATGTTTTGTTTATTTAGATGATATTATCTGTTTTGGTCCAGATTTGGAGTCACACAATCAAAGCCAAAAACATTTTTGATAGAGTAAGAACACGTTACCTTCGCCTTCAGCCAAATAAATGTGAATTCCTAATGAAAGAGGTAATCTATTATGCACACGTTGACAGAACATGGTATTAATGCAGTTCGGTATAAAATTGAAAAAATTGAACATTAGGCAGTTCCACAAACTACACAGCAGTGAAAAACATTTCTTGGGTTTGTTAGTTATTGTCGTCATTTCATTTAGAAATTCAGTATGATAGCTAAACCACTGTATGAATTTTTAAAGAAAAATGTTCCATTTGAGAAGAGTCCGAAACCTGACACTGTTTTTCAAATTCTTAAGGATAAGCTGACTTCAGCTCCCGTTTGAACTTACCCTGACCCATATATTATCTGCACTGAAGCATCACAGTACGTGATAAACGCGGTGCCTTCGCAGGTACAATTAATACCAGATAAAGTAGTACCATATGCTTCTAGAACCTTTGATACGCCAGAAACTTATTATTCAGTTTCCGAAAAAGAGGCACTAGCCTTGACGTGGGCAGTAAAACAATATAGACCTTACATCTTTGGTAAATATTTCACAGTCTGTACTCATCACAAACCATTTCTTTGGATTTTAAATGTTAAATACCCATCTTCCAGATTACTGAGATTTCGGTTAAAACTTGAGGAAATTTCCTATACCGTCTTTTATCATAAAGGAAAATCGAATACAGTCACGGATGCACTTAGCAGAATTAGGGAAATATCGGAAGAATAGGCGTCCACAAAACCAGATAACAGGTGAACCAATGATCACAGCAGAAGATACACCACCATCCACAGCTGACTCACAGATTGAAACTAATGAGAAGGATTTTCCGACACTAAGTGATAAGGTCAAACAAGTTGCACTTTGAGAATACCATAATCTTCCTTTAAGAGGGCAGCAGGGTATATCTAAATCATATGAACGAATTAGGAGATATATTCAATCGCCACGAATAAAGTTGTACAGAGAAAACTGCGCTAAGTAATGTGATAGTTTTCAGAAAAACAAACACATACTACCACATATAAAAATGACTTTAGAGCTCACAAAACACCTGATCATGTATTTGAACGTTGTTATATGGATATTGTAAGGCCATTACCTTTGGGTAATAAGGAAATAAATATATTTTAATATTCCAAGATGAATTGTCTAAGTTGGTAACAGCTATTCCTATTGCCAGACAGGATGCAGATACCATCTCTAGAGCATTAGTCCTAGAAGTAAACTTACGTTTTGATACGCGTTCCTATATTTTATCACGTCAAAGATCTTGCTTCATAAGTGGAACGTTGATTTTTTTTTTATTAAACTACTATAGGTCAAGAAGATTCAAACCACAACCTTTCACCCACAAAATAATTTCATCGAGAGGACACATCGCAGTGTTACAGAATATTTATGGCATTATATTCATAATAATTAGAGCACATAGGCTGTCCTTTTTTGTATTTGTATATATTACTAGCATTCATGGAGCCACAGGTTACTCTCCACACGAACTGATGTTTGGTAGAATACCCAACATACTAGGGATACTGCAGACTGCTCCTACAGAGGTTCATTACTGTTATGATGAATATGCCGCTCAATTGACAGCCATCTTACAGACATTACACAATCAAGCTAAAGAGAAAAATAAACTATGATAGGACATAGAATCCACGGGACTTTAAGATTGGAACTAAGGTTTTGTTGAAAGATCAATCGGTTCGAAGGGTTAGATTAAGTAAATTGGATAGTCGTTGGAGAAGACCGTTTACCATAATTGTGAAACGCGGTGTAAATGTAACACTTCAGTTAGCAAGGTATGAAAATCGATTAAAACCATATAATTAAAAAATTAGAATAATATTAAGGAAATAAGTAAACCAGTAGCTAGAGCACATCTTAAAATATAGTTAAAGGAATATACAGTATATCTAAATTACATATATAGCCAGGAAACCGCATTTAAAACAAGTATACAAAGTCATATGGGCGCTCTGTTTGTAAACACATACGCACGTGGTGAGCGACCGCATGGCCTCCACACAGCGTCATAAGCTCAGGAATCCATTATGGCACTATCCCGGTGTAGTGGTCTTGCGCTGCACGCTTTGGTAAGAACCAGCTTAGTGATGAGACCATTAACTAGCACGAGCCGAGCTACCACATATACACTTATGCTTTTTTAATTAGAGTTATACACTGTTGTTTTGTAAAATACAACAGTACCTATTACTAAGATTTAATTTTGATTTTCAGATGAAACTACTTCACAGCCTTCTGGCAATAGATTACACCAAGATTTTGCAATTGAAAATTTCTCTTCTCCAGGATTATAATTTGACCACACAACTTGTGCTCAGCTCTACACATTAACTTCGACGATCGTTACTTACGTGAATTGAAAGGAATTAGAAAACAACTGTGAAAATTTGGAAATTTTGCACTTCGATGTATCGCTTTTTACAAAAATAAATTAATAGAACTAAATGTGACAACTCATAAATGTGATGAGAAGTACTTTGGCATATTAGGAAAATAAAAGTCTCAATGTTTATTTGGACAGATTACGAATCATTACTCACCTAAGAAGAAGAAAGCTATTTCCCTATTTGTAGGGCAAATTTCTAAACTCTTATTTGGAAATTTAAATTCGGAATATGCATCTTACTATAGATCAAAAATAAATATCTTTAAAAAAACGAGCATTGTACTGCTGAAATAGTCCAAAGAACAGTTAACTGTAGTTAAGAAATCTTTCACTGAAATCATTTATACTTTATCTGGTGAGAACCGAAATCAAGATGTTTTTGTTTTGGGGACGAAAATGATAGAGAGGCAGGTATCGCTGACCACCAAGAAAAAGTCTCATCAAAGACTTACGCCCGGGTTCGACTCTTCCCAAGGGGGGAAGTTGTAAGGAATTTGTGTAACTTTAACCCTTTGACTGCTCTAGACGCGTTAACGCGCGTGGCTACTACTGCGCCCAGATGCTCTAGACGTGTTGATGCACACCCTTGTTCCTTCCATCAAGTGCTCTGGACGTGTATACACGCGCCGCCTTGCCGTCCGTCTGTGCTTTGGACGCGTTAAGACGTCCGGCCGCTCGGGTCCCTGTGTGCTCTGCATGCGTTAACGCGCCAGCCACTTAGCGGTCAGATCAGGTAGCCGTATTTCCACCCCCTGTGTTTTTAATTTGCTTTCCATCGTTCGGCCCGTGATCGTTTGCAGCTGCGATCTTATTTGTGTTGCTATTTTCATTTTAGTTTTCAATTTGTACAAAGGAAGAAACCATGGAGATTCTTACTAGTAGCGACAGTGAGAATGATCTGTTTGATATGGTTCATAGTGATGACCCTTCAATAGGATCTTGAAGTAATAGTCCTAAGCCGTGTACATCAGCTAGTGGAAAACGACCATCTGTCTCACAAGTTGTGAAAATTCTTCAGAATCTGAAGCTTCAGATAGTGAGAGGAAAATGTGTGGAAAAAGAAGACGCTTTAGTGACACATGTGACTGGAAAAAAAGTGATTCTTGTCGTTATGTGCATGCATTTGAAGATTCTGCTGCAGGCCACAAGTGTGGATTAGGTCAAAATTCCACCAATCTGTCACTTTTCCTGATATTTTTAACAGAAGATCTTTTGAAATCTATTCCTTACGGAGCAAATAGATTTTATTTATATGCCAAGAGAAATGCGCTAGATTCACTGTTCATTATAGATTTTCCATGTTTTCGATCTGAGCATTTTAAATGATCATGCTCTTCACCGAGTAGTACAGGACGAAAAATGCCTACTGCAGAATTTCATCTGTCTCTGGTAAGAGAACTTTTTGAAGCATATGGCACAGAACAGAGGAAATCTGGCTAAGGAAGACGCTCTGATTGTGAAAATCCTCTTCAATTTAATTAGAGACATTTTTCCACATGTTATTCATATTGAAAATTCAAGGAAAAGCACGCCAATGCATAGAAGCGCTGTATTTTCGAAACAGAAAGTGCGTCGAGAAACCAGATACGAATGCAGAACATGCAATGTACCACTATGTGTTGTGCCATGTTTTGAGGCTTATCACACAAAAAGAATTATTAGTAACTGCACAGCAATAATCACATTTCATTTAGACGCCTCTAAAGCTAAGTGAAATACGAAATATATATATATTTAACATTGCCAGTGCCGGTTGAGAACCCGGATCCAAAAGACGGATGTAAAATATATACAGAATTTGTGAAATTTATTCGAACACTTAGCTTCGAAAAATCTCTTCAGATGAATTACTGCGCTCACAAACAAATAAACCAAACACATTTCAGTTTCTGTAATATCTATTTAGTATATGAAGTACCGGTATATTTGTCTACGCAGACATTCGCTTATAGAGTAGCCATAAACTGAAAAACTTTAGTTGTCAGAGTAACTACATTTATTTTGTATCTGGGGTTTCAAAACTCAGAGCGACATCTGAAGGCTGTCACACACAACGCTCCAGAAATATTCATCAAACAGTTAGTCGGGCAGCGTGCCGAACTCAGCAGCGCAGGTATCGGCCAACCGCAACCTTTCAGCGCAGGTAGACAGCGCAGGCGACAATAAAGCAGCACTCAGTGAGGGCCCTGTCGGGCAATCTCTAGCAGCCAAAGGTTTAAGCCGGCATAGCATAGCATAGCATGTTCAGATGAAGTAATCTTCTCATCTACATCTACATCTACATATATACTCTGCAATTCACAAAATTGTGAGTGGCAGAGGGTGCTCAGCACCAAAACTAATCTCTTTGCTGTGCATTCCAATCGATAATGGTACGAGGGAAAAAAGAATTCATATAAGAATCAGTCCGGCACCTTATTTCTCTAATTTTATCTCTCCTGTCCTTCCGACTCAAATAGGTTGGTGGAAGAATTATTTCACTACACTCAAAAGTGAAAGTGGGAGTACGCATGTTTACCAATAAGTTTAAACGAAACCTGTGTCGTCTATCTACCAGAGACTCCCAACCTAATCTACTAATCAGTTCTGTGACGCTTTCATAAGGACTGTAGCAAGCGGTCACGAATCGAGCGGCTCTTCTCTGTACTTTCTCTATACTTTCGATCAACCCCTTACGAAACAGATCCCAAATGGCACAACAATGGTCCAAATGTGGACGCACAAGAGATTTGTACGCTATCTCCTTTGTTTGTTCATTACAATTTTTCAAGATTCGACCTATTAATCGCAGCCTAGAATTTGCTCTACCTACTAACGAATTAATGTGTATGTCCCATTTCATGTTCCTTTGTACTGTTACTCCCAAATATTTCATAGTATCGACCATATCAATAATTGTATTGTTTAACTCGTATTTCTGAACAATTGGATTCTTTTTGTTAGTTATGCTCATTGTCTTGCACTTTTTACAATTTAGAGTCAGTTGTCACTCAGCGCACCAAGCCAAAATAACATCCAGATCACGCTGTATTTCTAAGCAATCGACAAAATTTCTTACTTCCCTATAAATAACCGCATCATCAGCAAACAATCTAAAATGGCTTTTCACTTTGTCTCCGAGATCGTTTATAAAAATTAAGAAAAGAAGTGGTCCTATTACACTTCCTTGAGGTACACCCGATGTAACATCTAGATTAGAAGAACTTTCTCCTTCAACGACAACATACTGCGACCGACCAGTTAGAAAATCCTTTATCCATTCACAAAGCTGAACCGATATACCGTACGCTCGAAGCTTCGCTAAAAGGCGGTTGTGTGGCACAGAGTCAAAGGCTTTCTGGAAATCTAGAAAAATTGCATCTACTTGTGAACCTTATAGCATATCCACTAGCCACGAATATATATTTAGATGTATATATTATTGTATTAAAATAAATGTATGAATATGTATTGTAATCAATTGTATTTATGCTCGCGGATATCACAGACGATACTAAGCATGTAAAAAAGGGTAGTATAAGTGATGTTAACATCTATAGTTTTGAGTGTGTGCAGAGGTGTGAAGAGTGACTCTGGCCGTGAGCGGGAGTGAGAGGTCGTGCGCCAAAGTTGTGGCGGCGATCTAATATTTTGTATTATGCCTGATGAATCAGTGATTGTTTCTTAATATACAGAACGAGTGTATTTTCAATTGTAGTTTTGTGCCTCGTGTAAAAATAAAGTTGTTAAGAGCAGTAATCGGGCTTTAATTAATAAAATAGCAAATTATTGATTGTATGAAGCTAAGACGTCTTATTTGGATAATAAGAACCTTTTAATGGAACTAAGTAGCTCCTCTGTCCGCGTACGTGGGTTGAATGGCGGTATTTAAGCGCCAAACCGTCTAAAAACCTGTGGAATTTAATTACGAAACAATTAGGTAGAAATATTAATGAGTTAAGAACGGATTATTATAGTTGACTAACTTAAGAAGAGTAATACAAATTATTATAGAGGAGTATTACAACCTGCATCGATAACTTTTATTACGTCGTGTGTCAATAGGGCCAGCTGTGTTTCACATGACCTTTTCTTCCGAAATCCGTGTTGATTTGTTGTAAGCAAATTATAATCATCTAGAAAATTCATAATGTTCGAGCATATAATATGCTCCATATCTCTACTGCAAACAGATGTTATAGATATGGGACGATAGTTCCCAGGATCACTTCAATCACCTTTTTTGAAAATCGGAGTTACTTGCGCGATTTTCCAGTCTGAAGGTACTTTTCGCTGTTCTAATGATTTACTGAATATATCAGACAGAAATGGCCCGATTTCCACCGCATACTCCGAAAATACACTTACTGGAATTCCATCCGGGCCGGGTGCTCTCCCCCACTTCAGGAGCTCTATTTGCTTAATGATACCTGCAGTATCTATTCGTAAAGATTCCATAACCTACTCGCCACGGTGTGGGAAAACGGGAATACTATCCTTATGTTCATTTGTAAATGATTTTTTGAATACAGTATTTAGTACGTTAGCTTTATCGCGGCTTTCATTAACCTCGGAACCTTCACGAATTAGTGCTGGAATATTGCTGTTGGTACAATTAACTTTTCGTACATACGACCAAAATTTCTTTGGGTTTTCTGTGAGACTCTTGGAGAGAGAGTTGGAGTGAAAATCGTTAAAGGCCTCGCGCATTACATTCTTAATACGTCCTCTTAAATCAGCTAAGGTTTCTAAATCGCTGCGACACCCCTTCCTTCTTGAGCGTGCGTGTATTTTCCTTTGTTTTTTGAGTAATCTTTTGACTTCGCATGTGTACCACGGTGGATCATTCTCCCCATTTATTGTCCGCTTTGGTATATGTATTTCCATGCCTTTCCTGACTATATGTATAAAACGATGCCACATCTCTTCAACGGTGTCCTTTGTTGACTTGAAGTTATGGTAATTATTCCTCAGGTAGGTTCTAAAACACTCCTTTGAGGACTTATTGAATCTGTATATAATTCGCCCTTTTTTACTTTTTCGCTTGGTTATTAATTTGATAGTCGCAATTACCGCTTTGTGATCGCTTATTCCTGTGGTCGTTGAAATGTCGGTGAATAATTCTGGCCTGTTGGTAACCAGCAAGTCTAAAATGTTTTCGCTACCGTTATGACACCGCGTAGGTTCATTAACTAGCTGCTCGAGATGATTATCTGACAACAACTCGAGAATTACTTCAGAAGCTGCCTTATCCCTGCTACCTGTGATGTGAACGTAATTGCGCCAGTCAATATAAGGCAGATTGAAGTCGCCTCCTAGAATCATAGCATGATGCTTAAAACGGCTAGCTATACTATTTACATTATTTCTCAACTTCGCGACGATAACTATTTTGGAATCGGGTGGACGGTAGAAGGCGCCTATGATGAGTTTTGACCCAGCAACGTTGAGTTTAATCCATATAATTTCACAGATCGTATCGACGTCTATTTCATTACATGGGAGAAATTTACTCATAGCTGTAAATACCCCAACTCCATGAGAATGTAATCTGTCTTTACGAAAAACGTTCATGCTATCTTTAAAAGTTTCGGCGGAACTTATTTCCGGTTTCAACCAACTTTCTGTACCGATAACGATATCCGCTTCTGTACTACAAATAAAGCTTTCAAGTTCCGGTTGTCATGCCCTCGGAGGCAGGTAAAATAATTCTTGCAGAGGCAAAATGTTCCAAGGTCCCAAAGGAACCATAACATGAGAATCGCTCTCCTACTCTACCAGAATTAAAGTACTTATAAAGGTTTAATAAATCAATTTATAGGCTAACCACTTGCTAGGAACGTGATTAATAGCCAGTGAAATTCATTCCCCCACTTTAGGCCTACAGCCAGAAAGCGCACTTTCAGACTGATACTCCATGAGTTACTTCTCTCCCATGACTGAGTGAACATTCAGATTTCACGTAGGAATATCAGGTACCTGCTAATACATCCCCTAACCCTCTTCTGGCTTGGGAAAGATACTCTAAGTGACGAGATTTTCATTAGTAATTCCATTGTCTTCAGTGAGAGCTGTTTCCATGCAGTATTTCCATGATTTCCATATAATTGTATATATACTCAATTTCAGTGAATTTAGTAAAGTTATTTAATCTTGACCCTGTTCTTTCATTCGCTAGCTCTGAATTCATGCTCAATTACTAGAACAAGTAAAAGTAGGAGTGTAATATCTTTGATCATATGATCACATATTTCTGGTAAATTGAACCAGGGAGTGATTGATCTGGGGCGAACCCAGAGTTCTGTGGTGTCAAACCGTATGGGAACAACAACATGTTTTCTTTTTTTCTGATAGTTTATTGAAAACCGCAGGTCGGGATCACTTATAGGCCATTGAGTGTAAGTAAAGTATATTTAAAATTACGAATACACGTCTCTGAGCTCGAACCAGCATCATCCAAAATGAAAAGTCTATGAGAGAAAAAATAACTGATAATATTTTCATTCATGTATGAAAAAAACTTAAATAACCTCGTTTTGTATTGTACCGAATCGCACAGTACTTTTTCCTATATTTGTAGTATGCGTAAATCTGTATGAACCAATAAAGGATCGTCATACACGGTGTCCAACGCACGCCGACACTGATTTGCAAGATACGCATAAGGATTGGAAAAACATTTTTACCTTGTTCACAGGAACACAAACTATGATTTTGAGTTCTTACTTTCAGTCAAAATAATCTTGTGTGTTACTTGCAAATTCAAGTGTGAGTAAAATTACTATAAAATAATTGTTTAAAAAACATAAAAACCGCTTTCAAAAAAGGGCACTAAAAATTTTAAAATAACTTTATACCTTGCTTAAAAGAAAGTAAATCTAAATGAACAATATTTTACATTACTGTTATTGAAATTTTTACATTAATTTGTTATTTTTGGAGTCGGTGCCAGCTGTCAGATCGAATTACTGAACTTTATTTGGTGTTCGAGGCGAACCTAGAGTACGAACAAAAATTCCAAATATTTTATAGCATGTCGTGAGGAAGTTTTATTACTGGAGACAGCTTAGGGAAACAAATTAACATTATGTTATCTGTTGCTCGGCCTCGTTGGTCATCCAGGCATATCTCTGGCGCTATAATGTCAGTTGGTAGGCTGCACCATGCAGTTAACTCTTTATAGTTAGTATGGTATCGGTGTATCATCTATATGTTTCAGTTTTGTTGAAAAATGTTTCTAGAATTAATTGTAGGTAAGTAGTAACATGATTTTTTTTATGTATTATTGTTATTTATTATTGTTTTTATCTTTTTGTTTTTCTTGTTTTGGCTGGCACCAACTCCAAAAATAACTAATTAATGTAAAAATTTCAATAACAGTAATGTAAAATATTGTCCATTTAGATTTACTTTCTTTTAAGCTAGGTATAAAGTTATTTTAAAATTTTTAGTTTACTATTTTGAACGCGGTTTTTATGTTTTTTAAACAATTATTTTATTTTTAAATTTTTAGTGATAATATAGTTAATTTGCAATTAAATATGCGGAAGCAGTTCTCATTTTGCGAACTACCTTTTTGCTCAGTGGTTAAAGCGAATTCTTTTTTAAAAAAATTTGTCTTTGTAACAACTTTCAGAATGGGGTATATTGGATGCAGTGTTAAGGAGTGTCAGTTTACATTTTGGTCCAGGCTGTGTTTCGATCTAATCATAACATCTGTTAAAGCTGCTGCTCGATAATCGAAACATGTAACATCTGGACATTAATACATACCACATACACAAATCTATCTCTGGAATATATCTGTTCGTTCCGGCATCACACAGAAAAAATAGGTATTTAATTGGTTTTCACAACGTAAAAGCTCGGGGTCCAAGTTGAAATCTGAAGTACATGTTGAGACATAAGGACACATACATTTTACAAATATTCTACAATGACTTAAAAATAGCTTCATTGATTTTGACGGTACTTAAAACTGTGGATTTTGCAAAGAACATTGGAAATTATAAACGATGGGGGTAAAGTAGCAGAGGGATTGGGCTTTTGTATACCAAATGTAGACCGTCTTTTGTGATTGATTTAAGGTACACGTTTGTAAATTTCTATTGATATCCTTATAAAATTTTTAGGTGTGTATAAAAAAACTAATTAAGGGGTGTGGAGGTGAAGAGTAGTTTGGTTTTTGTTAAGGCAGTGTGGACAGCATTTTTCTCTTTTGTTTTAAAATATACATGTGCAAAGTTCCATCGAAACCAGATATAAACTGTAGCTCCCTGTAAAGAACATTTACAAAAATTAAATGGGGTAAGGGAGTGAGCGGTTGGGTTTTGTAAACAGAATGTTTCTCTTTGTTCTTAAGTATACATTTGCAGTGTTCCATCGAAATCTGATAAAAACGGTAGGTATCTATAAAGAACATTGGAAATTAGGAGGGGTAGAGGTAGAAGGGAAAGGGGGGTTGGGCTTCTGCAACCTAATTTAAACTCAATTTTTATGTATTTTTTAAAGTATATGTGTGCAATTTTTCTTCAGAATCAGATAGGATCTGTGCTTTGTGTAGATTAAAGGGGTGGAAAGGGGAAGAGAGGTTTGGCTTCTCTAAACCAAATGCAGACAGTATTTTTCTGTTTGTTTTGAAGTATACATGTGCATACTTCCTTCAAAATCAGATAGAAACGATAGCTTTATACAATAAACATGGCCATCCTGATCTGGGTTTTCCCATGGTTTCCCTAGATCGCTCCAGGCGAATGCTGGGATGGTTCCTCACAATAGCCCATTGGCGCCACCTGCCATATCCCGAATATCCCTTCCAAACCATTACCTTTCGTGATAGGTTGCAATGCACCCTCCGCCAAACACTTATTAGTGAATCGCGGAGTAATTGTAATAGTAATAGTAAACATTGACAGTTATTAAAGGGGTAGAAAGGTTGAATAGGGTTTGTGTTTTTGTCAAAATAATGTGAGTAGTATGTTTCTTTTTTCTATTTGCTTTAAAGTATAGACATGCAAAGTTCCAGCGAAATCGGATTAAAATGTGGGTTTGTACAAACATTAAGGGGATGTAAAAGGGGAGCTAGGGTAGTTTTTTTAATTTTTTTGGTCAGAAATCTTCTAAACAAAAAATTACATAATATGTGCCAACTTTCATAAAGATCGGTCAAATGGTGTCAAACTGTAGCTATTCAAAAAGAAAATTGACAAAAGTCAAGGGGCGGAAAATGCGGAAAGGGATTCAGTTTTTGCAAACCAAAGCTGACATTATTTTTCTCTTTGTTTTACAGTAAAAGTTTGCTAAGTTCTATCTAAACTGGATAAAAAACTGTGGGTTTGTATAAAATTTTACGGTTTAATGGGTAGTGGGGGTGGTTTTTATATTTTTAAGTCCGAAACCTTCCTCGTGAAAAAATTCATATTAGCGCCAACTTTCATGGTAATAGGTCAAATGGTGGCGACTCTAGCTTTCGATAAAAAAAAAAAAAAAAAAAAAAAAAAAAAAAAAAAAACATTGACAAAAATTAAGGGGTTGTTAGGAGGGAGAGGGGTTAACCTTTGGCAGACCAAATGTTGACACGATTTTTCTGTTTGTTTTGAAAGTATACATTGGCAAAGTTCAATCAAAATCAGATATGAAATATAGGTTTCTATAAAATTGAGGGGTGTAAAGGGGGAGGTGAGGTGGGTTTTTTTATTTTTTTGTCAGAAACCTTCTCCATGAAATATTACATGTATATGACAACTTTAATGGAGATCACTTAAATGATGTCGACTTATAGTTTTGTATATAGAACATTGGCAAAAATTAAGCGGTGGATAGGGTGAGAGCGGTTCAGTTTTTTCAAATCAAATGTTGACAACATTTATCTCTTTATTTTTGGCTATACATCTCCAAAGTTCCATTGAAATCGGATAAAAAATGTGGGTTTGTATAAAAATTAAGGGGTGTAAAGGGAGAGAGCGGTGTTTTTTTTATTTTTTTTGGGTCAGAATCCTTTTCCATGAAAATTACATGTATATGCCAACTTTAATGGATACCAGTTAAATGGTGTCGACTTTAGCTTTGTATAAAGAACATTGGCAAAAATTAAGGGGTGGGTATGGGGAGAGGGGTTCAGTTTTTTCCAAACCAAAATTTTACAGTATTTTTCTGTTTATTTTTTACTATACATTTCCAAAGTTCCATCAAAATCGGATAAAAAGTGTGAGTTTATATACATTTAAGGGGTAGAAGGGGTGGTTTCTCAATGAAATTCATATGGGACCACTTTGGAGATAATCTATCCACTATAAAAATTTCATTTAGGTCGGTTCAAAATTGGCGAAGATATCGCTGAACATACATAAAAAAAAAAAAAAAAAAAATAATTGTTTAAAAAAAAAAAAACCGCCTTCAAAAAAGGGCACTAAAAATTTTTGAAATAACTTTATACCTTGCTTAGAAGAAAGTAAATCTAAATGGACAATATTTTACATTACTGTTATTGAAATTTTTACATTAATTAGTTATTTTTGGAGTCGGTGCCAGCTATCAGATCGCGCATATCGAATTAATTAACTTTATTTGGAGTTCGAGGCGAACCGAGAGTACGAACAAAAACTCCAAATATTTTACAGCATGTCGTGAGGAAAATAGTTATATTACTGGAGACAGCTTAGGGAAACAAATTAACGGTATGTTATCTGTGGCTCGACCTCGTTGGTCATCCAGGCATATCTCTGGAGCTATAGTGTCAGTTGGTAGGCTGCATCATGCAGTAAATACTTTATAGTTAGTATAATATCGGTGTATCATCTATATGTTTCAGTTTTGTTGAAAAATGTTTCTAGAATTAATTGTAGGTAAGTAGTAACATGATTTTTTACGTATTATTGTTATTTATTATTGTTTTTATCTTTTTGTTTTTCTTTTGTTTTGGCTGGCACCGACTCCAAAAATAACTAATTAATGTAAAAATTTCAATAACAGTAATGTAAAATATTGTCCATTTAGATTTACTTTCTTCTAAGCAATTTCAAAAATTTTTAGTGCCCTTTTTTGAAGGCGGTTTTTATGTTTTTTAAACAATTATTTTATTTTTAAATTTTTAGTGGTATTATAGTAAATTTGAATTTAAATATGCTGCAGCAGTTCTCATTTTGCGAATTTCCTGGTAGCTCAGTGGTTAAAGCGAAAGCTTTAAAAAAAATCTGTCTTTACAACAACTTTCAGAATGGGGTGAATTGGATGCTGTGTTAAGGAATGTCAGTTTACATTTTGGTCAAGGCTGTGATTCGATCTAATCATAACATCTGTTAAAGCTGCTGCTGGATAATCGAAACATGTAACATCTGGATATTAATACATACCACATACACAAATCTGTCTCTGGAATATACCTGGTCGTTTCGGCATCACACAGGAAATATAGATATTTAATTGGTTTTCACAAAATAAAAGCTCGGGGTCCAAGTTGAAATCTGAAGTACATATTGAGACATTAGGACACATACATTTTATAAATATTCTGCAATTACTTAAAATAGCTTAACTGATATTGACGGTACTTAAAACTGTAGATTTTGTAAAGAACATTGGAAATTATAAACGATGGGGGTAAAGGAGAAGAGGTATTGGGCTTTTGTATACCAAATGTAGATTGTCTTTTCTGATTGATTTAAAGTATACGCTTGTAAATTTCTATTGATATCATATAAAATTTTAAGTGTGTATAAAAAAATAATTAAGTGGTGTGGAGGTGAAGAGTAGTTTGATTTTTGTTAAGGTAGTGTGGACAGCATTTTTCTCTTTGTTTTAAAGTATACATGTGCAAAGTTCCATCGAAACCAGATTAAAAAACTGTAGCTTTGTGTAAAGAACATTTACAAAAATTAAATGGGGTAAGGGAGTGAGCGGTTGGGTTTTCTAAACAGAATGTTTCTCTTTGTTCTTAAGTATACATTTGCAGTGTTCCATCGAAATCTGATAAAAACGGTAGGTATCTATAAAGAACATTGGAAATTAGGAGGGGTGGGGGTAGAAGGGAAGAGGGGTTGCGTTTCTGCAACCTAATTTACACACAATTGTTATGTATTTTTTAAAGTATAAGTGTGCAAATTTTCTTCAGAATCAGATAGAAACTGTGCTTTGTGTAGATTAAAGGGGTGGAAAGGGGAAGAGAGGTTTGGCTTCTCTAAACCAAATGCAGACAGTATTTTCCTATTTGTTTTCAAGTATACATGTGCACAGTTCCTTCAAAATCAGATAGAAACGGTAGCTTTATATAATGAACATAGACAGTAATTAAAGGGGTAGAAAGGGGAATAGGGTTTGTGTTTTTTTCAAAGAAATGTGAGTAGTATGTTTCTTTTTCTATTTGCTTTAAAGTATACACACACGAAGTTCCACCGAAATCGGATTGAAATGTGGGTTTGTACAAACATTAAGGGATGTAAAAGGGGAGATAAGGTAGTTTTTGGTAAGAAATCTTCTCCATAAAAAAATACATATATTTGCCAATTTTCATAAAGATCGGTCAAATGGTGTCGTATGTAGCTTTTCAAAAGAAAATTGACAAAAGTCAAGTGGTGGAAATGGGGAAAGGGGTTCAGTTTTTGCAAACCAAAAGCTGACATTATTTTTATCTTAGTTTCACAGTAAAGGTTTGCTAAGTTCTATCTAAACTAGATAAAAACTGTGGGTTTGTATAAAATTAAACGGTTTAATGGGGAGTGTGGGTGGTTTTTTTAATTTTTGGTCCGTAACATTCCTCGTGAAAAAATTCATATAAGCGCCAACTTTAATTTTAATAGGTCAAATGGTGGCGACTGTAGCTTTTTATAAAAAAAATTGACAAAAATTAAGGGGTAGGTAGGAGGGAGTGGGGTTGAGCTTTGGCAGACCAAATGTTGACAAGATTTTTCTGTTTGTTTGAAAGTATACATTGGCAAAGTTAAATCAAAATCAGATACGAAATATAGGTTTCTATAAAATTTTGGGTTGTAAAGGGGGAGATGGGGTGGCTTTTTTATTTTTTGGTCAGAAACCTTCTCCATGAAATATTACATGTATATGACAACTTTAATAGAGATTAGATAAATGATGTCAACTATAGTTTTGTATAAAGAACATTGGCAAAAATTAAGGGGTGGATAGGGGGAGAGGGGTTCAGTTTTTTCAAACCAAAAGTTGACAGTATTTTTCTTTTTCTTTTTTACTATACAGTTCCAAAGTTCCATCAAAATCGGATAAAAAGTTTGTATAATCTTTAAGTGTCGTAAAGGGGTAGAAGGGGTGGTTTCTCAATGAAATTCATATGGGACCACTTTGGAGGTATACTCTATCCTCTATAAAATCTCATTTAAATCGGTTCAAAATTGGCGAAGATATCGTTGAACATACATAAAAAAAAAAAAAAAAAAAAAAAATCAGACGAATTGAGAACCTCCTCCTTTTTTGAAGTCGGTTAAAAAGCCCACAAATACTGGAGATCCATTCAAGACGATGGCGATGCGAAAGAACCAATGAAATTTACATAGTTTTCCAGACGGTTACATTTCAAAAATTAAAAATATTGATGCCGGGGTTCGAACCAAAAATTCATTGCGAATGCCATGCCCAAACAATTGTTTCTTATCTGTAATGTTAACAGCGCTGCTCGGTAATTGAATGAATTCGGAATACACGAAGAAACATGTCCATATTGTATATTAACATGGGCGGAAGTTCCTTTGAAGCAATGATCCGGGCAGCGGGCAGCACGCGCACGTGGCTATTTAACATAATATGGTAGCGCTGCTTAGATATAAACGGCGACTCGAGCCGGAGGTTAGGTTAGTATATTACGTGATTGTAATACATAATGATCTTAGAGGCGGTGACCCCTTTGACGTCTGAGCTAGGTTACTTGTTGGCACGTGTCTCTGACCCCATTTGCATATGATTAATAGCCTTTTTGACAGCTCGATGATTAGTGATATAACCACATACTGGCCTCCATAACAATGCCTGTGGCAAAACTGGCCGCATAATGTCTTTGTTACACTACTTACATTAATTGTTTACTCCTCTGTACATATAACAGAAAGGAAAAAAATTGCAGACACAACAATTATAAACTCGTATACCCGAGGTCAACTTCGAACCTGCAAAATCTCTAACTAGGTTCCAATACTAGGAGCCTCTTCATAATGTTTGGGGTAATTAATGCTACAGTTTGTGCAGGAACTTGTTGTAACAGCATTATTACAACTGTAATCTATATATATAAAGATGAATGTTTGTTTGTTTGTTCTTAATACAAATCCACAGTTTTGATCCGATCTTCATGAAACTTTGCACACTTATCCTTTGAAACAAGGAGAAAAATACTGCCTAGATATGGTTGAAAAATTATCTGCATAAATAACACATGTTGTCTCATAATTTCCAAATACTACTGGACGGCGATTGACAGACGCGTTGGATATGGACGTCTCTGTACTGTTTTTCCGTGTAGCTGAGAGGTAGCTCAGTGGATGAGTCGCTCGCGACCAGCCGTAGCGAGTGGTCGCTCCGCATTTTCCTGCTGTGTTGTGAGGTTAAGTGCCTACGGAGTAAATAAAAGCAAGTGTAGTGAAATTCAAGAATCAGGAAAGTTAATCAATTCGTTCGAAAATCCACGCTAAATTCTCGTTTGCGTATGGATATGTGCGTACAAAAGCAGTTGAAATTGATGAGTGATTATACAGTGAAATTGGACTGCGAGAAGTGTGTAAGGTATCCAGGCGGACTTCCTCGCTAATGTTATATACGTCAAGCTACGAGATGAAGAAGAATGCCTACGAACTTTGAGGGAAACCAACGGAGAAAGAAAATTCGTACACAGCAATTGCGAGGTAAGCAACGTTTCCATATCACATGCAGGTCTGGGAATAAGACACGTAAAAATACATAATATTCCCTCTGAAATCAGTACAGATATCATATGAAAAGCTTTGGACAAATTTGGAACAATCATGAGCGTAACCTCTGATAAAAGATATGGTAGCAAATGATTCGTTGTAGACAGTGGCATTAGAACCGTGAAAATAGATCTGAAGTGCCACGTACCATCCTATGTATACATTGCCGGATTTAAAGCACTCGTTATTTACGACGGGCAGCCACGTACGTGTGTGATATGTAACTCCAACGAACATTTCAAGGCTGAATGCACCAAGAAGAGACCTCTACAGTTACCATCTGAGCGTTTGGTCCCTGATACAGCTTTCAGTGGCGAACCCTTAAAAGCGTCATATGCTCGCGTGGCAAATGGTAATTCTTCAATCAATAGAAATATAAATGATGGACATACTCTCAGAATGGAAACGGACGACCCGTCGAACATCAGAATGGAAACAGAGAATCCTTGTAATGTTGAAGCAACTCAAGAACCACCCAAGGAAAAAGAGGAAAATTATACAACAGAATAAGAAAACAGCAAAACCGCTAAACTACATTCACTGGAAATGCAATCAACTGAGAAAAAAGAAATCAAGAAAATGTTAAACAACAACCTGTGCCAACGCCATTCCCTGAGAAAAAAGAAACTAAGCTAATGGAAGAACGCAAGCACGAAAAGACACCAAAATACCGAGACTTGATAAGAGAGGAGTTGATTCCATAGCGGAAGAATTGGCCGAAAAATCCAGAAAAGGTACCACTCTACAAATGGAGACAAATGTTGATGAAACCACTCAAAGTGCAAACTCCAATAAGGAAGGCAAAAGCTATCAAAATAAGACCAGCGAGATACTTGAAATAGATAATGTCTGTGGAAACATTAAAATACTTTGGTCGGACGACATCGGTGACTTAGAAGAAGAGGACATTCAAAGCGAATAAGAAATATGAGCAAGATCTTAATTGTTATTAAATTAAACAAAAACTCAACTGTTTGTTCAACACTGTGTGACAATACTGATCTAAATGGCAGACGGTAGTGGAACAACGTCCGCTCAGAAGTACTGAGTGTCCACCTTAAATTTAAATGGAATAACGCGGAGCAGAAATGAAACTACACAAAAAAGATGACACATCTGTACAACATAACTACAATTAATATAAATTCTATAGAAAGTCACCCTAAAATGAGAAGTCTCGTGGAATTTATATATAATAGTAATACAGATATTTCTCTGCTGCAAGAGGTGCGCCCCCAATTTAAAATCCTACTCAACTCGGGCCCAGATGTTGGTTTGGGCACGGCAATACTGCTGAGAGAAGGAATAGAGTTTAAACAAGTTGAAATGTTAGAAAACGGTCGAGGTTTGGCTAGTTCAGTGAATGATACCCACATTTTTAATATATATGCACCCTCTGAGAACTCCAAACGAGAGGAAAGAGCAAAATTTTACAAATCTGAAATAACGTACCTACTACGCAACCATAAGATAAAGAGAATAATAGGAGGTGACTTCAACTGCGTTTTGAAACCAGCTGATCAAATACCCAACTACAACTCCTGTAATGAATTAAAAGAGATAGTAAATAAATTACGTCTAATAGATGTTTGGGAAAAGAAATATCCATCTAAAACAGGTTTCACCTTTTTATCCAACACCTCAGCAAGCAGATTGGACAGATTCTACGTCACTGAAACGCAGTATGATCAAATACAAAATATAGAGATCTGGCCAATTCACTTCTCAGATCATCATGCTGTGCAAATAAAAATAAGCCTACCAAGACAACTGATATATAAACACCCAGGATGCTGGAAATTAAATACTTCAATCCTGAAATGTGACGACCTTAAAAATGAGGTCCGTGCCCAAATCCAAACAGCATTGAGTAAAACTGGCAACTATGCAAACAAAATTTCATGGTGGACGCACTGCCTCAAACCAAGGATACAGTACAGCCTAAAAAAATTACTCTCGTGTCCAGAAAAAATGGCAAGACGATACTAAAGAATTTTATTACCGATGTTTAAGAGACCCCTACACTGATCATATGACTGCTATGAAGAACATTCAAAAAACCAGGAAAATAAAGGCGAAAATAACAGAGATTAAAAGGAAACAGTTAGAAGATCTAAAAATTAGATGCAAAGACATTACTACTCAAACGCTAAAGAACCGTGAAATGGCGTCCGTATACCATGTATTAGCAGAACAACGAAAGGGGAAAGCAAAGACCATTACTAAACTGAAATCTGAATCAAATGTGCTACTGGCAGACCAGCAACAAATAACAGAATACCTCCATAGATTTTATACGGAGCTCTACAGTAGAAAAGAAATTAACACGCTCGAATCGGAGAAAATAATGTAACATGTAGATAATACAATCACTGAAGAGACAACCAACTTCTCCTTGAAGACATCTCCGTAGAAGAAATATGGAGTTCAATAAAGAAGAGCAAAAGAAACAAAAGCCCCGGTATAGACGGCATTCCAGTAGAGTTTTATACGACGTTTTGGAATGAAATCAAGGAACCACTGACGGATATCTTCAGAAATATTAAAAATGGTGACAATCCCGAATGAATTCAAGGAAGGCCTGATAGTGTTAATCCCTAAGTGCCTTAAACCTATCAACGCCAACGAATTTAGGCCACTTTCCTTGTTAAACACCGACTACAAACTTTTTACCAGAATAATAACAATCAGAATAAAAAGCAATATCAAGAAAGTAATTGGCGAACACCAAGCGTGTACTGGAAAATCACGGTCGATAATACACACGCTAATGGACGTCAGAGACACCATGACTGCAGTGGAGGCAGCAAAATGTCGAGTAGCTGTCCTCTCCGTAGACTTCCAAAAAGCGTTTGATATGGTTAGTCATGAGCACATCTACAGAACACTAAAAACCATGGGCTACAATAGTACCTTCATAAAATTATTAAAAAGTATCTTAGGAGGTGCAACATCACGATTGCTGATCAATGGAAGATTATCTAAGCAAATAGAAATGAACAGATCAGTTAGACAGGGATGCCCTCTGCCTATGGACTTATTTGCTCTCGCAATAGAACCACTAATAATATGTTAGAAGCGCCACATAGAAGGAATCATCATAAATTGGGAAAAAATTACCACCCGAGTATATGCAGATGACGTCACCGTGTTGATAAAAGACAATAGTGAGCTAAAAATCGTGGAAAATATACTAGAATCATACTGTAAAGCGTCGGGCGCAATAATCAACAATAAGAAAACAAAAGTAATGAACATTGGGCGAGGTATTAACGAAATGAGATCTAAATGGACAGAAGTGAAGAAGATGAGAATACTTGGCAATGACTTCACTCCCCGCATTCAGAGCATGATGGCGCTAAACTGGAATGAAATACTGCACTCTGTCAGAGCATTACTCAACAACAACAAAATAAGAGAATTGAACATGATTCAAAAGGTGAGATTTGTAAATTCCATTGCACTATCAAAGGCATGGTACACTTCACACATCTTGCCCATTCCCAACGAGATATCAAAGAATATAGAGTCGGCAATAGGACAGTTTGTACAGCAAGGGGAAATATTTAAAATAAAGTTTAAATCCCTGACTCTACCCCTCAGCAAAGGAGGTCTCGAGCTACAAGATGTTAAATATAAATCTCTTGCTATATTTATAAAAGACATGTTACGGAACTGGCATAAATATCCAGACAGCATAACTGCATATCTAATAAATCAACTACTACCCGCAAGTACAGAACCACCCATCAACATACGTCACATCAACCCGACGCTGATGCAATTATTATTATTATTGATTATTATTGATTATTATTGATTATTATTATTATTGATGCATTTATTATTGAGTACAGTTACATACATAACAAGATTCGAAATATATCTGCCACAAATAACAAAGAAATATACAACCTGTTGATGGACAATAGATATCATAGTAATATAGAACGAAAAAACCCAACAGTTAACTGGAAGAACATATGGAAGAACGTCCAAAACAAAAACCTACAATCATAAGTAAGATCCACATGGTACAGAGTAATTAATCGTTGTGTAACAACAAAGAGTCGTCTATATACCATTCACCTCGCTCATTCACCCAACTGTGTCAAATGCAACCTTCAAGATACGATAGAGCACAGACTGACTGGCTGCATCGTACCACCGATCTGGAAGTGGACGAGGTGGAAACTAGGAGTGTTCAACAGAACTTCCCTGCCGGCCTCGGTAGCGTAGGGGCTAGAGTGCTAGCTCCACGTGCCGAAGGCCGCCGGTTCGAATCCGGGCGCGGGCATGGATGTTAAGTGTTGTGTGTCTGTCTGAATGTCTTGTCCGTCCTGTGGCGTCAATACATTGGAAAAAATACACATTGAGCTGGCTGTATGGCCTCCGTTGCCGAATGCCATTTAAAAAAAAAAAAAAAAAAAAAAAAAAAAAAAAAAAAAAAAAAAAAAAAAAAAAAAAAACTTCCGACACAGCATGTAATGACACCTGAATTTAGTTCTTACCCAAAACAGAAGAACAACGCAACATGCTGGCTCTTAGCAAATTATGTCCATTACATAATACACAACAAAGAAAGAGCCAATCTACAAGAATACTGGTATTATTTAGTAACAGAAAACAAACGAGCTATGTCGTATCGATACTACAAACAAAACTATGCTAACTATCTGAATAACATAATGCATTTTTAAGGAAATGATTGTAATCCAACTATTATATATTGAAATTCAAATACTTTCTTCTTTTTTTTTTACGCTACATTTTGTAATAACTAGAAAATGTATTATTTTACTGTAACATTTTGTGAAAGTGAAACAATAAAATAAAAAAAAATTGGTTGAAAAAAAAAGTGGTTACAGCGCTTGCTTACAAATGTCGTGGTCTCAGGTTCAAACCTCCGTGGAAGCTAAGATTTTTAAAAATTGTTTTTGATCGTAAGAGTCAAGCCTGGCCGGTTAAACTGTAGATATTATGAAGTTAGGGGTGCAATGCGAGGCAAATCATAGGTAGTCTTGCAATGCAGTAGGTGTACATCTTTTTACGTTATAATGATCCCTCAGGTGTTGTTCGCAGTCAGTGTGTGTGTGTGACCGCAGTAATAGTATTATAAATACGAAAGTAAGTGTCTGTCTTATTGTTACGTTTTGACGACTAAATGGCTATATCGATATTGATGGAATTTAATAAGAAAATCTGTATGAAGGCACAGGATATTTTTCTCATTATGATTAACAGTTGTAGTTATCGAATGGTGACAGAAATATGTTGGAAATTGATTCTCTTCAAGAGACAGGTTCGACGGTAGAGTGATATAGTGATAGCTTCCTGTCATATTATTCCGACTCGATATTGTTTGGGACCAATCCTTCGTTACCAACAACTTTCTATATTTAATTCTGGCAAAAAAATTCTTAATCCACGCGTACGAAGTCGTGGGTACAAGCTAGTACTCAATAATAATAATTATTATTATTCCATATGTTCGTAATGACCTGGTGACAGGGTTTTGTATCGGCTGCGCATTCCACCTATGTTGTAGCCGCATTAAACGAATCTAGTAAACCCACCGGGTACAGGGGATTAACGTAGAATCCGAATCAGGGAACATTCTGGCGTACACCGTATACAGCAAGCTGTGGCAGAGGTGTATGTCGGGTTAAGAGCCTATGAAAATACCCGTAGAGACAGGGATTCGAACCGGGGACTTTTCGATACCGAGTCAAATACTTTAACCACCAAGTCACTAGAGTGCTTAGTCACAGAATAATGACAACAACAACAAAGAAAATCATCCACTCAAAGACGTTCACTATCCCCGTCGACACCACCTTCTTGCGCAAGGTTTGATCCGGCTGGGTTACGACAAATCTTTCTGACAGTCACCAATAGGTAGCTTTGCTCTGAAGATAGAGCTAACCGATGGAAGGAATACATTGAGAAATTGTATGTTGGGGACGACTTGAACAACAGTGTAATGGAAAAGGAATGCGATGTCGAAATTGATGATTTAGGGGATCCTGTTTTGAGGACAGAATTTAATAAAGCTCTGAATGACTTGAAATCAAATAAGGCAGTTGGAATTGATGAGATACCTGCAGAACTTCTTAAATCCCTAGGAGAGGAAGGAATCGAAAGGTTATTCAAGCTGATATCAAAAAGTTATGAAACAGGAGAAATTCCAACTGATTTTAATAAAAATATCATCTTCACACTTCCAAAGAAAGCACAAACCGACAAATGTGAGAATAATCGCACCATAAGTCTAACATCACATGCTTCAAAATTACTGACCAGAATAATATACAGAAGGATGGAAAGGGTAGTAGAAGAGATAGTAGGTGAAGATCAATTTGGGTTTAGGAAAAATCGCGGTACAATGGAACCAATTCTGTCTTTAAGATTAATACTTGAAGGGCGGATCAAGAAAAACAAAGATACTTTTATGGCATTTGTTGATTTAGAAAAAGCTTTTGATAATGTTAGGTGGGACAAAATGTTCAAAATTTTAAAGAAGACAGGTCTAAAGTATCGAGATAGAAGAATACTCTATGAACTATAAAATAATCAGGTGGCTATAATAAAAGTAGAGAATCACGAGAGACATGCATCAGTTAAAAAGGGTGTGAGACAAGGTTGTAGTCTATCCCCATTAGTATTCAACTTGTATGTAGAAGAAGCAATGAAGAAATTCATAGAAAAATTTCCATCTGGCATAGGTTTTCAGGGAGAAAACATCAGAAAGGTACGATTTGCTGATGACATTGTCATCTTAGCAGAGAAGGCGGAAGATATTGAGAAGTTACTGAATGGCATGAGCAAAATACTGAAGGAAGATTTTGGACTGAATATAAACCGAAGCAAGACAAAAGTGATAAAATGTAGCAGAAATGATACCAATATTAGTAGATTAAATATAAAAATAGGATCGGATGCAATAGGAGAAGTAAGTGAGTTCTGTTACTTGGGAAGCAAAATTACAACCGATGGCCGAAGCAGGAACGATGTTAAAAGCAGGATAGCACTAGCAAAAAGAGCCTTCATGAAAAAGATAAACCTTTTAGTTTCAAATATTGATCTAGGAATTAGAAAGAAGTTTTTAAAACTTTATGTGTGGAGCACAGCACTTTACGGTAGCGAAACATGGACTTTAGGAATACCGGAAAGTAAGAGAATTGAAGCATTTGAAATGTGGTGCTACAGAAGAATGATGAAAATTAGGTGGACAGACAAAGTAAGAAATGAACGAGTTTTGGAAATGATGGGTGAGAAAAGAAGTTTATGGAAGAAGCTTACGGAAAGAAGAGACAGGCTGGTAGGTCATATTTTGAGACATGCTGGATTGGTTAATTTGTTATTGGAGGAACAGTCGAAGGTAAGAACTGTAGAGGAAGACAGAGATTAGATTATATGAAGCAGGTAATTGATGACGTGGGTTGTAAGGGGTATGCAGAAATGAAGAGGTTAGCACAGGATAGGAAGGGATGGAGGATTGCATCAAACCAGTCGAAAGACAGCAAAATAAAAATAAAAAATTAAAGAGCAAAAAAAAATTAATTTCGTTCAAATACAAAAACTGACGACAGTGAGACTTAATGTATATCGATGTGTAGAAAATAAACCAGTTGAAAACAACGTTTTGAAATTTTTAACTCTATAAGTTTATTGAAATTTAGAAGTTAATAGAACCCACATATTTATTTATGTTTTCACTCCATATTGTTTATTGTTAAAATTTTATTGAAAAATACAACATAAATTTAATTTAATTCAAAATATTATTATTATTATGAAGTACATACTATAATTAAAAAAATTCAAATAGGCGCATGGTACTCAGCAGGATATGAAGGTAAGTATCTCTGCTGTATGGAACGCAAAACACTTTGTCTTGAATTAAAAATCGGCAATCAAGTTGACGAATAACATGCGTTAATAATTAAGAAACATTTTAACGCAATTTATTTGATCTTTTTTTCATACCCTCAAAAACTGGTTTTGACCTTTGACCTTAGTTTTTTGCAGTCCGTACCGTAAGAGCGGTTTTTATAGAAACTTGGGATCTATTCATAGACTTCTGTAGCATATTTCGAGACTTCCCTCATTACTATTTTCAAAACATTTCCTTAAAGACTCATTAAAATTTTTCAGTTTTTGCACCTCTGCCTATGTTAGAGGTAGTTCAGGGTAAAAATGGATTACAAATACGTTGGGGAATAACATGTTTAATCGCTATAAAAAAAAAAAAAAACTTTAAAATTAATTTATTTGACTGTTTCTTCCATTTCCTCCCTGATCCGGTTTTGACCTTTTCCTACCCTCAGGACTCATATCAGGTCAAACTTTTAATCTTCGACGCAACTTCAGATCACACCCCATCTTTATGTAAAATATCGGAGGAATCTGTGCAGTACTTTTTGTTTAATGCCTCTAACAAATTAATAATTACATTAATGCTCGATTGCTTCCTTCAATGAATGTTGGTTTTGGAAGATTTTAATCAAATGCATATTATGATCAGAGCTTAACAAGTAGAGGATCTCTTTGTAAAGAAAATATCAGTCTTTCTTAACTCGGTTTATTTCAAAGACATTTGTAACAGCCCTCAGACCCAGCCCTTTTATAAAATTTTATTTCAGGAATTATGTGTAGCAAGAAGGGAGTTGAGTAATTTTGGATTTGTATATTTTTCGTATGATTAACTGTGAATTTGTGTATATTCGTCATGTAAGTGGTATTTGTTTCCGAGTCGTCAAGCAGTCGTTAGTGAGTTTAATCGCTGGAATATTTGTGTATTTGTGCTTCAGTATCGTTGTACCAGTCTAGCACCTTATCCGTGTTTAATGCATGGAGGAAAGAAATATATGCAGAAGACGCAAGGAACCTTCACCACGCATTGAAGCGACGCCGGGGGGATAGGAGTGGGGAGGCGTGGCCGCCATATTACCTATCCATACAGACACGGGGAATATGAGCAAATACCTCAAAGGGAGTCTAGGATAAACGTGACGCCGCAATCTGATGATGGATTATTATGTAACTCGATGAGACAAATAAAAAATTGAGAATAAAATTCTTTGATATCCTGCTTAGTTTTCGAGATATTCTGTCTCAAATGTGAGATGTTTTTAGTTTAAATTCAGAAGAAACAATTGGTCAAAGTAGAATTTGATGATGGATTCTTATTTAAAAAGAAGAGACAAATAAAAAATAAAGAATAAAAATTTTCGATGTCTTGCCTAGTTCTCGAGATATACTGTCTCAAAAGTGAGTTGAAATGCAGAAGAAATATTTCGCAAAAAGTCAAATTTGATGATGGATTCTTATGTAACAAGACGAAAAAATAAAGAATGAAAGTTTTCGATATCTTGCTTAGTTTTCGGGATATACTGTCTCCAAATAGCAATTTAATGGATAGGTAATATGACCGCCGCCACCGCTGCGCATGCGCATTATCAGCCGAGAGTCACAGAAGCGGTATTTCCTCTCCATATATTTCTTTCGTCCATAGTTTAATGTTACTATGGGGATCACGGAGAAATAAATATGAAGTGAAAAGTGACTCGTCGGTGTTATTGTTTCATGGAACTATTTAATCCATTAAAAGCAGCAGTCATTTAACCTTTGGTTGAGGGTAAAACCATCTGGTGACCAACGACAGTAACCTGTGAATTGGAGGACGATACATTAATGGTAATCATCATTAACTGATGACAGGAGGAATCAGTTAATTAACGAAAAGCGTATCAAACTCATTCCCTGTCGGTGTTAAAACCCTCGACACAGTTTTAGCTTGAATGTGATTTAGCTTGCGAGGAAGCTAACATAACCTGTTTTTGGTAAGCAAGAACCAAATATTAATTTTTATGTGTTATTGGAAAATTCTACAGATGTATCTGAAAATAATTCTGAACTGACAGAGCCTGAAACGTAGATTAGGATAACAATGATCGCGTTGGATCGAGAACGCACAAATGCCTATCCCTGTGCCACTGTGTTAGAAATGTAAAAAATCCGTTAGCTAAAAATCAATTTAGACTGAAAATACATGCCTGTCACGCAGATTTCACGAAACAAACTAGGATATGCTTCAGGGATCACCATAAGCAGAGAGAATTTAAAATATACAAACCGCAATTTGCAATACTTTGGTCTAAAAACCCTCGCATACTTACAACATCCTCACAATACCAACACTAAAGCTCTTCATCTTCCTGTCCAGTATTAAACCTGGTGACCTTTTACAGTCTCAATCCATCTTCTTAGTGGTCTTCCTACATATCTACTGCTTCTGGGATAGTATTTGAGAATTTTCTGTGTAATCTAGCCTGTCTTCGTCCTTAGTACATGGTCCGTCCAAGATGTTATGTAGGTTTGTACAGTTTGTAGAATTGGTTTTACTTTTAGTTCTTTAAGGATTTAATCAGCTCTCATTCGGTCTCGTAATGTGTAGCCAGCTGTTCTCCTCATGAATCGCATCTCAGCCGCCGTTAGTCTCCGATCATCACCTTTGCGTAGTGTCCAGGCCTAGCTGCCGTACAATAGTGTAGGTTTAGCCTGGATGTTATATAGCCCAATTCTTGTGAGCTTCTACCATGGGGTTATTGTCGCCAGTCACTAATGATTTTGTTTATATATATGCTAAATAAAAGTGGCGATAGCCAACACCTTTGTCTCACTAATCGATTAATGGGTTTCCATTCCGACAGCTGTTGTCTGGTTCTGACTGCGATCACTTTGTGTCTGTAGATGTTTTGAATTGCTTTTATGATCTGTGGTGGGGTGTTCCCTTCCGAAAGAATTTCCCAAAGTTTTCTTCTGTCGATTGCATCGAAAGCTTTTTTGAAATCAATAAATGTCAGGCGTGTTTCCAGATTAAACTCTTTCCTTTTCTCAGTTAGCATCTTGAGTGTGAAATAGGTATCTGAACATGATCTACACTTCCGAACCCCATTTTGTTCTTATCCAATAATTTTTGCAATTTAGGTTTAATAATGCTGGAGTAAATTTTATAACCAGCATTGAGTAAGCTTATTCCTCTATAGTTAGTGCAATCCTTAACGTCGCCTTTTTGTGAATTGGGATGACAATTGCTCTGTGCCCGCTTTGAGGGGGTATTCTCCTCTCAAGATCCTGCTGATAAAGTTCAACAGCCGTTCTTCAAATGTCCTGTTACTGAATTTAAAAAGTTCCATATGAATGCCATCCTCTCCTGGAGCTCTGTTACTTTTACAGGCTTTCAGCACTGATTCTCTTTGTAGTGAATGTCATCTGGTAGTGACATTACCTTCGGTTAACCGACTGCTTAATTTTGAGTCCACAACTATTGAAAATATTTTAGCCATGTCTCTTAGTTTATTACTTGAATGTCTGAGTCACATCTTACTTCTCTGTTTAACTTTTTAATAATTTTGAATGTTGTGGGTGATGGTCTTGTTACATCTCTTTCAAGATTGTTGATGAAGCGTTCCCATTGTTCTCTGTGCCTTCTCCGAGTTTCTCTTTTAGCAACCACTCTTTACCTCTCATATTCAGTAAGATCCTCTACTTTATTTGTTGCTAAATATCTCTTATAAGCATTTCTCTTATCTTCAATAACACTCTTGATTTCTTCATCCCAGACTCATAATTCTTGTTTTCTATTCCAGCTTTTCTTCGTTCCTATAATCTCGTTTGCAGCTTCTTTCAAAATTTTGGTTAGGTTTTCCCATCCTAATTCAATATTTTCCTCTACTGCATACTTCTTTTCGATTTCACTTCTCTGATACAGCCATTTGATGCTTTGATCTTGTAAGAATTCAACTCTGTAGGACATTTGGTTAGACTTATGTATATGTATTTCTTGTTTCTTAACGGGGTGGAAATCTTGTTGTACCTAACACTCTCATTTCAAGTATCAGTTTTTCATTGGTTATCACGTAATCTATGATTGATGTTTGGGGCCTCTTGCGGACCAAGTGTATTTGTGCAAATCTTAGTGTGGAAATAGTGC
This sequence comes from Vandiemenella viatica, assembly GCA_031002005.1. Classification (NCBI taxonomy): domain Eukaryota; kingdom Metazoa; phylum Arthropoda; class Insecta; order Orthoptera; family Morabidae; genus Vandiemenella; species Vandiemenella viatica. The sequence continues at coordinate 196,748,899 of CM061921.1, forward strand.
GTTGCACTGCGTTGATCAGCTTTTAACCATTGCTATTTTTTGCTGGTTCTCCGTGTGGTCCTATTTTATTTTATTTTCTTGTGTTTCCAACCCTTTAATTTAAGGCGCCCAGTAAAAGAAGGTAGTAGTGTCTATTGATTTTATCTAGGATTTCTTGAAGTTTTCTGTATAAGCTTATCAGTTTCTTCCATTCTACCCTGTTCTGGAGCGTACACACCCACAACAGGAAACCACGTTTCATTTTTAGTCTTATTTCTATTATCCGTTCATTCCAAAATGTGTTGTGAACTATCTTTGACTTTAGTGATTCATTTACACACTTTGACAATAAATTTGGCCGCCGCTGAAAAATTCTATCACTCGTAATTTGCACAATGTGACAGCAATGTCATCCCAGTATTGCATTATTGTTTCCTGGGATGACATTGATGTCATATTGTGCAAAATAAGAGTGATAGAATTTTTCAGCGGCGGCCAAATTTATTGTCAAAGCGTGTACCATGACCATGACTTCTGCTTGTGCTCTTACATTTCTATCAACTCGACTGAAGATTTGAACGTAGTTGTTTGTGTCCTTTGTACCTTTCAATATGCACTTGGTTTCTGTTATAACTGCTATCATAACACCTTTCTTGTTTAAATTATCATCCAAATGCTCATATTTGTGTGCTAGTGCTGCACATTCCATGTATCAAAGAGGGTTTTATCCTTTTTCCAGCTCGTGTCCTTTTTCTTGCCATTGTCGTCATTATTGTTATCCGTCCTGCTATTTATGTTTGAGATTTGAAAGCAAAAACAATTAGTCCTACTAATTGGTTGCTAGCCAAGAGGCAGCAAGTCTGGCTGTGGGGCTGCCACATTGACGCTTCCAGACCTTCGTTTGATTTTCTGTCAGGGTTGACTCCCTTACCCTTTGACCAGTCCACTATCAAACCTGCAAGGCAGCAGGTTCCCCTCACCTGGTTTACCCAGAGGACCAACACTGTTGCCCTGGAAATAGCTCTTGGAGCTACCAAGTGAGAGTTGGATGTCTGGTGTGGACCAGTCTGCATGACTTGTCTAGAGTCAAGACATGGTCAGCCATGCTCGAAAGGTACTACCACTCCCAGGCACCCCATATCACCCAACACCAAATCTCTAAACTGAAATGTACTAACCATTTCCTAACATTGCTCGGATACTCTTTCTAATTCCTTCTTCTTTCCTGCGACTAGATATAGGTATAATCTCCTACTGGAAATATAAACCACCGAAGAAATATGAGCATTTGAAAAAGCCTTAAGAAAATATTTCCTGTCCCAACTCTTGCTGTCTTGCCTCTCCCCTTCCACGATTCACTTATTTCATTAAACTCCACTAATACTAGTTTGTGAAACTTGCTTAGTTTTGGATCGTTACACGTCAATTTTAATATTAGTATTATTATTATTATTAATTTAAGTAAGGTGCAAAATGTGTATTAATTCAAGTAAGGTGTAAAATTAGTCCCGTAATTACGTGATACGAATTAAGAGAGAACTTGAATACTACATAAATCTTTAAAATTAATAAAATGAAATAAATAGTGGAGATGCACAGAGTAATTGATTTTCAGTGCAGAACAAGGGCTTGTATTGATTCTTTTTCTTCATTATAACAGTTGCAATGAGTGACAGCGAATTTGTCTTGTATTTGACCGTAAATATTGAAATAAAATCGGATGTGGTGTATACGTATATCCACCTGAATCCTACCGGCCAATAAGGTTTATTTGCATTTCGACTGACTTTTAAAATTTAGAATCAGAGATATTATAAATGTGATATTCACTGGCATACTAACTGTGAATTCACCTTACAGCAAAAATCCCGTGTAATTAAACATCCAATATTGGCGTTCTATATAAAAAGTCTCTTATTGGCAGGCAATGTAATCCCCGTGAACGTATAGCATTTTTCACAGCAGTCAATAAGCCTGCTGCTGATAAAGTAGGGTGGCTTTACGCTGCGACTAGAAAACTCCATCAGCCCCCGGCGTGCACTGATACGAGATTAACTTCACCTCGTATCTCACTCTCATTAATTTTGTTCCTACTGTCATTTCTGCTAATATTACAGGAACCTGGCGCTGATTTTTGCGTTGGTTATGTAGACGTCGAAATCACTAATACCACAACACATAGATAAATTTTAAAAAAAAATTGAACGGTAAAAAATATTTTTATCTGTTTTATTGCGGCCCCAGTAGCCTGGAGGCTAGAGCGGTGTCCTCATGTACCGCGGCGGCGGATCACCGGTTCGAGACCGGCCGAGGTCATGGTTAGTTCAGGTGCTCGTTGTATTCGAAATGTGTTGTACCATCTGTGCTCTATGTTAATACGAGAAAGAGAGATATAAAAAGGTATGTAACTCTTCGTTGACGTCGGGCGTCTGAAGTGATTTGGGAAAACACAAATCTTGATGACCGGAGCGGGTACTGCAGAATGCGCTCTATTACTGCCCTCGGTATTCGCAGATTGCTGAGTGATCCATAATTAATTTATTTTTAATGTGAGGAAGACATTTCTCTAGAAAAGGCGAAGAGTTAATATAATAATTGGTTTATTAGACTAAAACCATACGAAATATAATATTTAAAATATTTATTTAGCTGTCACACTAGAACAGCCTCTTACTAGGCAGAGCTGTATCATTTGGAAACAATTTGTGAAAAAGTGTCTGTAAATAATTGTGTCGAAAGATCAACGAGGATAACCACAAAAATTAGATTATTGTCATTGACCATTCTTTCTGGTCTTCAATATTCACAGCACGGATTTCCATCAGATTTTTTTTAATTTGTTTATTCACACACAATTTTATCTAATTATCTGCGTGATTCTTTTCTACGTCCGGTAACGTCGCGTCACTGAATATGTGGCTACCGCGTTAGAGACACGCCATTTTTCGAATTCCTCCAATTCCTTCCCAGCTCTAACAGTGAGGAGTAAATTCACAAGCAGCAGGCGTAAATTAATAGTTAAAAAAAAATCCTAGTTTATTTTACACCATCGTATAAAAGAAATACATGAATATGATACCACATCTTTTTCTCTCATTTCAACGCTGAGCTCTGTCAAAATAACCTAGGTGGTGGAACAGATTGAAAATTATTACGTATCTTCATTGGACAATGCCTCTGTAATTCTTGATAACGCCAATCTGTAAAACGCTACTACTACCTGAATATGTAGTTGTGTCATTTTATGACAAATTACTCGACCACAATCTTCGATTTAAGGGGATGAAAGCTGATCATATACCCTAATGCTACAGGAACTAGTGTTTTTTACAATACATAGTTCTTTGGTTTCATACCTTACGCCATGCAGTAATTGGATCCAATATTTTTTTAATTTCTAGTTGCATTCTCCATCATTGCATTTAAATGGTTAATTGTTGTGAGCAATGGACAACTCGTAATTGGTAACACTTTTACAATCATCTGCCCTAAATAAATGAATCATTCGAGATGATTTACGAACTGAACCAATCTCTGTTTGTTGTGTTAACGTTGCTTATGATACAGTATAGCATAATTACGAAAAAAGAAATACAAAGCCGCATTTGCCGTACTTCAAGGTGAGATCCTAATTTGAATTCCAGCTCCCTGATACGAATTGTGGCTGGAAATGTGCATGGTCTCTGTGACTCTGTGATGTCTAAGTGCCTCACTTTCCCTATAGCCTTTTAAGCTCAAGGGAATTTCTTTCACCGACCGTTCACCAGTCACAGCCCCATTCGCTTCATAAATGTTTCCTTGTATTACCGCATCATATTCTGGTCTCACCTAAAACGTAGGTTTTCCGCCAATCCCGAGTAATACAGTCGCCATACAATATGATAGGCTATTCGTTTCCAGATGTAGTTTAAAACCGGAAAACCAATTTGTAAGATTTTAATTAAAGAGTCGCTTAAGCAAACAGTTACACCGTCATTTCAAGCATAAATAATTTTTTTTCTTTTGTTTCCATCCCTTGTATCGACTGTGTTCAATTTTGTACTGTAAAAGCTACGAACTATATTGCCCAATCGAAAGATTAAAATTAAATTGATTTCATAAATTTTATTCAGTTAAGAAGGGTAACAGCAGAAACGGAAGCAAATATCCACTGCAACTACTACAGCGTGAAAATTATTTGTTTGTGCCGCGACACTTACAGTTTGTGCCATATCAGGATGTTGTGTGGCTGTCTTTCGCAGTCCTCCAATTGTTCATCTCAGCATACCCTTGAAAACCTAAGTTCTTCATTCCATGGTTAGGGTGTTATGATGCCTTATTTAATCAGGGAAGTGAATAAGTGAGTGGGGAGTGAGAGGTCATCAGTTGGGTACTCCTGGATTTCCTTAAAACCGAGGATCACCTATGCCAATGTTTTACTTTGTTCATGTGAAGACACTAGGACGTCCCGTGCTTCGGAGTTCACGTTAAACTGATATTCCCCTTTCTGCAGTAGAATTAATTGGATAGGCAAGGGGTTATGAGTGAGGGGTATCCTGCATTCAGTAAGACTCTGATCATAGGTCATGAAGACAATAGGAAAAGGAATTTGGCCATGACCTTGAAGTGATTTCCGGAAGCCTAGGAAATCTAAATTTGGTGGGTTCAAATTCTCTTCTGGCCCCATCCAGATATGGGTTTCCTTTGGTTCCCCAAATCACTCCAGACAAATTCCGGTATATTTCCTTAAAACAGCGTTTAGCATTTCCGCTCGTCTTTAAATAGTTTCTATAACCTTATTTGGTCATCCAAACTTATAGGTTGGTCATCTAAGAGGAATAACACTACCGATTATTAGACGTTAACCACGAAACACTTCAGATGACCGCCCAGCTAATACTATTCTCTAAAACTGCGTTAGAAGATAATTTCTTCTGATCACTTCATATATCCCATCAGTTAAAAATGTTATGAATCAAAATTGTGATCTGTTCTCACAATATTTAATTTTTATCCAGATTAGGCTGTCAAAAGTGAGTTAAAATTAAGAACGTGGTGTGAATTTTGAAGAAGAAGTAGTTAACACTGTGATGTGCTGATTAAATTTTGCATTTTACAAATAACAGTGAGGATGCTGAGAAATTAGTGCATGTCAAAAAAAAAAAAAAAAATTGTTGGGAGAGGATAGTTGTCTTAACTTAAACCAAAGCAAAATAAGGATCATAAAGTGTAGCAAAATTGTAACAGTACTACTAGCCCAAATACAAAAATTGGCTCAAGTGAAGATGATTTTTTTTTATAAGTTAGAAATAACTATTTTAATTGATTGTTGAAGCACCATTGGTTTCAGAAATAGTTGTAAAAATAGCTTTATTTCAAAAAGGAAAATATTTGAGTACGAAAAATATTAGTAGTGTAAAATATTGTATACATAACGGCTGTAATAATGACTTGCTACAAGACAGGAAGTAGGTTACATTTTAAGACTTTTCGGATTAATTAACTTGTTAGTGGATCGAACATTTCAAGGATAAAATTGTTGAACACAAAAATGATTGTAATATAATATTGTATATTTAGTACAATCTATAGAAATATATTAGCTCTAGACAGAATGAGATGCAGAATCGGTAAGTGTTTCTCGTCGAATGACTGACTTCAGAAACTTTTAGGTATTTTGTTTTTGAAGTAACTAACCAGAAGAATCACTTTCCTGTTTATTTATTATAAATCAGTCCAAACAGTCGCAAATTGTCCTCCAATAATCGTAGCACAATTCACTACTTACAATTTCAAACTTTTAATCAATGTTTCATACAAAATACTGTCCTTGATCGTATTGCATTGCATTTACATAGTTCCTTTCCATAAAATAATGTTCATTTACAAAAATTCACAATAATTACGAGAAAAATATACAAAACCGTAATTAATCCACTCACAAAATACAATTTCATCTGAGTACTATTATAACCCCTTCCCATTGTTCATTTGATTTTGCATAGTTAAAATTGATTGAATCCTTCATGAAGGTAAACAGATTGTATTAACACAGAAGCTCAATATACAGAAATCACAATCAATCAGTCATAATACTTTTTACAATTATGCAATCCAGGTACACAATCCTTTATTATATACAACATCTAAGCATATTCCAGTCACAAGAAATAATTATGCAGTTACAGATCAAATAACTTTCTTGCAAGTTCATTTTCTTAATCCCTGTTTTAATAAATAAACATTTAATTATATCATCTTAAGCTTAATAAACAAAGTCATTCATTCACATTGAGCTATATACAGTCTGTCAGCTTGTGAATGACAACAGTCTGTTTGTATTTGACAGCTGATCAGTTATCACCGCAGTGCAGCCAACTCAACATCATGAAACCCCAAACTTCACTAGACAAAACTGTTTCAGTTGTTTCTGACATTTGCATCATTACATTTTAAATATCCTACGTAATTAAATTAATATTTTACCTTGGGTACACAAATTAGTTACCTAGGTATATTTTATCGAGATAATCGTATTCACACACTCATATAATTACATGTAGTGACCCCTCCACGAAACAAACATTCCAAAAACTAATTTACCCCAGAAAAGCAGACATTATAGCACCCCTCCCCAAGACACTGGTAAAGGTACCGACATATTACAGGGAAAGTGAATTTCAGGAGTTCCTTGAAAACCCAAACGTACGTAAATAACTTTTTTCAACCTTCTTGTTTTCTTATACTTTTTCATGAACTTCTAGTACTACGCTACTATATACACTGAACTTTAAAATGCACCGAAAGAGACATAAACATTAAATGATCACAAACAGCAGACTTTGACATATCAACATAACAGCTTACGGATCACATGGTTTTGTTTTTACAAATTGTTTGTCACTACTCTGCAATATTGCTGAATCAATTAACAAGACTGTTTACAACCATTAGTAGTGCGATTTAGTTTCTCATTATCTCCGACTTCACTATCTTTTTTTTTTTTTTAACTGCTTCATGTCTCTCAACATTGAGGTCTTTAGAGACGGGAAAGGATGGGGGCCAGGAATGGGAAGGAAGCATCCCGGCATTTGCCTGGAGTGATTTGGGAAACCATGGAAAACCCAAATCTGGATGCCCGGACGGGGATTCGAACCGCCGTCCTCCCGAATGCGAGGCCAGAACGCTAGACGTTACACCACCACGCTCGGTGCCTTCAATATCCATTAACTGTTAATTAATCTCCATATCCGAAAAATTACTTAAATCAGAACCCACACTTTTCCTAATGTTTGACTCACTGACTTCCTCCACAACAAGATTATGTTTTTTTGTTTTTTTTATTCAGTTATTCCTACACTGTTATCCTCTATACTAAAAAGAGTATCAAACATTGTGTTAGCTTAGTTAGGTTCTATACATTTTTCCAAGTCAGAAACCGGTAAAGTGAACCGCTTACTCCCAACCGTTTCTTTAATACCATCACCTACACCAAATAAAGAACCAAACAACATATCAGCTAAGTCAAATTCCGTATATTTTATCAACTTAGGAATCGGTACGTAAAACTTTTCACTGTCCCTTGCTTCAATCGACAAACATCTTACCTCATTGGTCCCCTATTGACAACAAAATAGGATTACATGCTATGTTACATTAATTAATTTCCTCGTCACATCTTTGAGTTAAACTTTGTCACATTCTGTAGGTACTACGGATGTATTATAATCAAAGACTACTTCCCTTACACTCAAATAAACTACTTGATGGTCATTAGAACTGACTTCTGTCTCTCGAACTATATCATTCATATTATCAGAACCAAATGCTTTCATAGGAACATTTACACTCGATTTACTTCTGTCTGAACCCGCATTGACGATTGAACTAACTTTCTTCGTAAAAATAGCATTTACCTTATGGCAATTAGTACCTGGACCCAATCTCTTTCCCACCACTATTGGGTCCAACGGAGTGGTGGTCTTTAGTATGGCTGGCCCCCACCCCGTGTTTTCCTTTCAGAATGTTCATTTTGTTTCCTCACCTCGCCAGTGTTATCTCTCCTTCCATTACTACCATCATCTCTTCCTCTGGACCTACTATATGTTGAACTATGACCCCTCGTCAGAGGACTTCTGCTCTCCCTCCTACGATAATGACTGTAATATCGATCAGAAAATGACTCCTGGGCATCCAATCTCCTCAATAATTCTGAAACTCTTTTTGTATTAATTACCTCCATAGATGCTATAAGATTTCTAGAAGCCTACATCATATAAAATCAAAAGATTCCACTTCCCCATATGGATGGTGGAAATACTTGCACCAGATCCAACATTTAAGATCTGTAGGATCTACCAGTCATCAATTCTCGCTTTCCTGAATTTGCCTGCTCATTGACCAGAAATGTTTAAAAAAATTCTCTTTGATTAACTTAAAACCATTTACCTCCCTAACTTGCCTATCTCCCCTAGTCCTAGCATAAGACATTAGGTGTTTACATACAAGTGTGATTTTCTTACTGTCCGGTAACACATTAGAACAGTGGGACCTCTAAAAATTACCAATAAATTCTACAGGATGCAGCTTCCCAGTTTCACCATAAAAGTAAAATTCTTCATTTATATCTACACTGACTACTTGATTAGCAGTTAAGGGGACAACACTTTGACTCAATTGAACCTGTAGCCCAGCAACCCTATTTCTCCAACTAATTTACATTACTTTCTAATCCATGCGCTAGTAGTTCATGTTGCTGCATTATTCCAGAGACCGAGAGTGGTGGGTGAACGGTTAACGTTCTGGCCTCGCATTCGGGAGGACGGATGTTCGAGTCCCCGTTCGGGCATCCAGATTTGGGTTCTTAATGGTTTCCCCAAATAATTCCAGGCGAATGCCGGGATGCTTCCTTGAAAAGGCCATGGCCGAATTCCTTCCAGTTCCTTGTCCCACTCCCATCCTACCTTTAATGACCTCGACGTCGACGAGGCGTAAAGCCATAAGTTAAAAAAAAAAACATTCCAAACATCCTGTCTCAGCTTATTGACCCTCTGGGCACCTTTAATTTCACTGGATTTGAATAATCCCACATACTCATCCCTCTACATAATCTTCTCTTACTTCTTTAACCTCCTTATTATATTTCCAGTCCACCTCATTAACGAAATCAATAGACGTATCTTTATTATGTTCTCAAATCTGGTTTACCTTTTGAATATTACTCATACATTCCTTCTTGCACTGATCTACTTTCTGAAATACTTCCTGGTATTGTTCATTACATTGTTCAGCCACTTCCCCTAATTCATAGTTTAAGTTGTTAATGTCCTCTTTAATTTGAGAACCAAAGCCCTTAAATTGCTTATCGATTTCTTTATCAGTATCAGAAATTTTACCACGAACACTAGAGAACTTCTCGCAAAAGAATCCATTGTCAAGATTTACTTCAGAAAATTTACCATTTATTTGAGAAAACCTACTGTCATTATCATGCTTTAACTCATTTCTACATTCAGCAAGTTTACTATCAAGATTCAACTCATTTCGAATCTCAGCGAATTTTGTATTGAAATCCGTACTTAATCGAGCTGCATAGCATCCTAAAAATGCTTGCAAATTTTGACTGTCAGCCACATTCAATTAAAAAATTAATTTAGCAACAAAATTAAAGAAAAAAGAAACTGACTTTATCATGTTACCACAAACGAATTTCCAAAAGCAAATATCTAAATATTCAGTACTCACTCATCGTCGCCCATTGTATCTAGCACTTAATCACTTTTTAACCGACTTCAAAAAAGGAGGAGGTTCTCAATTCGTCTGAATTTTTTTTTTTTTTTTTTGGATGAATGTTCAACGATATCTTCGCCAATTTTGAACCGATTTAAATGAGATTTTTATAGTGGATAAAGTATACCTCCAAAGTGGTCCCATATGAATTTCATTGAGAAACCACCCCTTCTACCCCTTTACAACACTTAAAGATTATACAAACCCGCACTTTTTATCCGATTTTGATGGAACTTTGGAACTGTATGGTAAAAAGAAAAATACTGTCAACTTTTGGTTTGAAAAAACTGAACCCCTCTCCCCCTATCCACCCCTTAATTTTTGCCAATGTTCTTTATACAAAACTATAGTTGACATCATTTATCTAATCTCCATTAAAGTTGTCATATACATGTAATATTTCATGGAGAAGGTTTCTGACCAAAAAATAAAAAAGCCACCCCATCTGCCCCTTTACAACCCCTAATTTTATAGAAACCTATATTTCATATCTGATTTTGATTTAACTTTGCCAATGTATACATTCAAACAAACAGAAAAATCTTGTCAACATTTGGTCTGCCAAAGCTCAACCCCACTCCCTCCTACCAACCACTTAATTTTTAACAATTTTTTTTTATAAAAAGCTACAGTCGCCACCATTTGACCTATTAAAATTAAAGTTGGCGCTTATATGAATTTTTTCACGAGGATGGTTTCGGACCAAAAAATAAAAAAACCACCCACACTCCCCATTAAACCGTTTAATTTTTATACAAACCCACAGTTTTTATCTAGTTTAGATAGAACTTAGCAAACTTTTACTGTGAAACAAAGAGAAAATGATGTCAGCTTTTGGTTTGCAAAAACTGAACCCCTTTCCCCCATTTCCACCACTTGACTTTTGTCAATTTTCTTTTTGAAAAGCTACATACGACACCATTTGACCGATCTTTATGAAAATTGGCAAATATATGTATTTTTTTATGGAGAAGATTTCTTACCAAAAACTACCTTAGCTCCCCTTTTACATCCCTTAATGTTTGTACAAACCCACATTTCAATCCAATTTCGGTGGAACTTCGTGTGTGTATACTTTAAAGCAAATAGAAAAAGAAACATACTGCTCACATTTCTTTGAAAAAAAAACACAAACCCTATTCCCCTTTCTACCCCTTTAATTACTGTCTATGTTCATTATATGAAGCTAGCGTTTCTATCTGATTTTGAAGGAACTATGCACATGTATACTTGAAAACAAATAGGAAAATACTCTCTGCATTTGGTTTAGAGAAGCCAAACCTCTCTTCCCCTTTCCACCCCTTTAATCTACACAAAGCACAGTTTCTATCTGATTCTGAAGAAAATTTGCACACTTATACTTTAAAAAATACATAACAATTGTGTATAAATTAGGTTGCAGAAACGCAACCCCTCTTCCCTTCTACCCCCACCCCTCCTAATTTCCAATGTTCTTTATAGATACCTACCGTTTTTATCAGATTTCGATGGAACACTGCAAATGTATACTTAAGAACAAAGAGAAACATTCTGTTTACAAAACCCAACCGCTCACTCCCTTACCCCATTTAATTTTTGTAAATGTTCTTTACACAAAGCTACAGTTTTTTTAATCTGGTTTCGATGGAACTTTGCACATGTATACTTTAAAACAAAGAGAAAAATGCTGTCCACACTACCTTAACAAAAATCAAACTACTATTCACCTCCACACCACTTAATTATTTTTTTATACACACTTAAAATTTTATATGATATCAATAGAAATTTACAAACGTATACTTTAAATCAATCAGAAAAGACAATCTACATTTGGTATAGAAAAGCCCAATCCCTCTTCTCCTTTACCCCCATCGTTTATAATTTCCAATGTTCTTTACAAAATCTACAGTTTTAAGTACCGTCAAAATCAGTTAAGCTATTTTAAGTAATTGCAGAATATTTATAAAGTATGTGTCCTAATGTCTCAATATGTACTTCAGATTTCAACTTGGACCCCGAGCTTTTACTTTGTGAAAACCAATTAAATATCTATATTTCCTGTGTGATGCCGGAACGACCAGATATATTCCAGAGACAGATTTGTGTATGTGGTATGTATTAATATCCAGATGTTACATGTTTCGATTATCAAGTAGCAGCTTTAACAGATCTTATGATTAGATCGAATCACAGCCTTGACCAAAATGTAAACTGACATTCCTTAACACAGCATCCAATTCACCCCATTCTGAAAGTTGTTGTAAAGACAGATTTTTTTTAAAGCTTTCGCTTTAACCACTGAGCTACCAGGAAATTCGCAAAATGAGAACTGCTGCAGCATATTTAAATTCAAATTTACTATAATACCACTAAAAATTTAAAAATAAAATAATTGTTTAAAAAACATAAAAACCGCCTTCAAAAAAGGGCACTAAAATTTTTTGAAATAACTTTATACCTTGCTTAGAAGAAAGTAAATCTAAATGGACAATATTTTACATTACTGTTATTGAAATTTTTACATTAATTAGTTTTTTTGGAGTCGGTGCCAGCCAAAACAAGAAAAACAAAAAGATAAAAACAATAATAAATAACAATAATACGTAAAAAATCATGTTACAACTTACCTACAATTAATTCTAGAAACATTTTTCAACAAAACTGAAACATATAGATGATACACCGATATTATACTAACTATAAAGTATTTACTGCATGATGCAGCCTACCAACTGACACTATAGCTCCAGAGATATGCCTGGATGACCAACGAGGTCGAGCCACAGATAACATACCGTTAATTTGTTTCCCTAAGCTGTCTCCAGTAATAAAACTATTTTCCTCACGACATGCTGTAAAATATTTGGAGTTTTTGTTCGTACTCTCGGTTCTCCTCGAACTCCAAATAAAGTTAATTAATTCGATATTCGCGATCTGATAGCTGGCACCGACTCCAAAAATAACTAATTAATGTAAAAATTTCAATAACAGTAATGTAAAATATTGTCCATTTAGATTTACTTTCTTCTAAGGAAGGTATAAAGTTATTTCAAATGTTTAGTGCCCTTTTTTGAAGGCGGTTTTTATGTTTTTTAAACAATTATTTTATTCTTTCTTAGCGTAGCACTATTTTTCGAAACACTTCCCTCGTTGATCGTCGAAACACGCCCGACACCGAAAAAAACCCGTATACTGGGCCAAAAATATTTTTCACTTGCCGTCGAGACGCTACAGGTGCTTCCAGTGTTCGCTGCCATTCCGAATCAGTTGCTGCTTTCGAGATATCGTTCTTTGTATCACTCCTCCAGATTCTATAAAGTGCGTAGCGTCTGTATCAGTATCTCAGCACCACCGGATTTAAAACTTCGACAATTTGCACTTTAGTTGCAGGTTCTTTTAGTAGAGTGACATTTGTTATCTTACAAATAACTTAAATTAACATGTCTGTCACCGGTCGCCGTGTTATTTCATTCGTTAATCACGATTTCTTGATGTCATGTCCTGTCGCAGAAACCACGTTAGGTATTTCGGTTTGTTCAAAAAACTACTCCAATAATCACTTTCCAGAATGTTTATTTTCCTGTGGAATTTAAACTGGCATTACACAGCAAGTTTCATTTTGATACAAAGATACTAATTGCGAAGATAAACAAATGCTCTAGTGATTCTAACTTTCAACGAACTTGTAACTCCAAAACTAAACTTTATCAAACTAAAACTCGCCTCTGCCGTTCGCCTTATACAGTTACTACAGAAATTTCCAGAATAATACAGAGGAAGCTGCCCGTTGGTTCTCGAACGGCGACAATGCAGCTAACAATCAAAATCACATTAAAACAATCAGAATTAATACAAAATCATCCACAATTATCATGAACCACACGGAAATGAAAATTGAAGACATTTACAAGTATTTACACAAAAAATTATCAATATAAATCGGTCCAAAACGTCGCAAATTGTCCGCCAAATATTTTAGCTCACATCAATACTTACGACTCAAAATTTTAATCAATGTTTTCTGCATAATACTGCATTTGATCGTATTGCATAGCATTTAGATAGTTTCTTTCCATAAAACAATTTCATTTACAGAAATTCAAACGTAATTACAAGAAAAATTTACAAAACCATCATTAATCGACTCACAGCTTGCTATACATAATTCTTAAAATACTATTTCATTAAAGGGCTGAGGTTGAGGGCTATTATATCGTAATGTGTTCATCGCAGTATCGATATCGTTATACTGGTTAAAGCCTAGAGGTCTTTCTACACACCGAGCGGGGCGGTGTAACGGTTAGCGTTCTCGCCTCGCATTCGGGAGGACGGCGGTTCGAATCCCCGTCCGGGCATCCAGATTTGGGTTTTCCATGGTTTCCCCAAATCACTCCAGGCAAATGCCGGGATGCTTCCTTCAAAAGGCCATGGCCGAATTCCTTCCCATTCCTTGCCCCCATCCTTTCCCGTCTCTAAAGACCTCGATGTTAAAAAGAGACGTAAAGCAGTTACAAAAAAAAAAAGTCTTTCTCCTCGCATAGTGTAGCAAGTAACCACTCAGAAATGTTTCAGAATATTATTTCTAAGCCAAAACAGAACAATTATATTCTGATGATTTTTAGCTATTTATTATCACTTTTGAATTTTGTCGACAAGTAAAAGAGTCATGAACACCATTGATTATTAGACGTCGCCGACGAAGCATTTGTGACTACCACTCACTGATACTATTTTCGAAACTGTTCTAGAAGATAATTTCTTCTGATCATTTCTTACTTTCGCATAACTATTTTAAGAGTATCGCTCTGTTTTCGACGTTATCTCATGAGGAAACCATGAGGCATATAATTTATCATTTGGAAAATCTCGCTTATGGTTTTTGGCGCTTTTGTTGATACGTCAAAATTTATGGTACTTCACAGTGAATCCACGTGAAAATTTATTATTATTGTATATTTAATTTTCACAATACCTGATTCATCCGTTAAAAATTCTAATCGATTATAAATACAACCAAAAAGTTAATTGATTGCTTCTGGCGTTATTAATTTCTGCCGCAATACTCCAGATGGGACAAGACTTTTAAAATTGAATCTACTCGAAACATAAAAATGCATTATTCTGTTATAATTTCTTAATGTGCGTGCCTCAACTAATATTACAATTTATAGCCGAGAAGGAAGTTTATTGTCGTTAGAGATTAGAATTTGTTTTTAAACGTGACGCTGGAAATTGACGTGTTTATGACACCTAATTGTTCAAGGTTATTCTTCACGTAATTTCTATAGGTATGTGAAAGTTTCTTTTCGACAGCCACCAGCTGCAACATACGAAACATCCACTTACATGTTCTTTGAAAATAGTCACTATTGAAATAATTGCAGAGATAAATGTTTTCTAAATCATTATTCACGAGGAGTAAATTTGAGAAATGCTTCTTCTAAAGCTTAGTGTTTTTTTATTTAGCAACATTCAATAGAAATCTCTTTTTTTTTGTCAGATGTGTTAATTTTTATCAGTTGTTTCCAACAGATATTAGATATTTTGTATGTACGTATTGGGTATGTTGGAATAGTTAAAAAGGAAAAATAAAACATTTGTCCCAATGTAGTATCGGACTAGTGCTCGCACAGTTATTAGTCAAGAATGGTATTTGCTAGGCCATACAGCTTGCTCTGCACTCTTGCTCATTCAGTCCATTAACAATCCAAACAGTAAGGAACTTCCTGTAGGCACATAGCAATGAACCTGGCTGGCTTCGAGATACATATTTTCAAGATAATACCCTTATGACCGCTCCCATATCAACTAAGATTTTTACGATTTGAGACTCGCCTATCCTTTGGTCCGACCAACCCCACATTTATGAATGATCTGAAGAACAAAAATACGCAAAGAAATTATCCGGCATAGAATATAATAAACGTTTCTATAGCTTGAAGTCGATAAATTTGAACAAAATATAACACCCTGTCAACTCTTTGCTCCACTTTAAACCAGTCCTTAATGCCATTTTCTCACCTTGTCAGGTTAAATAACATGACTTTAGAAAAGGAATCAGCTGATATTTAAGAGCCACCAGCTGAAATATCCGACCAGACACTTCACTAAGCTAGCTAAGGCACGTATCTGCCATCTATCTCAATTTTAGGTTCTCCAACATGACATTACGAAACGAATGGTCTGAAATATAGAAATCAGTTGATTAAATATCCGCCAGTGGAATTCTCTCATGGGTGGAATGAAAAGACGCGCTACAGTTTCCTGTGACGTCATGCTTGTCCTGTGTTGTCAGATTGTGTAAAATTAGGGACTTAGCCTCTGACGAGCCACGTTTTTGGTAAAGAATGTACATGTTCCACGGTTGTTGTGGCTCACTGAACCATCATCATTATTATTATTATTATTTATCATGATGAGACTCTTCAACAAAATATTTCAAACAGCTTTTCGACATCACTTCAAAAGCGAACATACCCCGTTTTACCAGCGGTACCATTGGCTGTTTATTTATCGAAACCCATCAAAATCCAATCTGCAGAAGAAAAATTGAAATTAACTTCTCTGCTTTTGGACATTACATAAAAATGAAATAAACTCTATTTTATCCATGGAACCACAGCCAATACTTAAAAAAAGTAAGGAAAATAAAAATTAAATTAAATTAATGAAAACGCTGCAGTTGAAGTTTCGGTGAGAAACATGGAAACAGCTTTCAGGATATGTCAATCCCGTTTATCCCAATTTCTTTTCTGTAGCTTATTAGTGCCTGCATCTCATCTTAATTATACAGAATTTTACTTGTTTACAGTTTTATTACCATGTATATATTAGATAATATCATTTGTGTGTTATATACATATGTACTTAAGGCTAACACCCCCTCCCCCACACATTTTTGTAACATTTCTCAAACAATTGATCCCACTTTCAGATAGCAGTAGTTATTACTGTTGTAATATAAGTTTGAGAATATTATTTATGACAACATCTTCCAGCAATTGTTGATCAAGAACTTGTTTTATCGTTTCGACCACTTGTCGCAGTCGAGGTTTTGTCGATTTTTAGTATTTTTTATTTAATTGGCTTTAGTTAATTACAAAATATATTTACTGTTTAATATAGAAGTTGTATTTAAAGTATGTTGTATTTACTCTTTTCGATGTAACTCATTTCTCAAATTCATTAGTACATCCAAATAATTTCCTTATGTGATATATTTCGTAATTTCCTGGTTTCATGGAATAGCTCAAGTACATTGTAACTTAGGTCAACATCTGCCCGATCCTATGTTGTATACTGCAATTTATGAAATTTGCATTCTACCACCTTTTTTTTTTTTTTTTTTTTTTTTTTTGATTTTCATTCATGGAAATTGGGCATATGATTTGGGTGGTAAATGTAGAAAGAATACTCACCAAGAATATATTAAAAACAGAAAGTATATCTAAGGGTGTTTGTACCAGAAAAGAAACAACTACAAATTAACAACGACAAAAAATATCTATTTTCAAGGAAAAGTGAACAATATGGCATCTCGAATTTTTTTTTTTTTAATGGCATTTAGCAACGGAGGCCATACAGCCAGCTCAATGTCGTCATCCAGTATATATGTGGTATTTTTTCCAGTGAATGGACGCCACAGGACGGACAGGACATTCACACAGACACACAACACTTAAACATCCATGCCCGCGGCCGGATTCGAACCGGCGGACTTCGGCACGCGGCACTCATGCCCATACGCTACCGAGGCCGGCGGCAGGTCGAATTACGAGCGATAGTCACACGCTTAACCTCGAGGCCCCATGTCACTGCAAGGCAAAAATTATAATTAACACTATTGATCTTAAACTGTGGCAATTTGAATATTTTCGAAACCATGTTTGAAAAGCATTTTAAGTAATACGTAATCCGATACACATGTATGTGGATTTTATCCTGATATTTTTCACTATTTTGTGTGCCACATTATAATTATGGTAAATTCAAAATACACTCCAGATGTCATGAATAATCCAACAACACCTCATACGTGGAAATCCATCTATCCTATTAGCATGCAAAAGGGAAAAAATAATTATATGTAATGTACTATCGAAAATAAATTCCTCCTATTGCATTCGGCTAAAAAGAATCGGCGGACGCTGTGTAAGAGCCGCGGCCAAAAAATATTTAAGCTGTGGAATACACGACTTGTGTTGTAGGTTTACCAATTCAGTATGAAAGAAAGCAATTGAAAGAACACAAATCTTTTATGCTGTCTGCAAATCCCATGCAAATCTCGGCAGGGGTAGATTTACTCCGTCGTGGGGCGACAGTACTAAACTGCGGAGCACCAAGCACCCCGAGATGTCTTTCAAGCTCTCTGACACTCCGCATTGTTCATTTTTGGTTCATAACCATCTTCTCTACTCTCCTGTTTACGGTTACAACTCTTTTGAATAAATTTAGCTCTCATATCAGCAAAATGTTTTGAAACACAATTTTCTAAACTTCAATTACGGTTATTTAGTACTTTTAACAATATAATTGATATTAGGATATGTACATGATGAGTCAAAATATTATAACTACCTACTTAATAGTCTCTTGGTTCACTTTTGGAACGCAATAAATCAGCGATTCAGCGTGGCAGGATTGGTAGGTTGGAGATATCTGGCACGAGATGACTACGCACAGGTCACACAATTCACTTTAAATTATGACCTTTTAGTTTGTGGTTGCGGAGCTGGCACCAGATAGCGTCCCAGACGTGTTCTGTCCGGCTGAGATCAGGCACATTTGGTGACCAAGACATCAAACCACTTTTTTTTTTTTTTTTTTTTTTTTTTTTTTTTTTTTTTTTTTTTGCTGTAGTCAGTCTTTAGACTGGTTTGATGCAATCCTCCACCCCTTCCTATCCTGTGCTGACCTCTTCATTTCTACATACCCCTTACAACCCACGTCCTCAATTATCTGCTTTATATGTTCTAATCTCTGTCTTCCTCTACAGTTCTTACCTTCCACTTTTCCCTCCACTAACAAATTAACCAATCCAGCATGTCTCAAAATATGACCTACCAGCCTGTCTCTTCTTCCTGTAAGCTTCTTCCATAAACTTCTTTTCTCAACCATCATTTCCAAAACTCGTTCATTTCTTACTTTGTCTGTCCACCTAATTTTCATCATTCTTCTGTAGCACCACATTCCAAATGCTTCTAGTTTCTTTCTTTCCGGTATTCCTAAAGTCCATGTTTCGCTACCGTAAAGTGCTGTGCTCTACACATAGAGTTTTAAAAAGTTCTTCCTAATTTATTAGAATGAGGCTACGTTAGCAGGGTTGATTGCATAAAGGGAGGGGGGATGGATTATAATAGTATTATATCACCTCCAACACCAGCCTTAACTTCATACCTTTACACGTGAGTTATTAGAATATGAAAATAAAATGAAATGATTTAAATGGTTGCAAAAAGGTGAACTATAAGGAACTAGAACCATGAATATTGTACACAAAATAATATCCCATTTATTGAGTCTTATGGCTTATACAAGGCCGGGTAATAGTTAACTTTACGTTAAACATATTCCAAAGACAACAAAAACAAGCAATACCCGACGTTTACAATCCGCCGATGAAAAGCAAACATAAACTGAATTACATATTTCAACAAGTAGCAAAATCAACATATTATCAACGTGGCAACACAGGCCATCAAATTGAAGTTAACATTTACTACAAAAAGGAGTATCCCAGGGACGCCATATAATGTTAAAAAGCATCGTCTTGAATTTACACAAATTATCAAGATGCTTGGAATTTGAAATTAAACATGAAAATTAGCTAGCTCAGTGATTTTACGACGGGAGCAGAGTCTTATCTTAGTGCCGCTTAAGGGTTCGCAAGTCTCGTCAAAACCCAATGAATCGTGACCGTATGCGTCCGTACTTTACCATGAATGCATCGTCGTGATGAAGTGTGACACGCACAGTGCCACTGCAGCTGCGAAGGCCAGGTTAGCGGATACGACCGCGTTACCACAACAGCTTCCAGATTATGGCAGGCATGCCATAAAACTTCTCGCTTCCCAGAGCAAGAGAGTGTGATCAGAAACATTCAGTGATCACCGGACGAGAGCGTGTCGGCTGACACGTCTGCACAGTTTCTCGTCCCCACAGCAAGTGTCCTCAAAAATGGCCTCTTCTCTTCTTCTTCTTCGGCAAAGTCGTCTCCCACTCGCCACATGCAACAGAATCCCTTGAATTAACATTTGGGAACCCCTATAAACGTTCACGATTGGTCATCGATACATGTCCGTCGTCACGTGTTTTATATCGCGGCCAGCATTCGCTGTCCCCGTTCGCGCACTTTTGCCTGACCTCGACCAAGCATCGGAGAGGGGTGGGTTCAGTGCACCCGTCTAACGGACCACCGCTGTTGTGAGCGTCGGCGCCGCTAAGTCGGGAGACCCAGCTATTGTCTCGCTCTCGACTATTCGAAAATGGCAGTTCCAGCTTCCCATATCCACTACATTACAGAGCAGCAAATTTTGTAGAAATTAAAATTATAATAATGATAACTCTGGCTGCCCGGGTTTAATATATAATTATTTACCTATGCAATATCCCTATTATTTATGATATTTACACCTTACAAAATTGAATATTATTAAAGAAAATCTGAATATTAATTAAATTATTTAATTCTATTCATTGTGGGTGACTCTGTCATACCACAATATACCTCGTACCCAATCAAAATAAAATTATTGAAAATAATTTTATTTGAACTATTCTAATTCCCTATAGTGGCAACAAATTATTGCCTACCCTATAGTATCACGGTTCCAGTTCACTCAAATTTTATCGCACACATGTGACCTTAAAATGTGAAAGTACGACACGTGACTCTGGTTACCCTTTTACATAATTTACAATGAAATGCCTTACACTAATACATGTGAAAACAATATAAACATTGACAAAGTACAAGAGATAAATAAGCAACAAATTAGTTCTGTTTATTCAAATGAAAATGAAAACAGATCGTTCATACAACATCTTAATATTAAAGCTACATAAATCAATTGATTATTTACAATAGATTATGCAAATTCAGCACATGTGTTGAAGTCAGATTTACATGACAGGTGGTCAATTGACTTTAGCAACAACAAAATAAATCGCACCGAATGTTAATTTTCGCGGTTGACAAAAGCATGCTCAAACCACATCAATGCAAAGAAATCAAAGAAAATAAATCAATCAACGAGTTATTTATGACTTCCCGTAAGAATTTAAAGGATAGTCCCCGCAGAAAATAACATTGCGTCTTCACAATTTTTTTTCAAGTGGAGCGATGACATCAAAGCGATAACACTACGACAGGGTTACGGGATATAATGATCCGATTAAGCCATTAGCTGTTCCAGTTTTGTATCATCATCAAAGTGATTTTTAATAGCCAAGGAAACCGCAATCCAATTAAACTTTTGATACATGCCATACATTCAATGATCATTCTGGATGAAAACAATGCTGAGCACTCAATATAACGAAATGGAAGCATTTCTATAAATGGCGAATTAGTTGAAGGCGTGCGAGTAAAATTTTTTAGGTGTCGTTACATTATAATCAATCAGCTATCGGTTAAGGACAGTTATTAAGCTCTCTGAGACGTATGAGGAAACGAAAAGTATCGACACTCACGGCTTTTGAAGATGGGATCGCTTTTATAGGATTTGTACATTCCACATGATGCCGTTATACCAAATTGATAGTGGGCGTTGCGAACTTATGCGACTTACATCGCCAAAATAATCAACATCGTCCTCTTGTTCATCAGATCATACTCTTTTATTCCTTGCCACATAACTTGTTAAACGACGCTCGCGTGCCTCGATTCTTACAATTATTTTGCCATCTTAAAATGCCGCGCAGTCCGCACAGTGAATTTCCAGCTCGCGAAGTTGAATGGGCTTTAAATGTTTACTTTTAGTGTTACGGTCCGTTATATTGTCATCAGCTGATACCGTGCCTTCAAGCTTTCGGCTTTAGGTACCTGGTCTTCGGCCTTGGAGATTACGATCTTCCTGGAACTGGCTACCAGCCCGCAGCTGTTGTAAACAACCGGGCGTTTCCCTATCTGCGTCGCCAGGTCACCACTAATCCGTTACGCAATTAGCACTCGTCTCATGACTGGTACACTTTTACTTCCAAAACACACATATCTTATGCTACAAACTTATCCATATGTTCTTAGACTATTAACTATATTTACAGACATCAATCGCTGCCGTAAATTGCAGGCGTTAGCAAAATTCCAGAAAACCTCATTGTGCTGGAGGCGTATTTGTTGAGTCATGTCCGCCGCCCACACATCTTCTGTGGTCATTACGCGCCTCAAGATCCGTGTTTACAACCGCAATTGTGTTTATCGGAGACTGCTCTGGATATGCGGATCGGTTATTTCCCGATCGCTGATGATTTTTCTCATCTTTCCAATTGCGCATCTCCGTTTCTCCACTTTCTTCCTCCGTTGCGGTTGCCAAAATTCTGATTTGCAGCCTTCCCGTTCTGTCCATCGGAAGGGGGGGGGCCTTATTTCCGCCATGAGGTCGCTTAGCCTCGAACTGTGGTTCGTCTCGGTTTCGATCTGCATTCTGTCTTGCCAGATTATCGGCCATTTTTCCGATCCGATCCAGATTACTGACTGTATCAAGCAACTCCGGTACCGTCCAAATGATCACGGGGTTAATTAGTGATTGCACTTGCGGGCCAAAATGTGCGATCGCCATTTCAATAAATTCCCAGTCGGTCATTTTATCATCAAATTGCCTACATTTAACCAATAGGGTTTTTATGTAGCTCTCCATGGAGTGATGATATTTGGGCACATATTTTCCTTGATAAAGCTTTATCTTCGCCTGGTTCTGAATCTTTCCCGACCAGAAGGTCTCAAGAAACAGTTCCTTAAATTCGGCGTAAGATAGGTTTGTCTCGGAAGCAATTTTCAGCCAGAGCCTATCTGTTTCTGAAAACGATTCCTCAATCAATACCAGCTTCATAGAATCGGGTACTCCTTTAATCTCAAAATACCTTTCCATCTCGGCAAGATAGATCTTAGGGTTCATATCCTTTCGAGATCCAAAACGCGGCAACTTCATCTCAATATTAGCTGCTGCGTACTGCCCGCAATTAACATGAACCAAACCTCCGCTAGCGTTAGAGTTGCTTACTTCCTTTACTTTTGATTCTAACTTCGCAAGCTTCAAGTTTGTGTCTTGCAGGAGCGTTTGCTGCGACGCCTGCAAATTCTGCTGCGTCGTTTTCACTTGTTCAATTGAACTTGTGATTTTCGATACCTCTGAATTTACTTCCTGCAAGCTTCTCTCAGTTTTATCTTTTATTTCATGAACAAATTCCGAAATCTGTCCAAGATTCTGGTGGCTTTCTTGCCGTACCTGTTCTATAGATCGTACGGTAGCGTCCAGGCGCTTTGCGATTTCCGCGCCCGATTCTTGCAACGAAGTACATGTTGCCTGAACCTCATCGGCGCGTCTTTCTAACACCGAAATACTTCCTCGCATCTCTGATTTGAACTCGTTCATCTCCCGGGACATTTCGCCACGGAAGACGGACAAATTCTCGTCCACATTCTTGATCATAGAACCAAGCCACTCAGAACGTTTCTCTTGCGCATCGTAACGTTTCTCTTGCGCATTGAAACGCTTATTCAATTCTTCCTTCAACGAATCAGAATTTTTAATTCGTTCTCCCTTGTGCAAATCAAAACGTTTATTTAATCCCGCTAACTCTTCCTTTTGCGAATCAAATTTCTTACTTTGCGCATCGAATTGCTGTCTCATTAATTCGCTCAGCGCGATAAACAGTGGGTCTTGAAATTGCAAGGTCATCTGTGGGATCCTTGCCGTGCTTTGCGACGCACAACGTGTTTCAACATCTGGTCGCATGGGTGGATTTTGGGTATTTCCATTGTCTGGGGTTGGAAAATTTTCCAACTGTTCCCCATCTAGTGACATATTAGAATGAATGCTTCGCGTACTTGGGGTTTTAACGCAACCTTCGTCCGCCAACGGTATTTCGCGATCTTCCGGTGTTTGACTTAATGCACTCGTTTGCCCGGAAATTTCAGGAACAACTGATTGGTCTGCCATATTAATGGTACGTGATCTTAACTTCATAAGTCGACCGTATGACACAAAATTCCAACTCCGAACAACAATTAAATCAAGTGATATCAAACAAAATAAAACCGGCACGATTTAATATCAACTGGACTCAGCATTAAATAAATTTCCGCGCAAAAATCCCATCAAAATTCAATAAACCCATCCAAAAGAAACAACAAAGAAAAACAACGATATTGCATGTGACACAAAACCTCAACACATCAGCGAAATTAGCTTAAAGAAAATTTTTATTTCTTATCATGCATTAAAACTTCAAAAGCACTGACTCGAAATTTAATTTTAAATTAACCATGCTTGTCGCAAGTGAGCAAAACATTTATTTGAACAATTGATTGAAATTTAGCATAAAAGCATCAATTGATTGATATAAAAAATCACACATTTCAACATTAAATTTAATTCAAGCATGGCAAAACAAATTTCAAAACACAATTTATATTCTAAAATAATAAATAAATCTACATAGGTCACATCCATGGATTTTGAGACTTGCAAATTTTTTTTTTCGACAATAATTTCGACTTGGGAACTAATTAAACAACATTCGTCTGCGCCAAATTGTAGCGTCTTACAACGCGTTAGAATCCAACGTTGGTAGCGCCAATTGTAATAAAGGGGGAACGTGGGTGTATAGTTCACCTTTATTTTTAAAATCATTTTTCATTTTAATAATTAACAACACCCACGTTCCCCCTTTATTACACTAATTACTAGATCAATATTTGACACTAAAAGGTTTCTCTCTTTCATGAAGGCTCTTTTTTGCTAATGCTATTCTGCTTTTAAGATCATTCCTGCTTCGGCCATCGGTTGTAATTTTGCTTCCTATGTAACAGAACTCACTCACTTCTCCTATTGCATCCGATCCTATTTTTATATTTAATCTGCTAGTATTGGTATCATTTCTGCTACATTTCATCACTTTTGTCTTACTTTGATTTATATTCAGTCCAAAATCTTCCTTCAGTATTTTATTCATGCCATTCAATAACATCTCAATATCCTCAGCCCTCTCTGCTAACATGTCATCAGCAAATCGTAGCATACTGATTTTTTCTCCCTGAAAACTTATGCAACATGGAAATTTTTCTTTGATTTTCTTCATTGCTACTTCTACATACAAGTTGAATATTAACGGGGATAGACTACAACCTTGTCTCACACCCTTTTTAACTGATGCATGTCTCTCGTGATTCTCTACATTTATCACAGCCACTTGATTCTTATATAGTTTATAGAGGATTCTTCTATCTCGATACTTTAGACCTGTCTTCTTTAAAATTTTGAACATCTTGTCCCACCTAACATTATCAAAAGCTTTTTCTAAATCAACAAATGCCATAAAAGTATCTTTGTTTTTCTTGATCCGCCCTTCAAGTATTAATCTTAAAGACAGAATTGCTTCCCTTGTACCGCGATTTTTCCTAAACCCAAACTGATCTTCACCTACTATCTCTTCTACTACCCTTTCCATCCTTCTGTATATTATTCTGGTCAGTAATTTTGAAGCATGTGATGTTATACTAATGGTGCGATAATTCTCACATTTGTCGGTTTGTGCTTCCTTTGGAAGTGTGAAGATGATATTTTTATTAAAATCATTTGGAATTTCTCCTGTTTCATAACTTTTTGATATCAGCTTGAATAATCTTTCGATTCCTTCCTCTCCTAGAGATATAAGAAGTTCTTCAGGGATTTCATTAATTCCAACTGCCTTATTAGCTTTCAAGTCATTCAGAGCTCTGTTAAATTCTGTTCTCAAAACAGAATCTCCTAAGTCATCAATGTCGACATCGCCTTCCTTTTCCAATACACTATTGTTCAAGTCGTCCCCAACATACAGTTTCTCAATGTATTCCTTCCATCGGTTAGCTCTATCTTCTGAGCTTAAAAGAGGTTTCCCATCGGCATTTTTAATGTTAATACGTCTTTTCTTCATTTCTCCAAAATTCTGTTTGATCTTTCTATATGCAACATCTACTTTACTACAACCATTTCCTTTTCTATTTCTTCACACTTTTCTTGCAGCCATTTTTCTTTTGCTATTTTGCATTTCCTATTTATTTGATTTGTAAATTGCCTGTGCTGCTCTCTTCCTGCTTCATCCTGAGCATTTTGGTACCTTCTCCTCTGATCCATCAGCTCGAAAATTTCTTCTGTGATCCAAGGTTTTCGGACAGCTTGTTCCCTAAAGCCTAAAGTTTCTTTACCAGCTTTCATTATTTCGGTCTTTAATGCATTCCATTTGTCCTTGGTTGAGCTCCTTTCACAGTTACTACTTAGACCTAAGTCTACCATTTCTGCAAATTTTTCTCTCGTGTTAGACTGTTTCAGTTTATTCACTTCCAGTCTGTTCTGCTTGTACTCCTTCCTTATTCGCTTAAATTTCAGCCTGCATTTCATTAGCATCAAATTATGGTCCGAGTCTATGTCTGCTCCTGGGTACGCTTTACAGTCTAAAACTTGATTCCTGAATCTCTGTTTGACCATGATATAATCTAGCTGATATCTGCCAGTATCCCCAGGGCGTTTCCAGGTGTATATTCTTCTTGCATGGTTCTTAAACAGTGTGTTTGCCACAACTAGCTTATATCTCTCACAAAATTCTAGCAACCTGCTTCCTCGCTAATTTCTTTTCCTAGACCAATACTTCCTACAGTATTGCCCTCTATTCCTTCTCCCACTATTGCATTCCAATCACCCATGATTATTAGATTTTCCTCCTCTTTCACATATTGGATTAATTCTTCAATTTCAGCGTATATTTTGTCTATTTCTGCGTGATCTTCCTGTGACGTTGGCATATACACTTGTACTAATGTGGTTGGGACGGGCTTAGTTTCTAACCTCATCAAAATAATCCTGTCACTAAACTGTTCATAATAACTTACCCGTTTCCCTACTTTCTTGTTCATTACAAATCCTACACCAGTGACTCCATTGACAGCTTGTGTGCTAATTATCCTGTGTTCCCCAGACCAGAAATCCTGTGCGTCCTTCCATTTAATCTCACTAATCCCAACAACATCTACTTAAGTTATTCCATCTCTATTTTTAACACTGTAACAGGATTCTAATTCTTGTGGCATGGAAGACATGATATATGGAGGGATGGAGGTGTTTCGCAATAATTTTCCACAGTCCAGTGATATAATGTGTAAGGAACCGAACCACATACGGGGTAGAAGTATTGGTTTAATCACCTTAACTAACCTCCAACTTGCTTTAAGTTCTGTCAAAATATTCACTAATTAAATTGTGAAAACCGTGTGTGAGCCTGGATAAATCAACTGTAAGAAAATACGGCCTCCACTTCCCTCATTGTTCCTTAGGAAAGAAAAGTTACTATTCACTATGAGAAATATGCGCTCTTCAAGTCCAAAAAATTTTCAATATATTTTCAAAGTCACATCTAAAAGTCACAATTACAGTTGGAATTGGCCATCGGACGAATCATCTCCAAAAATGCAAGTTACGAAGAGGAATGAACACAAACTGACCCCCGTTAATAAATTATCAAAGCTTCATGGTCAATGCTTACAATTCGCAAGTTCAAAAAATTCTGTCATGGCTGCCGAGATGGCGTGGTTGACATTACTTCCGGGGCTACATTCACGGTCTAAACAAACTCCAACGAGTGGCTATTACCAAAACCAACTAACACCCCGATCGCTTCAAGACATCAAATACTAGTAATATCGGACCTGAGCCAGAGGCCGTTTTATAACTTTCGACGCACACCTGTAGCATCGCGCTACTAAAAATAGTCTGGAAAAATCCTGTGATCCACAGTGTACAAAATTTTACAGCGTATAGTACGCCGTACGCGACCTGTTGATTTGTTAAGTCTATGATTACTTTTGCATTAAACTTACTCAGTTTATTGTAAACAATTCGAGTGTGTTTGCGGAATAATACTGTCTTGATGCAAGACGTAGGTTCTTCCCCTTGCTGGCACTTTGACTCCACTTTCTAGAAATGTCTGCTGAACTTATCGTGTTTAAACCTCTGTCATTTTGTTCTATGATTGTTCCTGTTTTAAATGCTGTCACTTTTATTATTATCGGTGGTGTATTATAGAAGTTATTAAATTCACAAAAATGTAGGTAATAGTCACGCCGCGGACATGTTGGAAAAAACTAGTAGTGTTACTAAGGCGTTTCATGCCAGAAACCGGGAAAACCCATGACGTCACGAAAGGAGCAGCCAATCAGCGTTCAGGGTCGTATGACGTCACAAGATGGCGAACCGTTAGTTCGTTCCTCCACCGCTAAGGGGGCAGCACCGCTTGGGCTTGCGCATACTATAGTTCCTTGACCGGCAGCGAGATGGCAGTATCTCCCAAGCGTTTAATTTCTTTGGGCGCAGACATTCCACTCCACGCACCACTACAATAAATGCCGTCACACCAGCCATATCACCCTCAGTCCCCAGTCGACGCTCGTCAAGTGCAGTTCACTATGGCTAGTGAGGTTCTCCTGTTTTCAACATCCTACAAGTTAAACAGCAGCGACACCAAGCGGATCACTGTTGGTTTGTCACCTAAACTGGAATTTAATCCAGTAGTTGTACTCGAAAGTGTTGGGTACAATAAAGTTACTCTCACACATGAAGAGTGGGATGTACTGAGACAGCTGGTCTATACAATTGGTGGCTTTTTCAACAACACTGAGCATCTGCAAACGAGTGTCTCACTCGGCAACCACACCATCTCGTCCCGAGCAGTGGCTGGAGTGAAAACTATATGGTTTTACAACAATGCTGTTCCTGCCTATGGTGTGTTCCTCGGCGAATCATCATGGGACAACATGGTCGACGCCCTGCCAGCAATTACCAGTGCCATCAACACCATGAAGCCCTGGAGTTATCAAGTTACCAAGTACTACAATGAGTTTGTGAATACATTATCAGTGAAAGTGATTCGTGACTACCCCCGTTGTTCTGTGAATGGCCTGATAGATTTGCATTTTGATAATGCACATGTCAATGAAGTGTCATACAGTCCCTGTTCAACACTAGTCTATGAACGTTTAAAGTTAGAAATTAAAGCATATAAAAAGCTGTTAGTGTATGATGATGTGAAGCGCAAAGTTGAGCAAGATTTAAAAGGAA
>CM061921.1:196778934-196849980 GCA_031002005.1 Vandiemenella viatica
TGCCATTTTTCTTAACTTTGTAATAAAATTGTCACTTCGCATATTTTGATATGAAAGAAAGTTGCTGTTTACAAGCTTTTGTAGCACCGGCAGTACAGAAATGGGATCACGTCGATCAAGAGGACAAGAAGGTTGGCATTTGTATTAAGTTGCCGTAAAGTGAAAGTGATAATTTTGGTGCAAGCGACAGCAATGATAAGGACGATATCCTTTCAGAAAGTGAACATGTTTTAACGGCCAGTTTGACAGAGAATGAGAAGTTTTTAGATTTTGATATCGGTCTGTGGAGTGAAAAAAAAAGCGCTTCAGTAGTGTAGAGGCAGAAGAAGCTGTTAGGCGAGGACCTCAGCGAACACCAAAAAGAGCGCCAGGGGACCAAAAAAGTAATCAACCTTTCCCTTCAAATGTGTTAGAACCCATCTTGGAAAATGGGGAAAAATCGAAAAGGGGCTGGCTCGTATAGAGCAATGAAAAGCTGACATTTTACCGCTTTGTTTGCAACTTACGGATGTCTCCAAGTTTGATTTGGCTTTAGCTAAAGTTGGGGATTATCAAGAGACTGGAAAAATCTAAAACAAAAGTGAGTGAACATGAGAGCAGCGCTGATCACAAAACATCATACGTAGAATGG
Organism: Vandiemenella viatica; assembly: GCA_031002005.1. NCBI lineage: Eukaryota > Metazoa > Arthropoda > Insecta > Orthoptera > Morabidae > Vandiemenella > Vandiemenella viatica. Next base: position 196,779,566 of record CM061921.1, read on the forward strand.
CGCAAATTATAAAATGCGCTAAATAGTAGTTCAGCCCCAGAAAATCTTTTAGGCCGAAATATTGTAGGAGAAGAGCATTATTGGACCGAAGAATTGCATCGCGTAATCGAAGCTATTCTTTTCCTTGCGGAAAGAGGTTTAGCTTTGAGAGGTGATAGTGACTTAGTCGTAGTTCGTGGAAACGGCAATTTTTTGGGTGTCAGAGGTTTTGGCCAAGTTTGATCCCATTATGGAAGAGCATTTAAGAAAAATTGAAGCGTCGCAACAAGGAGGGAAACGTATAGTTCATTATCTGTCACATGATATTCTAAACGAATTTACTGAAATAGGTGGAGAGTTTGTTCGTCAAACTATATTAAGGGAGGTAAAACATAATAAATACTTTTCTGTTATAGTCAATGTAACTCCCGATGTATCCCAAACAAAACACAATGTTCTCATACTGCGCTACGTCGCCCTTGATGAAGAAAACCAATACAGAATTAGAGAGCGTTTTGTTGACTTCGTGACTGTGGAGAGAAAACTTTTCAGACAATCGCCATAATGGTCTGCAATGAGTTGAAACGTTATGGCTTACAGCTTTCAGACTGTCGTGGGCAGTGTTATGACAACGGTGGCACCTAGCAGAGAGCTCAAGCATATATGTTAAAAGAAAATCCCCTGGCAATTTTTCTCCTTGCGGCGCACATTCATAAATTTTTTTGTTGCGTCCATGCTGTGGAGGGTTGTGCAAATATACTCACTTTTTGGACTTGCCAGGATTAAAAATGGTGGTTCAACTTGCATTCAACTTTAATTTGACTGCAGAGACACGCACTGAACTAAAGGGAATTCAGAAATATTTGAAATCATTTAATGTTTCGTCATGTTTATAATATGGTACAAAGTATTAACTGCAATAAACATACGTAGTGCTGTGTTTCAAGCAAGGGACGCTACAGTAAACGTTGAAAGTGGCAATATTAAGAGTCTAGTGGAAGAATTAAATGAATTGAGAAACATTTACGCAGAAAGTTGCAAGGTAGCAGAAAATATTGGAATATCACCCGTCTTAAATTTGACGATAAGCGGAACAGAGAAATTGAAAGGCAAAAGAAAACGCTTTGCAGATGACACATCAGAAGATTTAAACCTGCACTCAGAGGACAGTTTTAAAGTAAATGTTTTTAATATTATTCTAGATACAGTTATGGGAAACTTAAGTACAAAATATGCTGCCATAGACAACATGATTGACACATTTGGTTTCTTATGGACCTACATAAGGCTAGACGATTCTACAATATCAGAGCTCGTGGGATATATGGCATCTTTGTACAGTGTGGACGTTCATAAGTAGGATTTAAACGAAGAAATTTTGCAGTTTAAAAAGATTCACGCAGCTAATTTTGGATCCAAGTCACTTCACTTCTCTACCTTTTTCAACGCTCTCGATAAGTGCAATTTTAATAACATATATCCATTTGCAATGGTAGCCTTCCGTATTTTCTGCACTTTGCCTGTCGCTATTGCACAAGCAGAGAGGTTATTTAGCGTTCTTGCCAGAGTTAAGAATTTTTTGAGAACTACAATAGGGAAAAAGCCGCTTTTTGGATTAGCTATGATGGCAATATAATCAGATTAGCCCGCTCATTGGATTATATCGGGATTACAAAAGAAGCCTAATCTTTATCATTCATTTTTCCGCTATAGTTAGTAGCCAACATCCTGACTTTTTCATTTTTATTTCCCCAGAAGTCTACCGCAAGTAGCCCATGGTAATGATCTCTGAACACCAGTGGAACTGTAGTAGTCTTTGCTAACCAATATGATTACCCCAACCCCCGTGGCTCCTCTATCTCTGCGGTACACTATGTAACCATAAGGAAAACCTCATTGTCTAGTACTCCTTCTTTTAACCAGGACTCTACCATCATATACTTAGAAAAATCATTAATAGTAAAGAAATAGAAGACGCTTTTGAAACAATAACAGAGGGGGGGCAGATCGGGAAGGCGAATGTTAGTGTTTAAAATATCAGAAAGCCAGTGATAAGAGTGTTATTGGTAAACTGTCGAAGTGTAATGAACAAAGTAATGGAGTTTGCAAACCTAATAGAGATACATGAACCTCAAGTAGTTATAGGGGTAGAGTCCAGGTTGGAAGAAGTAGTACTAGACAATGAGGTTTCCCGATGGTTACAGAGTGTACCGCAGAGATAGAGAAGCACCTGGGGAAGGGGTATTCATACTGGTTAGCAAAGACTACTACAGTTCACTGGTGTTCAGAGATTATGACCATGACTTACTTGAGGTTGACTTCTGGGGAAATACAAAAAAAAATTCAGGGTGTTGGATACTTACTGTAGTGGAAAAATGAATGATAAAGATGAGGCTCTTGGGGAGAAACTAAATTCATGTTCAGAGTTCAGAAGTGAGCATATAAAAGTCATTATTGGCGGGGATTTGAACTTACCAGGTGTCAGCTGGGTAGAAAATAAGATTGATAACAGGAACGAAGTCTTTCTCGGCGTTGAGAATGGATGTAGTCTTCTCGGGAGACTAGCCAAGTAAACAAGGTGTTTCGACACGATATTTTGGCAATCTCAGACTCCGTCGCCATCTTCTGGTGAAGTGCCGGATCCAGCAGCACAACGAAATTACTGTCAACTCCACTGGAGTTGACGGGACTAGAGTAGGGGTGCCTGTCATTCTGTTGATGACATCTTCCCCTGCTTTTACAATTTGGTTATAATTATCATTACGTTTTTAGGCATTGGCTTTGCTTTCGTGCAATTGATTAACACATTGTCAGAGTTATATGTTTGCAAAAATTATCTTATGGTTATTAGTACTTTAAAATTCTTATATACTAGGTCCACAGTTGTGGAACAGATTGTAGTCAAGGATCATGGGTTTCCACTCTTTGACTCACTGCACTAGATAGTTTCACACGGATTTCTGCGATAGGCGGAAGGGGGGGGCACTTCTTTTCTTTGACTCACTGCACTAGATAGTTTCACACGGATTTTCTGCCACTGGGGGGAGGGGGGTGCACTTCTTCGTCACTGTGTTGAGCACTACCTGGATCGAAGATCGATTTTGGTCTCTTGTGCCTCAGCCCCTCGGTGTCGTACTCGCCCAACTCGTTGATCAGGTGGTTCCTGCATGACGCTGCTTTGGTGAAGAATTTCTCCGCCGTGGCTGCCATCCTCGCAGGGAGTGTGGTACCTGCGCCAGCTGGTGCAGGTCCGCCGTTGGAAATCTCAGTGGGAGATGCAGTGCTCTCTTCAGAGCTCTGTTCTGGAGCACCTGCAGCTTCCGCATGTGGGTCTTGGCGGCGTAGGCCCACACTGGGCTGGCGTACTCGATTACTGGGCGAACGAGCGCCTGGTAGACTCGGACACCGCAGCGTGGAGGCAACGATGAATTGTGGTTGAGAATTGGGTACAGGACCCCCAACCTTTGGTTGACCCTGCTCCTGACGTCCTCGATGTGGTGCCGCCACGTCAGTCGCTGGTCCAGGGTAACGCCAAGGTAGCGTACGGCATTCTTTTGGGGGATCTGCTCCCCAAACAGTTGTAGGCCCAGCCGTGGTGGTAAGCCTCTTCTGCAGAAGACCACCGCTTGGGATTTGGTGGTGTTAATCTTCACCCGCCACAGGGTCGCCCACTCCTCTAGCTCGTCCAGCGCTGCCTGTAGGCGTTTGCCAGAGGACCTGTATGCTCCATGATGATGTGAAGTTATGCAGTGTCGTCCGCATAGAAGGCTGACATGATGTATACTCGGTCTGGGGATATTACGATGCTGAAAATGATAAATAGCACCGGCCCCAGTACCGATCCCTGTGGCACCCCCTGCTCGGATTTTCCTCAACGTGGACAAATAGCGTTCGACCTTGACCTTAAATTTCCTGTTAGACAGGTAACTTCTTATGAGCAGCACGAAAGGGTTTTGGTATAGCCGCTGTTTTCAGTTTGTGTAGTAACCCCACCTGCCACACGGTATCAAAGGCTTTTAGCCACGTCGAGTAGTACCAAGCCGCAGTACCGGCGTCTGGTTAAAGGCGTCGGTCGCTCTTCCACCACTCGCATCAGCTGGTGCGTTGTCTGAGTGTTCTGGGCGGAAGGCCGAACTGCTCTGCGGGGATTAGTTGCAGCCTATCTACATGGACCATCAGTCGCCTCAGAGTAGCCGCTCGAATACCTTAGAGACAGCTGGCAGCAGCGACACGGGCCTGTATGTTGTGGGAAGGTGTGGTCCTTCCAGCCTTGGGTATCGCCACAACTTCTGCCTCCTTCCAGCCGTCTGGGTACTTCTTCCGCCGGAGAAATTTGTTGAAGAGGTGCGCTAGGCTCTGGACTGCTGCTGGAGGCAGGTGCTGCAGAATGAGGTTGCTGATTTCGTCATTTCCCGGAGCTTTGTTGGTCTGCGACCTCCTCACCACCTCTATTATCTCCCTGGCGTCAACCTCGCCTATCTGCTCGTCGTCCTCTTCGTCGCTGGCCAGGATATTGGCGCAGTTCGCGGTTGACTCTCCTGATGTGTTCCTCGTCGTATGGCTCGGCCACAGGACGGAAGTTTTCCTCGAAAACGTCAGCAAGGACATTTGCTTTCTCCTCAGAGGTGTAGACCAATCCTTGCGGTCCGTGGAGAACAGTAGTACGCCTTCTCGCCCTTATAAATCTCCTCGTCTGCTGCCACGCGGTACCGTCCTCCGTCCGAAGCTGAGCCACCCGGCTGTCCCACTGGTCGTTCCTGTACCTTTCCAGTTGGGCCTTGACCTCGCGTTGCAAGCGATTTAGCAGCCCCTTGTACACTCGGTCACGCGTCTGCTGCAGCTCTTCCTTGCCCTATTCTTGTCCCATGATGAGGTTCCGAGTAGCTTCTTGGGGAAGCTGGTTTCCCGGTTTTCTCTTCCTCATTGGGGCTGATTTTCTCTGCTGCCCTCAGGGTGGCTTCCGTCCAGCTTTGCAAATGTTGTCGATGTTTCCATTTTCGTTACCGCGCTGCAGCTGTTGCTCCATCACCGGTTGGAGTTCCTCCTGGAATTGGGTCCAGTTTGTTCTCCAGTAGTTCCGGCCACTCGTCTCTTCGCTTTCCTGTCCCATATCCCAGTCCGCTAACACCGGGTTGTGGTCTGAGGATAGCTGCGGGACTGACAGCAGCAGTGGCCTTGCGGGTATGCCGCGAGTGATGTACACGTCTAGAACGTCGGCTCTGTATCGTTCTTGCGTGGGGAAGTACGTAGGCTTCTCCGGCGCCCAGACCGCCAGCCCTCTCCGCTGTGCCTCCCTCTGCAGCACATTGCCACTTGCGTTGGTCACCCGGCTATACCATTCGCGGTTCTTCGCATTTAGATCACCTCCAATGATGAAGTTTCCGGGTATGTTGCTAAGGGTGGCCAAGTCAGCGGTGGAGATCGTTGCCCCGGCGGGTGATAGGCCGCAATCATGGTGATTGGGCCCGTCGTTGTGTAAATCACCACCGCTGCGGCCTCGATCGTAGTCATGATGGGAAGCGAGGTAGCATGGTGTTTCAGCGACCTCCTCACATACACGGCAACTCCTCCTCCTCGGTTGGTCTATCTCTGCGGTACGATAAATAGTTGGGAACCGTCACGCGTACTCCTGGCTTGAGGTGCGTTTCACAGACCAGGCAGACGTCCACCCTTTCATCCCGCATAAAGTTCTGGAATTCGTTGTCTTGCTTCTTTAGTCCATTAGCGTTCCAAGCGCAGGTTCTGACTCCTTCCAGTGGTCTAATGGCCATCTTCGGACTGTTGACCTGCGGTGGATTGAGTAGCGCTGTTCTGTCTCGCTGTCGTGTTGTTCTGTATCGCTGCCATGACGACTGTCTGCAAGGTGTTTGCAATGTCGCTCAACCCCTGCACAGCTTCAGTCAGCTGTTTCATGACTGCCCTTAGTCCTGTGTCAGGTGCAGCTGCTGGGTCCGTTGCTGGCTTCTTGTGGTTCTGCTTTGCTGTTCCTTCATCGGTGGCCACAGTCGTGATTCCTACTGGTTGGCTGCTCGTCGTTGTTAGAGGCCGTTGGTCGGAGAGTTGTGTAGGTGCTTCCCGCCTATTTTTGCTGTCACCAGGCTTCCTAGATGCTCGCCGCTTTGCATCCTGATACCCGGGGCAGCCTCTGTACGAGGCTACGTGTGGGCCTTGACAGTTCGCGCAGGTTGGCTGCCCTTCTCCTTTCTTGAGTGCGCAGTCCTTGGCGGTATGGCTGCCACCGCACCTGACACATGCCACTGGCAGTCGACAATGTCGGCTAACATGGCCGTACTTCTGACAGCGGTAGCACTGGAGAGGACCTCTGTCTGTCCTCTTCTTTTCGAGGCTTACAGGTATTTTTAATAGGCTATCCAGCTCCATTATTGGCCTGTTTTCCAGTGTGTCCTTCAGGGTGACCATGAACAGAGGCATCGGTCGCTCCTGTAGATTTCTGGCTGGGTCGGCTGGGACTCTTAATTGCTCCACAGATTCAATTTTAAATCCGGCATTTGTGAGCCCTGCCTGGACTTCTTCAGTCGGCAGCCACAGTGGGAGTCCTCGAATGACTAGTTTGGTTGTCTTGTCTGTTGCCAGTGGGAAGGAGTAGTATGGAATATTCTCCTCCTGCAGATATGCTGTAGCACAATTGTAGTCGTCGACGGTTCTTAGTCGGATCTGCAGCCCGTCCGCCGAGGGCTTGAAGTCGAACGCTTGCTGGCAGTGGGCCTCGAGCTCTTGCCCAAAGAACGCAATGTTCCCTTTTACTTGCGCGATGATGGGCGGGATGCGTCGACTGTATCCCTTTGGAGCTTCCAGAGGTGTTGGTTCTTGTTGGCTCTCGTGCTGCCCAGCGTCCAGTACTTCAAAAGAGTTGGCTGTATCCGGGCCTGTAGATCGGATCAGTTGCTTAGGACGAGAGGTCTTCCGTGGTATCCTCCAGCCTTCCTCCGCACCGCCTTCTAGAGTGTTGTCTTTAGGAGCGGCTTTGGTCTTGCTTGAGGTGGAGGCTATTGGCTCGCTTTTGCTACTGCATGGTTCTTTAGATCGTATGGCTGTCTGTTGAGGACTTGAGCAATTGGCTAGTGGGCGGGGAACTACTGTCCTACCGACAGCTGGTTGCTGTGCCCCGTTGCTGACCGCTCTGGTCTGCGACCGGCGGTCGACTGCGCGCTTGGGGCCGCTAGCAGGGCGAGGCGCCCTTCCAGCGCCTCGCGCCGTCTTTCCTGTGCCCCTTCGCCTGGTGCTGGTTGGGAGCCGGGAGACAGCTCCCGTTGCTTGCTGTCCGCCCTGCGGGCGAGCAGCGACTGACAGCTCGCTGCCGGGTGCAGCCACTGCGTGGCCTCCCCCTCCGCTCCCCGCCTCACCCCCACTACGGGCTGGGAGCTGGAAGTCACCCTCGGGGGCGACCGTCCCGGCCTGCTGCCGGGACTGTTCTGACTGCTCCTTGCGTGGGTCGGCCGCCATGTCGCCCTCCCCTCCACCGAGCTGTGCTACCTCCCCGCCGCCGGACTGGTTGGGCGCTGATTCTCCTCCTACGGGCTCCACGTGCTTCGCTGCACGGGGTAGAGTGGCCTCCCCTTCTGCAGGAACATGGACTGGTCCTCGGAATGCGGTGCCCGCCCTGGTCCCCGCTGTTGGCGAGGATGCAGGTACATTTACGCGCGGCGCGGCCGGTGTAGTTTTCACTTTATCGCGCGACGCGGATGAATGTTCGGCGATACTCTTGCTTTTCTTCAGCTCCTGCTTTTGGACAGGTGGGCTTATCGCCGAATCCGCTGCGCGTTTCGCGGTGTTAGCGTTAAAAATTACGGCACTCGGCTTGATCGCGTCACGGGTTTCATCACCAGAGAACGTGAAAAGCGGTCTGGTGGGCTGTTCTCTCGCCCTTCCGCACTCCCGACTTCTGATACTTTTTACCAGAATTTCCGCCGCTCTTCTCTTCCCTTTCTCTGTGTTAAAGAAAGACCGAATTTCTTCCTCACTCAAGGGTCTCGAACGCATTATATGGTCGAGAGACAGCGACCGCGTGTTGCGAGTTTCACTACGCGGTTCTATTTCCGAGAATAGTCGGGTTGTCGAATGCTGGTCAGATGTAATTTTAACGTTGTCCGCGGCGGAATCCGAAATACATAGCAAGGTCGATACCGTTGCCGCATCATCCACTGGCAAAGATGAGTGCAATGCAGCACTCAACCCGCCTAGCACGGATGTGCAGCTATCACTCTTCACGAAAAGGTCCGACATACGTCTTAACTGTACAGCGTTACTGCTCACTGTGTGCCGGATCCATCGGAAGGCTGGTTCTTATAGCCTCCGAATGCGCGCGTGGTTGGCGTGCACGCAGCTGGTTGGCTGGCTCGGTCGGCGCCTAGGCGGTGGAGAGGGGGGGGGGGGTTGGCGCCGGTGGGAGGCTGGCGTGGGTGCAGTTGGTCCGCGGCCGCCGTGCTGTGCACTTCGGTACGCTGACGACGTATTGCATTAATGACAGGTGCCCACGCTTCGCTCAGCTGGTATCCACCGTCCCGGTTGACGAGATTGCGCTTGGTACGAATTTCAACTCCGTCGCCATCTTCTGGTGAAGTGCCGGATCCGTCGGAAGGCTGGTTCTTATAGCCTCAGAATGCAACCCGTTGCGGCCAATAGTGAGTCCCATCGGATCAGCCACCTACAATCTGGCCCGGTACTTAACTGGGATGCTGACCCCACTTGTGGGAAGATGTCCTCACCACGTGACAAATTCTGCAAGGTTTATTGAAATTATCAAGGATCGCCGCCTTGGTCCGCATGACTTACCTGTGAGCTTCGATGTGGTGTCTCTGTTCACCAGGGTCCCTCTGAATGAGACGCTGACTCTATTAGAACAGCATTTTGAGGCCGTATTGATTGAATTGTTCCGGCACACTCTCTAATCAACGTACTTCTTGTATAACGGGTAGTACTACGAACAGGTGGATGGAGTAGCCATGGGCAACCCCTTGTCGCCGGTGATAGCAAACTTCTTCATGGAGCACTTCGAAGATAAAGTGCTAGCTAGCGCTCACATGAAGCCAAGCGCGTTTTACCGTTATGTGGACGACACTTTTGTCGATGGCCCAATGGCAGGGACAGCCTGGAAGGTTTGCTCCAGCATCTGAATAGCATCAACAAAAACATCAAGTTCACGATGGAGGTGGAAGAGAACGGCTGGCTTCCTTTCTTAGACATTCTTATAGAGAGGAAACCAGATGGGACACTCAGACACTCTGTGTACAGAAAGCCTACGCACACAGACCTGTACCTGAACGCGCGTAGTTATCACCACCCGGCACAGCGCAATACGGTGCTCACCACACAGGTACACAGGGCGAGAGCGATTTGTGATACTGACAGCCTGCCTGGCGAAGTTATCCATCTACGGCAGACATTCAGGCGCAACGGGTACTCGGAGCATCAGATCAGACTGGCATTCCGAGAACCGAGACGCAGGCTCAATAACACCGAGAACGAGCCACAGGATCGCATTGCCTTCTTGCCATACTCCGGTCCTACAACGTCGAGGATTGGCAGAGTTCTGGCCAGAAACGGGATTAAGACCATCTTCCTGCCGCCACCGAAGCTGAAGAACATCTTGCGCTCCCCCAAGGACGACCTGGTACTCCGAACTCCGGGAGTTTATAGCATTCCATGCGAATGCGGTAAGAGATAAATTTGCCAGACGGTACGGTGCATTAACCAGCGATGTCTGGACCACTCCCGACAAGTGCGTCTGGGGCAGAGCAAAAAATCGGCGGTGGCGGAACATAGCCTGGAACAAGGCCATGGCTTCGGTTTTGAGAATACCAGGATATTGGCGGGTACAAGGAACTTATGGGACAATATTTTCACAGAAGCAGTTGAAATTCGTACCAAGCGCAATCTCGTCAACCGGGACGGAGGATACCAGCTCAGCGAAGCGTGGGCACCTGTCATTAATGCAAAACGTCGTCAGCGTCCCGAAGTGCACAGCACGGCGGCCGCAGACCAACTGCACCCACGCCAGCCTCCCACCGGCGTCAACCCCCCTCCACCACCTAGGCGCCGACCGAGCCAGCCAACCAGCTGCGCGCACGCCAACCACGCGCGCATTTGGAGTCTATGAGAACCAGCCTTCCGACGGATCCGGCACTTCACCAGAAGATGGCGACGGTGTCTGAGATCCCCGAAATATCGTGTGGAAACACCTTGTTTACTCGGCTATTCTCCCGAGAAGACTATATCCATTTCCAACGCCGAGAAAGATTTCGTTCCTATATAACACACCTCTACGGGGAGGAAATGTATCATCGAGTCAAGCGGCTGGAGAAAAAGCGCAAGAAGAAGTCCAGACTTCTTAGTGCACTCGCTTATCTTCAGCGATGCCAGGACCAGGACATCGTTCCTCGGTTTGCCGAGTATCGGCATGCGATTGATTCTTCGTCCGCGAAGACGATTCTGCTGCGGGCCAGTCTGGTGCTTGTGAGGGAGAGGATTCAGTACACCAGACGTGAATTAGACTCCGTCTTCCAAGCACTGCTTGCTGTCCATTTGTTCCTGTCTAACCACCTACACCGTGACGCCTGGTAGTGGGTAGATAGCTGCACGACTGCAAGAAGCCTCAGAGTTCAACGCCGCGCAACATCACCACAATGCGGCAAGTTCTCCCGACTTGCCCGCAGCTCAAATGGCTTGTCGGAACTAGACAGTAGAACAGTCATCAATCTAAGCGGTGAGGAAATTGACGCTGAAACCGTATCGGTACTATCTAAAGGGCTTAACTTCGCTCCAGTACCGAGGTCCATACCGTACAAGGAAATTCTAACTGGAGTTGAGAAGGCCGTCCGTGGTTTGCCTACATAGGCGGCAGAAGAAATAAGGCGTGAAACCAGCCGTATCTTATGCAAAGCAAAGCCGCCGCGGTCCAACATCTCAGCCGCAGAGCGAAGAGCACTTCGAGCACTACGGAACAACAAAGACATTATTGTCTTGCTGGCTGACAAGGTAAACGCCTCTGTAGTCGTGACTATGGTGGACAATCGACGAAAGATGGAAGATCTCCTCATGGACGAATCCTACCGCAAACTCCCACGAGACCCAAGGGGGCATCCATAAATTACGTGAGGTGAAATAGGGGGAGGGGGGGTCCGGCGAAATCTCACCAGATCTCACCAGGGGGGAGGGGGGGGGTCTACGGAAATCTCACGTGAGATTTTGCGAAAAATTTGGGGACAGTAGAGCCATAAAAAAGGTCTACAATTTGCGCCAAAGTCGATTTTAGGATGGTATTTCGTCGAAAAAAAAAAAACAAAGTCTACAAAAGTTTCGAAGGCGATTTCTAGGGGGGGTTCTCACGGACCAGATCTCACCAGAGGGGGGGGCGGGTCCGGCCAGATCTCACGAAATCTCACCAGGGGGGAGGGGGGGGGGTCCAGAAATCCGGAAAAACACCTCACGTAATTTGTGGATGCCCCCCAACCAATGCTGTGGCAAGGAAGACGACAGTCCTACTAAAAAATTCTGGTCTGAATGAGGATACAGTTAAACTGCTACAGCCCCATGCGGCGGTTCCACTCAGGCTCTACGGACTTCCTAAGGTACATAAAGAAGGCAACTCGTTGCGGCAAATAGTGAGTCCCATCGGATCAGCCACCTACCATCTGGCCCTGTACTTAACTGAGCTGCTGACCCCACTTGTGGGAAGATGTCATCACCACGTAACAAATTCTGCAAGGTTTATTGACACTGTGGAACAGAGATTTGAAAATACCTTAGTAAGGGATGGAGACTTTACACAGGTGGTTGAGCAGAAAACAAGGGGACTAAAAATGTTGGATATTTTCCCATAAAGCCGGATGGAAACCTAGTCGTGTGTACTAACTGAAGGAATAAGTGATCACATTGCAGTCCTGATGGATATGAGGGGATTTAGTAAACCAGTGGCCAGAATTGAAAGGAGAAATAGATACAATTATTGAAAGACACAAATCTTGGAACTGAAAAGATATTTCAGGGTTAATATCATTAAATGGAAGAAAGGCTAAAGTTCAGCGGAGACGAAGTGGGAAGAGTTCAAGAAATAATAAAAAAAAATGTGTTAAGAACTGTTTATTCCAAAACAGAGAATGAAGAGATGTACAGAACCTTCATATTATAACAGGGAGGTGAGTAGGTTAATGAGATTGGTGAGACCAGAACACAACAGAGTTAAGAAACAGCAAGGCAGTAGGAAAGTCATGAAACAACTAACCAAGGAATTAATAATTTCAAAGAAACTGGCCAAGGATAAGTATATGAAGAATATTATTGGTGCAGGGGGACCTCTCACTGATCCATCTAGAAATTTCTATAGCAATATCAGAAAACTTAGGGGAAGAGAGGATATTGAGACAATTATAGATATAGGTGGAGAAGAAATAAATAAGGATTTTAAAAAGGCAAAGTTATTAAGTAACTGGTTCTGTGAGACTATTAGGGACAATAATTCAGAAGTAATATCAGAAAACGAGCCTATCCGCACAGTGAGCAGATAAGAAAATTTGTAATTAAATATAAAGATATCGTGAAGGAACTAAGGAATCAAAAAAAGCATAAAGGGGCCGGTGTTGATAATATTACTACAGATGTCTTAAAGATATTTTTTTTTTTTTATTTAGCACACATTTTTACAGCCTAGTATCTAGAAACTAAAATAGGCCTTAATTTAACACAACATTTTTACATTTGATATTTCAACAGATAATTTCACAATGAATAATTTCAATTTTTGTTATATATGGCTTTGGCAATATCGGTACAGTCTTTTCTTGTTGGCACGATACATACGATTGTTCCGCTGTTAACATATATTATAACTTTCTAAACTTGCTGCATTTTGTCATAATTGATTTATTATAGTTTTCTAGTTTTGTATGGTGTCTGCAGTTTCCTGTCCACTTTATGGTTAGAATTTTTAATATTTCACTATGTTACTTCGTACGTCTACCACTACTACTACACAGACGGAAAAAAAAATCCCAACACCAAGAAAAAATTATTGTAGAGTAATGAAATTTGGACAATGCATTTGTCAAGTTAACATGTTTAATTGATTAAATTTTCAAGATCACAGGTTAATTTAAGCTCAAGAAAATGCATTTCAAATGTGAAATACTGTTAAATTAATAGCCGGTGTAACCTCCAGAATTTTGAATGCAAGCCTGCAAACGTGAATGCATTGTGTCATACAGGTTTCGAATGTCACTTTGTGGTATGGAGTTCCATGCTTGTTGTACTTGTGCGGTCAATACTGGGACGGTCAGTGCTGGCTGTGGATGATGCTGGAGTTGTCGTCCAATGATATCCCATACGTGTTCAATTGGAGACAGATCTGGTGATCTCGCAGGCCAAGGTAACATGTCGACACTCTGTAGAGCACGTTGCGAGACAACAGCGGTATGAGGGCGAGCGTTATCCTGTTGAAAAACTCCCCCTTGAATGCTGTTCATGAATGGCAGCACTACAGGTTAAATTACCAGACTGACGTACAAATTTGCAGTCAGTGTGTTTGGTATAACCACAAGAGTGCTCCTGCTGTCATAGGAAATTGCTCCCCAGACCATGACTCCAGGTGTAGGTCCAGTGTGTCTAGGCCGCAGACAGTTTGGTTGCAGGCGTTCCCCTGGCCTCCTTCTGACCAACACTGGAGATCTGTTGTGTTTTCTGATGAAAGCAGGTTCTGCCTTGGTGCCAGTGATGGCCGAGTGTTGGTCAGAAGGAGGCCAGGGGAACGCCTGCAACCAAACTGTCTGCGGCCTAGACACACTGGACCTACACCTGGAGTCATGGTCTGGGGAGCAATTTCCTATGACAGCAGGAGCACTCTTGTGGTTATACCAAACACACTGACTGCAAATTTGTACGTCAGTCTGGTAATTCAACCTGTAGTGCTGCCATTCATGAACAGCATTCAAGGGGGAGTTTTTCAACAGGATAACGCTCGCCCTCATACCGCTGTTGTCTCGCAACGTGCTCTACAGAGTGTCGACATGTTACCTTGGCCTGCGAGATCACCAGATCTGTCTCCAATTGAACACGTATGGGATATCATTGGACGACAACTCCAGCATCATCCACAGCCAGCACTGACCGTCCCAGTATTGACAGCACAAGTACAACAAGCATGGAACTCCATACCACAAAGTGACATTCGAAACCTGTATGACACAATGCATTCACGTTTGCAGGCTTGCATTCAAAATTCTGGAGGTTACACCGGCTATTAATTTAACAGTATTTCACATTTGAAATGCATTTTCTTGAGCTTAAATTAACCTGTGATCTTGAAAATTTAATCAATTAAACATGTTAACTTGACAAATGCATTGTCCAAATTTCATTACTCTACAATAATTTTTTCTTGGTGTTGGGATTTTTTTTTTCCGTCTGTGTATTACTAAACTATTACTACTATCTACTACTCTACCATCTAAGAAAGCATTTTCCAGCATTTGTATCGGTGCGGTAATCCGAATTCCAAATCTCCCGGAATAGCGCACGTTCTCAGTCTCTCTGGCAGCCAAAGTGACCGAGAAGGCCGCCCATCGGGAGACTGGCCACCTCCAACACTGGTTGTGAGAACTAATTTTCAATTATATATATGTAACTGCAGAAGTAAGGAGTCTTTAATATCCGGCTAGTAGGTTGTTCGTTTTACAGGTGAACTAGATTAGTTTAACATCTACTGCCGGTATTTGTTATTTTCAATATTTGAACAAATTCCTATTTTAAGATTATTGGCTACATAATTTATAACTTTTACTCTTAACTAACTATTAACATTTTTACATATTTTAAGAGATAACAATGTTTTACTTCAGAAACGGCTCGAGACTGCAACTATTATCTATTATTTGTATTATTGCAATGTCAGACCACATTTTATGCATCGGACTATAGTTCATGTGAGCACTAGTAAAGAACTTATACATACACTATATACTTTTATACGTGTTGCTTCAGCAAGTTCTTGTTTGTAGGTAGAATCTCCAGTGGTGTTGCTGCGAAACGGTCCATTCAAAGTCTTTAATATGGTTTAAGCACTCCTCTCCGCAGACCAGCTGGTTGCGTTTTCAGCACGATATATGATTCGCTGATTGAGTGCTTAGACACGCATTCGCTTGTGGCAGCTCTCGGGTGTTACTCTGTGACGTCATAGTCGGCTTGACTTGGCCTTCCTTTTGCTGTCGCTAAACTTTGCATGAATCTCTCCTTTTGCAGTTTGGATATACTTTGCGTCACTTCGTCTAGTTTGCGCCAAAGTTGCTCATTTTTTAGTATGTCTTCCGTTTTCATGTTTCTTAGTTCACGAAATCCTTCGTTTCTGGCTTCTGCCATTTGTGTGCAATCCCAGACGATGTGTTCGTGTGTACCCTCTTCCCCGCACTCACACAAGCTTGTGTCTTTTAGTCCTCTTTTATGTAATAGGCTGGGATATGGCCCGTGTCCAGTGATGTAATGAACAAGTCCGGTTGACGGATCTAGGTGACGAAGGTTTAATCTCTCTTGAATTGTTGGCCAAATATTGTAGGTTCTCCTGCCAGTCGTACTACGCGACCACTGTTGTTGCCATTCTTCCATCAAGACTGTTTTTATCTCTCGTGCTTCTGTAACCGGTCTTCCTAAAATTTGTTCTACTTTTTCGGCGTCACCGGTTCGTAGCCAATAGTGTGCCCCTCTCTTTCTAACTTCTAGGTCAAGTGGCCAAACGCCCAACGCAACCAGCAGAGAGTCGGTCGCTGTTGTGCTATATGCACCACTTAATCTTATCAGTATGCTTCTTTGTACACTTCTTAGTGCCTGGCGAGGTTTAACTTGTCGTAACTTATGTGCCCAACTGCTAGCAGCATATCCCACAATCGAGGATAATATTCTGGCGTGATACCTCCTTATTATGGACGTTGGAAGATGAAATCTTCTTTGCCCAATACTGATCAGTTTGTTCATCACTATTTTGGCACGACTGAACACCTCCGTTATATGGTCAGTAAAATTTAGTCGCTCGTCTAGCGTGACTCCCAGGTATTTACCAGTTCTAACTCTTTTTATGAAGACGTCGTTAACTTTTATTATTGGATTTCGGTTGGGGCGGCCACTGAGAACCATGAATTGAGTCTTGTGTGGTGCAAGGGTTAATTTCACTTTGGAGCACCAGTTTTGTAAATGTCTTAATGCCATTCTGCTTCTAGTCTCTACTTCGTCCCTTGTTCCGCCTTGTATCAGCAGTAGAATGTCATCCGCGAAGGCAACAAGCCCCAGAGTCCTTCTTGCCCAATCATGCTTTCTATGGCCATTTCGAATGTTACGTCCCAGAACACTGGTCCACACACCGATCCTTGTGGACAGCCTTTAGTTAATTTTTTCTCTATAGTCACTCGTGGACATCTCAGTTTGGCAAATCGGTTTTTACAGTAGTCGCGTAACGTTCCATAGAGGTTACTAGGAATTCCTATTTCTCGCAGGCGGCTAAAAAGATCCGGCCACCATAAGTTATCGAATGCTCCAGCAATGTCGACGGCGATAGCTATTACATACTTGCTATTACTACTTTTCACTAGATGCACGGCCTTATTTATGGCATCGTCGGTCGACCTACCCGCTCTGAAACCAAACTGATGTACACTCATACCATACTTTTTCCTGTGTTCCTGTAGTTTCCATACTAAAAATTTTTCCTGCACTTTTCCAAGCACATTTAGCAGACAGATCGGCCGATAGGATTTAGGATTTAATGGATCCTTGTCGTTCCCCTTCTTTAGGATCACCACTTCACTCTGCTTCCAGATATTTGGAACCCTGCCTTGCTGAAGGTATTTATTAAACAGTATGCAGGGTGGTGAAGTCAACTGGACCACTAATCCCTGGAGCACTTCAGCAGCGTTTCCGTCCGGTCCAGGTGTCTTTTTCCGCGACATGGCGTTAATCGCTTTAATTACTTCGTCTGGTGTCACATCATCCGCTAAAGTAGCTGAGGTATAAATTTCATTGTGACCTTTACGGAAATTTTCTTGCTCTAAACTTTCACCTACTGCCTCATCGTCGGGTAATAGTACTTTTAACAGTTCCTCAGCTGTTGCACTCCAATTGGCCGTCATGGTCCCGTCTGCCCTTCTTACGGTTGATAGTGTAGTCGGTGGTCTCAATTTGGTACTCTTTTCTCGCCTTCCTCATCTCCGATCGTAGTTTTTGCAGTCGGTTGCTCCACGGTATGTCTGTAGTATTCGCTGGTCTTTTGAGGGGAATGGCCATTTTCATTACGCGCTGAATTTCACGCGTGATCCCACTTGCTATGACATCTACAACATTACCTTCCAATAGATCCACTGGTAGACGGATTTCATCTCTTAGTTTTGCCCAATCTGCCCTACGTAAGTTATATTTTTTCCCTGTGTCGTTAATTTCATTGATTAGCCACCTACCTTTGGCCAGATCAAACAGACTCAAGTTGTGGTCACTGGTAGTTTCGTTTTCAACCACCCTCCATTTTCTGGCTAGGTTTCCTGCCAGCTGATTGGTCAGCGTCACATCGATATTCGATTTTGCACCGGCTCTATTACTAAACGTTGGGGCATAATTAGGGCAGTTCCTGACTTCCAGGCATAACTCATTTAACAGTTCCTCTACCATTAAGCCTCGTTCATCCGTTGTATCACTGTACCAGAGCGGGGAGTGTGCATTTATATCTGCTGTTATAATTATCCTTTGATCTTGTAACTCAGTGCAAATTTTTCTTATTTTATTTAGATAAGCATCTATAGGGTCCTTATATTGGCAGTACATCGATACCAAAGTAACGCTACACCACCCGGTATCAATCTCTGCACATGCTGTTTGCTAATCACAGTATTGCGATATTTTGGTTACAGTTAGTTCTTTATTTAGTACAATGATTCCTGCCATAGGTTTAGGTCCACTTACTATGGTTTGTGAGGATACTGGCATGTGTGGTATTTATCCGCCCTTAGAGTAAGGCTCTTGCACACAGATAACAAACATCCCAGTCATGTAGCGCAGCAAGATTCCTTAGCTCATGCAGGACCATATTTGTCCGTCTTGCATTAATTTGTGCAACTTTGATTGTACCTTTCATCTATGGGTGTTTAGTGTAAACATTACTCTGAGGCCATGGAAGTTTCGCGTCGAAAACTATCCTTCCATGAGTCATCACAAATTGTTTATATATTTGGTCCGGGTCTAAAATCTCATTTCTGTTGTTGAATAATTTTTTAACTAGCGTCAACAACTGGGCTGGATCCGTGGGTAAGTTGCTGGCCTTGAGTTGTATTCTGTCCACTGCTTCAAGTTGGGGAAAGGTGACTGTTTTCCCTGCTGGGTGCAGCATCCTAGTGAGGTGCCTAAGCGCCATTGCCAACACATGCTCTTGTTCTAATCTGCTAATTTTTACCGTGTTCTCAAGGTCTATGTATATTTTTGTGGGATCTACAGCAGCTTTTTTTTTCAAACTTTGTTTGCAGTGATATTTTAGGGTGTGTAGATTGCGCTGCCGTCGGGCTTGCATCGACCAAGTTAGGCCCTTTATACCAACCAAGTCCTGCCCTTCTTCCTGGGTAAGGAGGGGTGGTAACAGTTTGTGTGATTGTATCCTTCAGTCTTTTTTTTTATTTTTGAGTACTCTTCGGTCTGAACTGCAGTGTCTTTCGCTATGTGTTTCGTCTCTACATATTCTTCAGTCTGAACTGTAGCATCTTTCGTTGTGTTTTGTGTCTCTGCGAATTCTTCCGTCTGTACTGCTGAGTCTATCATTTTTGGTGCTAAGTCTCGGCCTTGTTTTTTACTTCTAAAGTTTGTCGCTCGTTCTGCATCCCTGCGCTTCCGTGACTGATTTTTATTTTTTCTCTTGTTTGTTATTACTATCCCATGTTTATCATACATAAGGGTTTTTTCAATCCCTTTTGCTGATTTAACTGGCTTATCCATAATCTATTCGGCTGATCATACGCTGAAGGAGCATCTTCCCTTTCTTTTTGCACGTTTTACCTCTCTTCGCACATGGATGCATACAGGAGCAATGTTTTTCTTTTCGCATTGGTCTTTCTTGTGTCCAGTCGCACCGCAGTGGCCACATGTTGAGTCAGATTGCTGACAGTGCTTGCTGACAAGACCCCAATCACAGCACTTTACACAGTTCGGTACTGTAATGTAATCCTTAGCCGTCACAGCTAAAAATTCATTGAAAATTTTTTTCTGTTCCAACAACATAATTCTAACTTTTCCACTAACTTCCACTACATGATGGACGGTAGCCTTATTTCTCGGACCTGTTTTAAATCTTGGTTTGAAACCTTCTATGAAATCAGTTCTGGCTACTTTGTCTTCAAAATTTTGCTCATAAACAATATCTCTCAATTTCTCTGTATCGATGGAGACTGGTATATCATATAGAATAACTAACGGCTTCCGCTTCCTGGGTAATTCGCATCTCATGTCAGTATTAAGTGTCTGGTTAGCTAGAATTTTCTTTGTATCCTGCGCGGTATTTGTCTCAACAATTACAGCTTGCTTTGTTGTCCTGACTCTGTTTATTTTTATTTTATCTTTCTGCGGCCTTAGTATCGTAGTGACCTTCTCCGCCACTTGTTTAGGCATCTGCCCTTTTTTAGAAGAAATGAACACTGCACAAGTCGCTGTTGGGGTTATCATACTTTTTGGTGTGTGCCTTCCACCAGTAGCTGCGACAGTAGCATAGCTATGTGTGGGTTGCACACCCCCGCTTTCCTTAATTTCTTGTCTTAGTCTATTATTTTCGTTGATTAACTCCTTCAGTCTTCCCTCCATATGAGATACAGAGACTGCCCAGGACGCAAACTTATCCTTTAGCTCTCTTAGTTTTTGCTCTGATAATTTATGGCCATGGATCTCATTTAGGTATTTAACTAGCTCCTCGTACCTCTCTCCAAATGCAAAAGGAATTGCATTTGGAACGCAGTCACTAGTATCGCTTGTCGTATTCATTCCGTTACTGAGCTCCATCTGCGACTCCTAATATGTGGGTTCATCACAAACTAAATCCATTTTGTTAACCTGCAGGTCAATTCTCAAGGCCGAAGCCTCACTGGATCTATCTCACAATATAGCAATTATTCACAGTACCTGTACAATGCTGAAGCTGCAATGGCAGGCGTATCCGGACACTGGTAGAAACACAGAATCCACAAAACCCAAAACCAACACTGTTACAACACTACATACACTGCTAAGTCGGAGCGCACGGCACGACACGTCCGCTCACTCCGAGCGTCAACAAGCAAGATAATAGGATGGGACAATGTACCTTACCTTGAAACATTATGTAAATTGAATCAGGATACTTGATGATTACCAGATGACTGGAAAAGTTGCAATAGTAGTAACTGTCCATAAATGAGGGGTGACAAACAGGGTCGAAAACTATAGGCCAATCAGCATGACATAAGTTGTAGGTAAATTAATGGAGAGATTAATATGCAAACCATTTTAGAAGTTTCTGTGAGGAGCGTAAGTGTGTTTTTCAAGTCGGTAACATGGCTTTAGACAATGATATTCATGCGAATCTCGGTTAGTACGGTATATGCAAGATATTTCTGATGCATTAGACAGGGGAGGTCAGGTTGATAGTGTAGCACTAAATCTTTCAAAGGCCTTTTACATAGTGAACCATAAAATGGTGCTAAATAAGGTAAAGCTATTGCAGCTGATAAAAATGTGATTTGCTGGGTAGAAGAATTCCTAAAAGGTGGAAAGCAAAAAGTCAGAGTAATAAATGCAGTATCGAACGAAGTAGGACTGAACCCGGACTGAACCCGGTAGTGTATTGGAACCATTGCTGTTCATTATTCAGATGAATGATTGTGTTAATGGTTTACTGCAGAGATTAGATTGTTTGCAGATGACATAATATTGTACAAAAGTATCAAAACAATAGAATACTGTAAACAGCTACAGGGTGATCTTGATAAGATAACTAGCTGGGTGAGTCAACATTGGATGAAGATAAATGCAAAGAAGAGCCAGGTACTCAGATAAAAATCTAAAGTTTGATTATGATTAAAAAAGTGGGGAAGGAGCTACTTATTGAAGATTCGAAATGTAAATACTTTGTCTTAACCTTTAATAGCAAACTTAACTTGGAACGACACATTGGACAGGTAATAGGGTAGGGCTTCAAAATCCTTCACGTGTTGGAAAAAGTGATGATGGGATGCACTAGAGAAGTAAATGAATTGGGATACAAAAATCTGGTCATATCACTGCTGGAATATGGCACCCACATTATGGGTACCATGTATAGGAGTTGGTTGGGGTGCAGGAAAGGGCTTCTAGATTTGTCTTTGGAAATTACCGAAAAACACAATCGGTACCTAAGATGATAAAGGAGCTGGAGTGGAATTCATTGGAGGATAGAAGGAGAGTCATGCGAATGTACAAGACCTATACTGGTGATGAAGCGTGGGAAGATATTGGCGGGAAAATTAAGAGAGGTGCTTGGAAGGTTAAACTGGCACTTGATTTCAGGTATAAGGGTGTGGAAACATTTTCTTTTATAGAGATAGGTGTAAGGGATTAGAATAAGTTGCGGGGGGAGGTGATGAATAATTTACCGTAATCATTGAAAGATCTTAAAGTAAAAATTGGTTGAGGGCAAAAAGGGGTTGCAGGAGGAAGGGAGAAGGATGGGTATGTATGAAGATTTGCCACCAGAGCATACGTTCCATCGCAATTTATCAATTATTATTGTTATTATTACTATTGGAGATTTCTCCCAATAAATGGAAGACGTTAAGCAAATGACCCAATCAAGTTTTCTTTGAGTTCTTCTTGTTGTTCCAATAGGCTTTCATAATTTCCGAGAAAGCTGGTTTGCGTTCTTCTGACCACTTTGGTCTGTAGTGTTTTTATTTTGATTGCTCAGTTATAGCTTCCCATTTTCTACTTTGTGTCTGAAGGTGTCTCTTTCTAAGATGTCTGTTGCTCCTATGTTTGCACTTTTAAGATCCTTCCGAATTCCAGACAGCCAAGGTGTTGTATTTTTAAATGAACTTACATAATCTATTATCTTTTATTGTCAATCGATTTTCTGGTAACCTCTTAAAGTGACCAAATACTGTAATTTCATTCCCCTTTTCTTACTTTCAGTTTTGATATTTGAAAACTTTTCTGTTATTTTGATTGCTTTCAGTCTGTAACCATCTTTACTGAGTCTTGCTCCTAGAATTTTTGTAATGATTTTTCTCTCTACCTTTTTTTATTTCTTCAAGGTCATGTTTTCTGTTAAGTATTAACGTTTCACTTGCATAGAGGATTGTTGGTTTTATGATTGTGTTGTAGTGCCGAATTATGGTCTGTGTTGACATGGATTTTTTGTTGTAGAGATTCTGGACTAACACTAACGCTTTTTTTACTTTTTGGAGGCAATTTTGCTGCAAGATTTTCTCAAGGTCTGTCGGTTCGATGAATTCTCCGAAATATTTAAAGTATGAGACCCTGTTGGTTTTACCGTATTTTGTTCTCAAACTTGCTATTTCTGTCTTTGAACATATGAATTTAGATTTATGGAATGAGATTTGTAACCCTACTTTTTCTGCACATTCTTTGAGTGTCTCAAGCTGTTTTATATAAGTGTCTTCATCTTCTGCTAGTATCGCCAAATCATCCGCAAAAACGAGGTATGGTATGTAGAGGTTGTTTTGGGGAAGGCAAGTGGATTGGCTTCCAACAGTTACATTTTTTGGGTTCTTTCTCCCATTCTTCCATAATCTTGTCTAGAACGACGATGAACTGAAGAGGAGAGAGCCCATCGCCTTGTCTGTATGACCTGTTTGAATGTCAAAGGTGAAATCTCTCCCATGAATTTTATATTAGATTTAGTGCGAATTAGTGTTTGTTTCATGAGTTCTCGTGTTCTTTTTATCTAATCCCCTTTATTCTAAAATTTGAAATAGTGAAGGCCTGTCTATTAAGTAGTATCGTATGCCTTTTTTAAAGCTACAAATGTGCATACTGGGGGTTTTTGCCTGAGGGCTCGCCTTTTGCTTATGGTTTTGAGGTTGAAAATTTGTTCGAGGCACGACCTGTTTGGTCTGAACCCTGCTTAATCTTTATATATATAAAAATCTCGTGTCACGATGTTCGTCCGGGATGAACTCCGAAACTACATAACCGATTTAGATTAAATTTGGCTTAATGTGTGTAATTTAGTCCAACTTAAAAGATAGGATAGTTTTTATCTGGATTATAGACCTCAATATTTATTATTTGGGAAATAAATGTTCATTAAATGTTTGTCATAGGACAATGGTTTGTAATTATTTGCAAACCACCAAGGCTAAGCGGTCTGCTGGCTAAGTGGTTAGAGCGTCTGACTGGAGATGGGGAGGTCCCCGGTTCGAGTCCATGTCTCGGCTAGGATTTTTATAGACACTTAACCCGGCATTAACCCGCGGCGCAGCATGCTGTATGAGGTAAAATACGCCAGGACGGTACTGTGGTTCAGATTCGACGTTAAAATATAGGTCCCCTGTACTAGGCAGGATGGGCGGGCTAGGTAAAGACGGCTACGACATGGGCAGAATGACCAGCCAGTAGAAACCAGGTCATAACGACCACACGTAATTATTATTATAGTTCCATAAGTTTCTAACAGATGGCGATGTGTTAACTTATCAATACAACACTTGGTTAGCTAGGTTGGGTAATCATCCAGTAGATCACGTTCTGTTTCAATTTATTTATGCTACAGTTTATTCCTAACAGATGGCGGTGTGTTAATTTATCGAAACATCAAATAGATAGCGTTGTATTTCGATTTATTTATGCTACGGTCTATTCCACGCCATATGTGTGAGTTTCTTCAATTTTAATTGTGCTGTGTATTGTGTTATAATTATACTGTATTGTTGTTCATCGTTTGTGTGTCTTTATACCTAGCGAAAAATTAATTACACACATGAATATAACATTGAAGAAAATGTTACGATAAATTCGAATCGTGTAAGTATTTCTCGCTAGCTTATCATTTTTCTTCTTCTTTTTGTTATGGTCAGCTAGAGACCACGTGTCAATTTCAATGCCTCTCCTGTTGTTTTTTCTTTCTTCCTCCCCAGTACTCCTTCATTCACTCCTCTCTACCTTTGAATCCTGCCATATTCAAAGTCTGCCATCGAAAAAAATTCTTTCCATACAGTTCACTGGTATTATTTCGTTTCAAATCTTTCTAAACCTCTTGAAAGCCTGGTGTCATCCATGCTATAAATGTATCAAAAAAATATCATTCTTATTTTTCTGTTATTTTTTTCAATGTTATTTTATATTTCCTCATTAGTTCTTAACTTCCATTTTACTGTATTTTTCAATGGACCCACTGTATTATAGTGTCTTATTTTAAGGCTTTCAGAAAGGCACTTTTTGTTGTAATTCAAATATTTTTCAGTGAAATGTTGCCAAAGAATCTAACCTCGACAATGCGTGTAGCAGAGAGGCAAGACGCACGACGAGAGAGCTCATCAATCAGCAACACAAATCGCGGCAAGTAAGGAAGTTCAAAGAATCAGGACAGCTGAGCGTCGTATGCAAGAATCTCAAGAACAGCGTGATGAACGTCTGTGACAGAATATATCGAGAACAAGAGCGGCACGAGAACAGCACATAGCTACATTTAGTGAAAGAGAACGAGAGAGACAGTAAATCAGCCGTGCTTTAACACGTGTATCATTTGTTCTTCTTGCGTTCCAATATGCACCAGCCGTTGATTACTCTGCACATTCTAAAACTGCAATCGGTGCAATGAGAAAAATATGCCATTATTATCAGGCGTTGAAATTCCGCAATGAAGCAGCCGGCATGTGTTGTGCATCAGGAAAAGCTGTACTATTACCACTACCCAATCCGCCAGAACATTTACAATCCTTCTTGCTGGCGAAACAAACAATTCGAAATTGTTTCTGCGCAAGACACGCAAATTCAATTCTTGCTTCAAGATGACGTCTTTTGGGGCAACAAAAATTTGCGATCTTACATCTGATGGACGTCATTTTGAAACTAAATTCAAAATACAAGGCCTGGTGTACCATAAGTTTGGGTCGCTGATACCGATGCCAAACGATGACCCGAAGTTTCTCCAAATCTATTGGAAATTGTGAGGAACGCTTGAAAACTAGGTGCCAGTATAATTTCATCAAACAAGCAGAAGAGAGAGCAATTGTGGTATTGTTGGAAAATTGTTTGGAAAATAATAATCAACTTATTCAATTGTGTCGCCACAATTAAAAAATGACAACTATTAAATTGTCATCAAAGCTGACAAATTACCATCAGGAGAACACGCTGGCAGATTCAACGCGCCAACCGTAGATGAAGTTGCAGTTTTTATGGTTGGTGACTCAGTCGATTTAAGTCACACGTCAAGATAGAACTGTTAGTATAATTTCGGATCTACACCGTTCGTATGACGCACTCCAGTATCCACTGATATTCTGGCAAGGGCAGAATGAATATCACATCAACATCAAACAGCGTGATCCAATTGCTGGTACATTTAATATTCAACTATTTAATTCGTTATTTTATTAGTACAGTAGACCCGCGGTATTCCGACCAGGGGACGGATTATAGCGGGCCAACTATATTGATTTCTTATTCATTTTTTTACTATTTAATTTATTATTTTTTCAGGTAATAAAACAAATAAAAAAAGTTACTTGAATGAAGTACTACGCCCCCCGATTGATGATTAGACGTAATTAGGATAACTATATCCTTCGATATCGTCAAATGTGCCTTCAATACGTCGTGGATATGTACGCCAAGGTTGAAAACAAGCATTTGCGATTTATTCGATACAACCAGGCTAAATAACGATCAGAGGAATACATCCTCTTACGAGATACTGTTATCGGCAGTATTTATGAAAATTTAAACGCCAATGATATCGGTAATGCATTTATTTTACCTCAAGCTACATCGGCAGTTCACGGAACATGCAGGAATATATACAAGATGCGATGACTTACGTCATTATGGTCGTCCAGATTTGTTTATTACATTTACATGTAATCCGAATTGGGAGGAAATACAAACTTTGCTATTACCAGGCCATCAATCAATGCATCGTCATGATGTCACGGCACGTGTGTTCAAACAAAAATTAAAATCATTGATTGATTTAATCGTAAAACATTCAGTTTTCGGTAACACACGTTGCTATCTGTATTTGATTGAGTGGCAAAAGCGAGGTTTGCCTCATTCTCACATTTTGATTTGGCTTGAAGTTAAAATCCGTCCAGAAAAAAATTGATGAAATAATTTCAGCCGAAATTCCGGACCCATTAATTGATCAAGAATTGTTTGATATTGTTACCAGTCACTCGATTCACCGACCATGCGGTGCTTTTAACATGACATCGCCATGCATGGAAGGTGGAAAATGTAAGAAGCGTTTTCCAAAGGAATATACTAATGATACTATTACGGATATCGATGGTTATCCGTTGTATCGCCGCAGAAACGCTGAGAATTGTGGCCAAATATTTACAATGCGAATGTCAAATTCTAGAAACCAAGTTGAAATTGACAATCAGTGGGTGGTATCATACTCACCATTGCTTTCAAAAACGTATAAGGCTCATATTAATGTCGAGTTTTGCAGTTCTGTAAAATACATTAAGTACCTTTGCAAATATGTTAATAAAGGCAGAGATTTGGCCGTATTTGAAGTTCAAAATGTAAATAAAAATGACGAAATAACACGATACCAAATAGGTAGATACATCAGCAGCAACGAAGCTATCTGGCATATTTTTAGTTATCGCACCCATGAAAGAGACCCTTCCATCCACCATCTTGCAATACATCTTGAAAACGGTCAACGTGTATATTTCACCGAAGAAAATATTTTCCAAAGAATACTTGAGCCACCAAAAACGACAAACCACAAACTGAATTTTTCACATTGTGTCAAAAATCTGATGTGTTCCGCCAATTCGCAAAAACATTATTATATACCGATGTTCCAAGCTATTTTTCATGGAACAAATTAGGTAAAAAATGGTAGCCACGTAAACAAGGAGAACCACATCCTTCGATCGCAGGCATATTCAAAGCAAAGACTTTCCACAGTGAATCCAAAACAACGTGAATGTTTCTTTCAGCATTTGTTATTGGTGAATGTTCCCGGACCAGCTTCTTTCGAATGTTTACGAACATTTAATGGTCGAGTGTTCAATACATGTCAAGTGTTCAATACATGTCAAGATGCATGTCGCGAGTTGCAGCTGCTGGTAGACAACAATTATTGGGACCTGACACTTGCTGATGCTGCGTTGACAGCCACGCCGAATAGTATTCGTCAAACTGTTTGCAATTATTTTGACAACATGTTATCCAACACAATCTTCGAGTTTGTGGGGAAAATATAAAAACAGTATGACTGAAGATATAACTGAAATTTCAGTTTATATAAATAAATAAAAATAATTTTTTATTTATTTTATAAATATCAATTTTTATATAATTTCAATTAAGTAATTTGTAATGAAATGTAAATTAAATTTTTTTATGATCGTTTGTCCTTAATTTCAACTCTCCTTAACTCTTTACCAATTACATTTGAATTTCCAAATCGACTACAATGTTTTTTTCTTTATTAGTGAATATTAATTTGACTACTTGAGGAAGTTTAGAATAACATTAATCCAACGTACTATAATTAGTAAGTCAGCTAGTATTCTACTAATTTAGGTTCTAACTGGTCTTGTTTTCTCTTCAAAACAGAGGCTGAAAGAATTTTGTGACTGGTAGGAGGGAGATCTCTCAGTAGTTGTTTACATCTGATTTTCCACCTTTTTATGTAGTGGGATTAGAGCAATCTTCCAAACTTCTGGGATTTTTTCGGTTCATCAAATATTTTTTTATTATTTGTGCAATTTCTTTAAGTGAATTTGGACCTAAATTTTTAAAGGTTTGGCGACAATTCCATCTTCTCCTGATGTTTTATTAAAGTTTCTTTATATGTGTATAAATTTCTTCTTGTGTTGGTGGTTATGAGTTATCTTTTTTTTATGTATAGCTCAACGTCGAAGTCATTAGAGGTGGGATGGGACAGGGGACAAGGAACGGGAAGGAATTCTGCAATGGCCTTTTGAAGGAAGCATCCCCCGGCATTCACCTGGAGTGATGTGGTGAAACCATGGAAAACTCAAATCTGGAAGCCCGGACGGGGATTCGAACCACCCTCCTCCCGAATGCGAGGCCAGGGCGTTAACCACTCACACAACACGCGCGGTATAAGTTCTCTGTTGTTATTTCAGATTGTATTTTCGAGAACCTCTTTTTTGGTTGTGAAAAATTTAAGAGCTTTGAAAAACAAGTGGCCAGCTCTTGGCAGTTTTGTTTATTTGTCAGGGCAAGTTTACCATTTCGTTTTCTAAAACATAGGTTCTGTGGTTAGTACCTTTTGATTTGGTTCACAAAGGTCTTGTAGAAATCATGTGTATTGTAATTTTTGAAGATGTCTTCGACCGTCAGTAGTTGCTCGTTGAGATGTTTTCGTTTGTTTTGTCTTAAAATCTGGGATGTTTGTTTGCGAACTGTGTGTTTCTTGAGATTTATTGCTATTGTAATTTTGAAATGCCTTTTTCCTTTCTTCAAGTGCGGTCCCACATTCTTGATTCCACCAGGGTGCTTTGGTTTTTTGTCAAGAGGTATCAATTGTTTTGCAGTTTTGATTATTTTAGTACGAAATATCTGCCAGTCTCCCGCAGGTTCTTCTTCCCATTTTTCTTTGATTTTGGTGTATTTGATTTTGCATAGATCGAATTTTGGAATCATTGTTGTTTTCTGTTAAATTTTCTTTTGGGTGAAATTTAATTTTTATTCTGGATAAATAGTGATCAGAATCTATATTTTCCCCTCTGCGTACTTACACATCATGCATTTCTTTTGATAGTCATACGAAATTGCAACATGATCAATCTGAAATTCTCCTAAATAATGGATGGGTGATCATCATGTTTTTTGCTTTTTGGAATTTTTTCGGAGTGAGGTGGACGTAATTTTGAGGTTATTTCGCTAGCATAGCTCAATAAGTCGTGACCCATTTTGTTGGTGAACTTGTGTAATCTCCTACCGTCTTATTGTATTTCCGTTCAATGCCAATATGTGCGTTGAAGTCACCAAGCAAAATGTTTAAATCACCTTTCGGAATTTTGGCCATCTCTGTTTCAAGCTATTCCAGGAATCATTCTGTTTTTTCGGGCTCTTTTTTATTGTCACCATTTGTTGATGCATGTACATTAATGAAAGTGTAGTTTTTGTCTGTTTGTTTTATTCCCGTACTCATAAGTAGATTGTTGATGGGTTTCACCTCTTTCTGGCGCCAAAACTCTTTTGTCTACAACGAAGGACAAGCCTAACAGTGCTCCTCGTTGGCCAATTTTCTTGTTAGTTCCACATTTGAAGATTCTGTAGATATTGTAGTCTATCGTTTCCGAATCTGTAAAGCGGGTTTCTTGCAGGGCGAGAATATGGATTTTCTGTTTATTGAGTTCCGTTGTGAGATTGTGTAATTTTCCTGTTTGAATATTAAAAGTGCCAATATAAGGGTGTGTTTTTCGTAATAATTTACCAGAGCACTCCGACTTGCTCTCTCGTATAAGTCCAAGTTCCCCAGAATCCAAATGCTTGGTTGCCACTTTGTATTGGGTGGATCATCCACCTGGAGTAATTTTGTCTTTACTTGTACGAGTCATACTTGCTTATTATTGATTTTCTAGCTTTCGCTAGTATTGTAGAATCAGGGATGCATGTTTGCATGTTTGCATGTTTGCAGCCGCACCTCCTGGTGAACAGACGCTGACCATCGCTTGTTCCATGTCAGATGCAACATGGATTTCGGTTGTCATTTTGGTCCGCGGGTGGTATTTTATTTCCCACTTACCCTGCATACCTGCCGGTCATTTCCCTATCCGCCACCTGGGAACGGGCCGGATGGGGATTGACAAACCGCATTATCAATTATTATTATTATTATATAACAAGTTACTGGACCCCTGTTGAGCACTGATAATGGGTTACCGCGTCACTGCATGTTCCCAGTTGTCTGCTCTGCTCGAGGCATAATAATATGGAATCTCCTCCCTGATATAAGACCCTACAGCTGGCTGTCGGTTCAATGGAGGGGTAAAATTTTAGCAACCAGGCGCTTGCGTGAAAATGGCGCCTTCTCTGGTTGGCGCATATGTTGCAGAAAAAAGAATTTGTTTACTTGCAAGCAAGACAATTACGTCAGTCATTGGTTAGGCACCTCACTGATTTGGTGCGATTTCTCGGTGTCAATAGATAAAATCGAGTTTTTTACAAAAATTCTTTCTAAATATTTTTCTAGGCTCACACCTGTCAAAAGGTACCACTGATATTTACAGTACTGACTGTTACTACGTCCTTGGCTAGCTGCATAGCCCCAGCACTGCTTTATGAGGTGTTTCACAGGAATTTTCCGAAAAATTCTTTGTTGATTACGGATTAAAAGCTATAGAAACTTTTCCTCCGTCATTGAGAAAAGAACGAATCGCTTCACACGTTGATTGTATCCTAAGTTCTTTCTTATTTTTATGATACTTGTCGTAAATTCTTAGTTCTTGCAACCGTCCAGCCTTTTCTTTATTTCCATCCAACAGTTTTTAGTTGTAATGCTTAAAAAAATAAACTAATAATCAGAAAAAGTTATTAAACTGTATGTACAGAGCAATGTACTTTTAGGAATACTCGAAAGAAGCAGATTGGATCATGGTCATTATCTCTTCCATGGAACTTTCCCATCTATTCCACAAATATCTTTCCACGCTTCCTCACCAACATACGCCTTGTACACTCCAACGACTGTCTTCACCCCCCTTCTATCCTCCAATGAATCCCATTCCAGGTGCTCTATCACATCAGTTACTGATTGTGTTTTGCGGTAATTTCCAAAGACAAATCCAGCAGCCCTTCTTTGTACCCTCTCCAACTCTCTTATTTGATACCCAAATTGTGCGTTTCATACTACACCTTTATATTCAAGTAATGGTCTCACCAAAACTTTGTAACCAAATTTCCTTACTTCTCTTGTATATCCTCTCATCACTCTTTCTAACAAGTGAAGGATTTTGAACCCTTTTCCTCCTACCTGTCGAATGTGTTCTGCCCAGTTAAGTTTGTTATCAAATGATATGATAAGATACTTACATATAAGATCTTCAATAAGCAATTGGTTACCCATTTTACAATGGTAATCAACCTTTAGATTTTTATCTGTGCATCTAATAAGCAGACTCATCTTTGTATTTATCTTCATCCCACGTTGAATCACCCAGGTAGATATCCTGTCCAGATCATCCTGCAGCTGTACACATTCCTCTAGAGTTTTGATCCTACTGTATAACATTACGTCATCTCCAAACAATCTAACTTCTGAGACTAAACCATCAATACAATCATTCATTAGAATAATGAACAGAAATGGTCCCAGTACGCTACCATGTTCACTTTCCGTTTGATAACATAGGTAGTCTATTATATAGCGCCAGCAGCCGGGAGCGGAGGGGAAAGCGCGCGGAGGGGCGGTCTAGTTGGGCCCTGCTCGCATGGTGACGTCACGATCGGGTCACTCCTATGCCCTAATATGGATCGATTCCGTCTCGTTTGTAATAATCCAATTACTGGCTTCCAAGCTTGGCTTAAATTGAGGCCTTGATCACGATTAATAACATTATTACTTAGCCTAATCTCAATAGCCTCCTTCACAACACTGTCCCAAAGGTTATTTGCGTAACAAAGGCGTGTCGTTTTGTGGAAGCATGGCTCGTGTCCGTTGTCAATGGCGTGTTCTTTGCGTCTTTCATTAATCGTCCTTAAGGTTTACCCTATATAAGAAGTGCCGCATTGAAATGGAATTTTGTACACTCCAGGAGCCCGTAGAGACCATTCTTTGGAGTTCGCAACAGCTGTCCAATTTATGGTGGAGGTCAAAAAATCGAAAGGATGCCCTGTTTGTTGAGTAACCTTGCTATTTTTGATGTTACTGCTCGACAGAATGGTAGAAAGGCAAGCGGCTTGTCTTGATCTCTGTTATCTGTCTTGGTTCTGTTGTTTCTTCCGATGGTTGCACGTCGGATTTCCTTAGTGTTATAACCATTTGCACGAAATACGCGTTCCAGGTGTTGCAGTTCCTACTTTAAATGTTCATTGTCGGACACCACCTTTGCCCTATGGACAAGAGTATTGAGAACTCCCAGTTTCTGAGAAGGATGGTGAAAACTTTGAGCATTACAGAAAACCTACACACACTGATCGCTATCTTAATGCTCGAAGTTTTCACCATCGTTCACCAAGCCGAACGACGGATCAGTGCCTGTAGAAATTCCTGACCGCACTAAAATTTGTTTCCTGGTCTCTGACTATTGTATTCATTCACTTTAACAACTGTCCAATTAAGATTCGATTCATACTATGTGTAATAAAAGCTCATGACCAGATGTGTAATACAACAAAGCAGTAACATGCGCTTATCCGCAGTTGTCGAGAAAATCAACACTGAAATATTCCGTTGGGTTCAAATACTTTTTACGCTATGCCTGGCGCAGCGAGCAAGCTCTCTGCCCCACAAGCCCAATGTCAACGGATCGAATCTCGCTGCTGGCAAATTTTTTATTTATTTAAATGTGTATACAGATAATTTACAGCAAGCAGTTTCCAATTACGCATATAATAAATTTTTGAAATGACTTTTGATTTGAAAAACCGATGCTTTCGGGCTTCATTATGTTGTTCGCAAACAAAATTATATTCGAAATATAGAAATATTTGCTCCGGCAGGTATGAAATGCAAATATTGTTACTCGACCGTTACAGTTGAAGGACAGATGTTCATTACCGCACCAGGAGACGGGAGGGATGAAACGAGACGCCGTCGGATTTTCGACAGCAAAAAAATTTAAAAAACTTATTATATGCACACTTTTGAAACAGATAGCCCGGAATTATGTGTATACGTGTTTGAATAAAAAAAAAAAATGCCCACAGCAAGAGTCGAACCGACGACGAAGGGCTTATGAGGCTGTTCGCTCGCTGCGACACGCTCGAGTTGAATTCTACTTTACGTATAAAGTATTTAAAGGCAAAGAAATAATTCAATTCCGATTTTCTCGACAACGGCGAAGAAGCACATGTTACTGGTTTGCCACATAAGCTTTTATTACACGCGGTATGAATGAAATCTGAATTTTTCAACTAACGGCCTCACCTTGTGAGTTATGACATCAACCACAATAAATAACTACGAGAGAGAAACTGCACAGGCAATTGTAATAGAAAATTAACTATTGCAGAAATATTAAAATAATCTATAAATAGTTTGATCCAAGCAAGGTTCATGAATACTCAAATGATGTGACCAAAATTTCAAGGATACATGTTATATCATTAAAAGTATTGTAAAATACCTATGATGGGCTCAAAAACAGGGTTACAGATCATATCAATTTGGAACTTTTCAAGTGTGATGGAATATTATTGAGATCATAGCCACAAAACTTGATAAACGTTTTTGAGACGATAAATTGGACCAGAAGAATGGAAGAACTTTATGTCACATCACTATTTCATAAAGCTAATGATGGAAGAACACATATAACTACAGGGAAATAAGTCGCTAAATCCCATGAATTTAAAAACTTATGATTGGTTAATCACCACAAGAATTAAAGTACAGCAGAGTTACGAATAAGCCGCTCATCTATCAACGCAGAGTGTACCAAATTAAAAAATTACAGAAACAGGACTAGGATTAAATTTAGAAACACATTTCACTTTTATTGGCAACATTAAAGCATTTTAAAACGTAATACTAAATAAATTCTGGGATTAGTATATATATGACTACAATAGGACTAATTAAATACACATTAATCATCATTAAGGTTGACAAGTCAGTAAAGGGTCAATTAGTCGCACGTGTATCTTTTGTAGTTTAAATTGTAATTTGTAGCGACGCGTTGGTATACTGTAGAAGAAGATATATGTGCACTCTGGATAGTGCCTCAGGGGACAATCATATCCAGAACACCCACACCGATTCTCGATAGCCAGCGCTCAGACTCAGTGAAAGACGTCCTCCACACGTACAGCCGAATCGATGCCTCTGTATTCAGCAGAGAAACACGCCCTCCTTCCCTGACCACTTCCACTGTGCTAATCCCAGACAACTGTGGGGCCCCAAGTACAACAAATGTTCGATTTGGCCATCCAAATTTAGATTATGTCGGGATGGGTACTACGACTTATCATTGACCGCAGCCCTAATGAGCTCGTCGTAAATCTCATGGTGCTCTAACAGTATCCCATTCCAATGAGTGGTGCGGATGTCATTTTCAGATTACTGTTGCACGCACGAACCGGATACCTAGCATGGTGAATGGGCGGTAATGCTCACGCCTTATATTAGGTGGACGCAGTTCAAATCTTTCAACCAGCCTTTCACGAAATCACTCCAGGCGAATGCCGAGATAGTTGCATTTTTCAATTTATTCATGTTACTTGCCCCACCCTGTCTGTTTTCTAATGACCTCGAAGTCGCCGAGAAAAAGAAACGAACCGTTGTTGGAGTAGCAGAGGTCTGTGACACTGCTCATTAGCTAGAATTAAAGTGACAGAGACTGGAAAACCCGAATTGATGTGGTCCTATAGGAAATTCTAAACTGCGTCCTTGAGTGGATCAGAAACAGTCTTATGCAACCTACAGAATTTGTTTAGCTTGTATTCGGTTTCTACATACCTTCTTAAGGACCCTGTTTCATTTGCGTAATAGTGTATGGATTGCAGTTTCCTATACATCTTTGAAAATCTGTGTAACTTATATGCAATGTACCTGATGTCATAGATATATAATTCTGATGTATCCTCCATGGGAAAACCGTCCAAAATATGGTTAGATCTCATGATACATTTTCCTCTATACGACAAAACTTTGGTTTAACTTTTAGATATTTTATAGTTTCATGTTTTCGATATGGAATTCAGTAAATGTATGGTAGATCATTTTCTGCAGAGTTAATAATTGCCTGATTAGCAGCTTATACAAATATGCTTAATGATTTGTTCTTTTGAGTCTTGCATTTATTTAGTAGATCGTGGATATATTTTAGGAAGAATACTGGAGGCAGACAGCAAGCTTTTTTAGCCCTTTAATTCGTTTACAATTACATTTCAGCTTCCTGATTCAGTTTTTGTAAAATTATTCTGGTGCCTCTGTGACAGTTTTTAATGACTATTAGTAAACATTATGGGACCCATCATCAATAAAGTTTTAGCAGTTTCCTGTAATTTCGTTTGCGTGAACTGGTATTGTACACACTATTCTCATAAGCCAGCATGGTCAACAACTACATAATTCTCGACCCCTGTGGGTCACTAAACGGAATATCTTTTTGTAAGTATGTCTCCACGAAAATTTGTAGCTTCATTCCGCTGAATAAGATGATGCTGATCGTCTGATGAAATAAACATTTCGACTGCAAGATGTAACTTACCTTCAAATGGATATAAATTTGTGCAAATTTTAATTTTAAATCTTCAGCTTGCAGAGGACACATCAAAATCAATCATACCATATTTTATTCACGAAACAGTGGGCTGAAAACTATACGAAACTCCGTCAAAATCGGACCAATAACTTTTGCGTTATTATATTAAATCAAAACCTACGCTGAAAGACAGACAGATACATTATTTTTAAATTTCTCAGTTGTACACTCTTTTTCCTGGTTGTCGTTTATTGTAAGTTTAGATTCCCCACAAGTAGTTTGTATATGTTCCTTCTGACTACGGTAGGACCAATTAATAACGCATTAATCATCTTTAAGTTTGACAGATAAAGAAACAATCAATTAGGCACACATGTTATTCCACACCACACCGCAAGTGTCAACTCCCGCCCTACCACACGCGTCCATATTAACCTCAATTCACATGCCGCCTCGAACACTTGGCGCCCGTATGACTCACGAACACGTGGCTCCCGATGCTGCCGTCCCGAACACGTCTCGTTCCCCACCCACCAAACGTGTCATCCTCTACTCCACTGCAAGTGTACATTTTAATCTTAATTCAGCTGCCTGTCTATATGACTCATGAACACGTGGTAGTTTCCCCCACCTCCTGACTGGTCACTCCTTCTTAGCCCGCCTATTCGTCTCAAAGCAGTAAGACGTCTGCAGCTGACTCACCATGTCTCGCGAAGTTATTTTCTTCACGTCAGTGTACCAGCTCAAAGCTGGTGATTACAAGAGGCTGAATATGGGCTTGTCAACCCAAAGGGATTTCTAGCCTCTTGTGCTACTTGAAAAAGTGGGCTACAACAAGATTACACTCTCATTTGAAGAATGGGACGTGCTGATCAGGACGTCGGTTGCGGTGTCCAATATGTTAGACGGCGAATGTCTAGTCCAGCATTCCACTTGGGGTGTACACTGTTTCTTGCCGACGAAAACGTTATTTTTTCACCACAGTGCTGACCCTGCCCGTGACATCTTCCTTGCAGAGTCTACATGGCAAAACCTCATCGACCCGCCGCCTACAGTGTCTATAAGGAAAATTGGAGTTACCATCCCTCTCTATACTACAAGCTATTTATGACCAAGTTGGCGGACAAAGTGCTGTATGACTACTAAATGGAGTCAGTGCCAAAGTTAATCGATATGCACGTCAACAATGTTCATCCTAGTCATGTGTTATACAGTTTGCATTACCTACCGGTATTCTATTATTGTACTTATGAATTTATTATTTGTATTTATCATTATCAAGGATGCTTTCAGAACTACGACTTTAGATATTTGGAAATAAAATACAATAAAAAGTTTATTGTTCGAAAACACTGGAATCAAACAATTATTTTACCCTGATATTAATATTAAAACAAGATGACATAATTTGTATTATTATAAAACAAATAAAATTCCTAAAAGAGGTCTAAATTAACATATTACAAAAAAAAAGTACATTTACTGAATCAGAATAGGAAACATGAGCTCCAAAAGAAAAGTATTTTTCTCAGTTGAACCGAATGGTCTCAGTTAGAACAAATCTGTGTAGTGTTAACTAAGGGGCCGGTTCAGGTTGTAATAAAAGCAAATAGATATGCAGTGTCCACTAAACAAAACCAAAAATGCTCTGAGCATTACCGTGTTTCAAAGCTGGTTCCACTCTCTACCATCACTTGCAAATATTGAACCATTTCCTCTTCAGAACACTTCCACCAACGCGGGAAATATTACTTGCGCTGCACTGCAGACTAACTCAACGATGCCTCTGGATATTAACTGGAGCAGTTCCACCAGCAGTCTTGCCTCTCCACGCGTCTGCGGGCCAGTCCGGAATGCAGTCCATGCCGATTCTCCCTCGCGTTGTTCAACGGTGTTGGCATCTCTGCAGAATCAACCCGTCCTCTTGTCTCGGGCCATACGCCGACATGAAACATTGACAATCATTACAGAATGTTCATGTTTTTTTTTTACTGGCTTTCCACACGTACTCCATGCACACAAACCAAACAGTGCCTTACTCATGCTTTTCCTATCTTTGCAAACTAATATTTGCCTCATGTTAAGTAATGTAATACACGCGACTATATAAGTGAATTACAAGTTCTACAATTGAATTTAAGCAACTAAGAAATAAAGTCATTGCATATAAATATTTGATTGTGTTTAATGATGTCAAGAACATTGTAACCAGGAATTTCAAGATGGATGTGGATAATAAATAAAAAAAAAAAACATGATTTTAATTTTTTTATGTCACTCGCCATTGAGCAATTAAAAATACATTTTCAACAGCGCACTTAGCATTACAAAATAAATGAACTTTACAAAGGTTTATCAAATTATTTTTCTCGATTTCTCATTGTGTAGGACATCCTAAATCTTACATATTGTAGTAGACCTTCTTCCTGATAATCTTCTGGAAACATTGTGCCTTATCCGTCCTTTCACATAAATAATTGACCTCGAGGGCCTCCTCACATCATACTCAGGTGTCGTGTACCGAAATTATGATGGCATAAAACCGGAAACCGCAGCTGCGAACTGTACTTAAAAATAGAAATACGCGTTAAACCGATAACCCACGTGGTATGGAGCCATTACGACACTCAGGCAGCCCATGCGGCATGTATGGTTGTATCACAAGTGTGTGTGTGTGTGTGTGTGTGTGTGTGTGCGTATTCGAGAAAATGGTGTTCATAATCTTCGCTTTCCTGTATCATAAAATGAAATTACAGTTATCCTACAATTATCGTAACATTCAAGTGGAGTGATTTGGGGAAACTATGCGATCCAACAAGTAATCAGTAAATTCATCTGCTGGAATAAATAATTAGTCACTAAAAACGCAATCAATATATGTATGGTTCTCACCAGTATGAAAAAATTAGCGATAAAGCACATTCTCTGATTCAGACTCGCACCCTTATTCGTGAAAGCTTGATTCACTCCTTTCGATTTTATGGTGTTCCACAACCTGAAACTACAACTGAAGTTTCAATGGAAAGCAGTACTCAATACTCAGACAGCCCTTTCCTAAAATGTTTTCAACATTGGTGAGAATTCTGGAAGACGTGTATCGTGTGTCAAAGATCGAATATGTCATTTTTTCCCCCTTTTTATGGCTTGTTTTACTTATTTTGTTCATTTTGCCATTATAGTTTCTCAGTTTCTTCGTCTTTCAAACGAACAAACTGTTTTTGTACTCATTTCGCTATTTTATATAAAACATCTTCAATATCCAAGATAATATACATAAATTTGAATATTCATTAAAAGTATGTTATTCTGCCCTGATGACTATCTGAAGTTCCTTCCAGAGCTGGACTAAATATAAAGGTAGTACGAGCAGTTCTTTTCAATAGGACAAAATGTGGTGTATGAGTGGTAACGCTCTGGCCTCGCATTCGGGAAGACGCGGGTTAGAATACCTGTCCGTCCATCCAGATTTTGATTGTCCATGGTTTTCCGAAATCATTCTGCATCTATATTTACACTCTGCAATTCACAAAATTGTGGGGTGGTGGAGAGGTGCTTTGCACCAAAAAATTCCAATCCCGAATAATACTACAGGAGGAAAGAATTCATATAATCATCGGTGCGACATTTTATTTCTCTAATTTTATCACTCATGTCATTGGAACCCAAATAAGTAGGTGGAAGAAATATTTTATTGTACACCCACTTTCACTTGGGACGATCATTTTCATAGGAAGACTGATTGAATCTTTCATACTTGTCATATGACACGGATGCTCAGTTTTTCTTAAATTCTACATTCATGTTCTCGTACGGGAACGCTACTTCATTTAGGAACACTTTGGCGTTACGGAGTGATTGAACTCAGATGCACTTTTTTCCCTTGTTACATTTCCTGTTTGTTTGAAAACACAGGACTGTGGCGTTTTTAGTGTTCTGAATAGCGTTTATCATTCTAGGATCCTGTTTTTACGTCTCTTCGGCGTCATGGTCTCAGAAATGAATCACCATTTTATCAGCGTGAGAGACGGTTATGCTTTCACACGTCCGAG
Organism: Vandiemenella viatica; assembly: GCA_031002005.1. NCBI lineage: Eukaryota > Metazoa > Arthropoda > Insecta > Orthoptera > Morabidae > Vandiemenella > Vandiemenella viatica. Next base: position 196,819,170 of record CM061921.1, read on the forward strand.
GGGACTTCTGTGAGCTATGAAAGCTTGAATCATAGGGATCAAGATAAATATACAGAATAATCAGCTTATTTGATACAAAACTAAAATTTGATTATGATTGCAGCGCGTGATTCCCAATCGGGTGTTTGAAATACCATTACATTATGCCACCCTCTAGTGTGTGTGTGTGTGTGGGAGTGTGTGTGTGTGTGTGTATGTGTGTGTGTGCGTGTAGCGCGTATAAACCGCCACACGAAGCCGTCCTTTCACATCCCACCAATCTTCGCTGACATACTGTGGGTAGCTCCTAGTATTCAAGTGAACAAAGACCACGTTGAATGCTTCAAATTCTCTACAAAAGAAGTGTAATATGTTACGCTACATTCAGTGTAGCTGGAGACATGAGTAGTGTAAACGCTAACTTTTCCGATGTCATTAGAGCAGGTATGTCTGTTAGATTACTTTTTTAATGTTCTAAAACTAAATGTTTGCATCATTTTTAACCGACTTCAAAAAAGGAGGAGATTCTCAATTCGTCTGAATTTTTTTTTTTTTTATGTATGTTCAGCGATATCTTTGCCAATTTTGAACCGATCTAAATGAAATTTTTTTAGTGGATAGATTATATCTCCAAAGTGATCCCATATGAATTTCATTGAGAAACCACCCCTTCTACCCCTTTACACCCCTTATATGTATATAAACTCACACTTTTTATCCGATTTTGATAAAACTTTGGAAATGTATAGTAAAAAATAAACAGAAAAATACTGTAAAATTTTGGTTTGAAAAAACTGAACCCCTCTCCCCCTATCCACCCCTTAATTTTTGCCAATGTTCTTTATACAAAGCTAAAGTTGACACCATTTAACTGATATCCATTAAAGTTTGCATATACATGTAATTTTTCATGTAAAAGGATTCTGACCCAAAAAAAATAAAAAAAACACCGCTCTCTCCCTTTACACCCCTTAATTTTTATACAAACCCACATTTTTTATCCGATTTCAATGGAACTTTGGAGATGAATAGCCAAACATTTGATTTGAAAAAACTGAACCGCTCTCACCCTATCCACCCCTTAATTTTTGCCAATAGTCTATAAACAAAACTATAGTCGACATCATTTAAGTGATCTAAAAGTTGTCATATACATTTAATATTTCATGGAGAAGGTTACACCCCTTAATTTTATAGAAACCTATATTTCATATCTGATTTTGATTGAACTTTGCCAATGTATACTTTCAAACATACAGAAAAATCTTGTCAACATTTGGTCTGCCAAAGGTCAACCCCTCTCCCTCCTAACAACCCCTTAATTATTGTCGTTTTTTTTTTTTTTTTTTTTTTTTTTTAATCGAAAGCTACAGTCGCCACCATTTGACCTATTACCATGAAAGTTGGCGGTAATATGAATTTTTTCACGAGGAAGGTTTCGGACATCAAAATATAAAAACCTACCCCACTACCCATTAAACCGTAAATTTTTTATACAAACCCACAGTTTTTATCCAGTTTAGATAGAACTTAGCAAACTTTTACTGTAAAACAAAGAGAAAAATAATGTCAGCTTTTGGTTTGCAAAAACTGAATCCCTTTCCGCATTTCCGCCCCTTGACTTTTGTCAATTTTCTTTTTAAAAAGCTACAGTTGACACCATTTGACCGATCTTTATGAAAGTTGGCATATATATGTAATTTTTTATTTAGAAGTTTTCTGACCAAAAAATAAAAAAACTACCCTAGCTCCCCTTTTACATCCCTTAATGTTTGTACAAACCCACATTTTAATCCGATTTCGCTGGAACTTCGCATGTCTATACTTTAAAGCAAATAGAAAAAGAAACATACTACTCACATTATTTTGACAAAAACACAAACCCTATTCCCCTTTCTACCCCTTTAATAACTGTCAATGTTTACTATTACTATTACAATTACTCCGCGATTCACTTAAAGTGTTTGGCGGAGGGTGCATTGCACCTATCACGAAAGGTAATGGTTTGGAAGGGATATACGGGATATGGCAGGTGGCGCCCATGGGCTATTGTGAGGAACCATCCCAGCATTCGCCTGGAGCGATCTAGGGAAACCATGGGAAACCCAGATCAGGATGGCCATGTTTATTGTATAAAGCTATCGTTTCTATCTGATTTTGAAGGAAGTAAGCACATGTATACTTCAAAACAAACAGAAAAATACTTTCTGCATTTGGTTTAGAGAAGCCAATCCTCTCTTCCCCTTTCCACCCCTTTAATCTACACAAAGCACAGATCCTATCTGATTCTGAAGAAAATTTGCACACATATACTTTAAAAAATACATAACAATTGAGTTTAAATTAGGTTGCAGAAGCCCAACCCCTTTTCCCTTCTACCCCTACCCCTCCTAATTTCCAATGTTCTTTATAGATACCTACCGTTTTTTTCAGATTTCGATGGAACACTGCAAATGTATACTTAAGAATAAAGAGAAACTTTCTGTTTACAAAACCCAACCGCTCACTCCCTTACCCCATTTAATTTTTGTAAAGGTTCTTTACAGAGAGCTACAGTTTTTATCTGGTTTCGATGGAACTTTGCACATGTATATTTTAAAACAAAGAGAAAAATGCTGTCCACACTGCCTTAACAAAAACCAAACTACTCTTCACCTCCACACCCCTTAATTATTTTTTTATACACACCTAAAAATTTTATAAGGATATCAATAGAAATTTACAAACGTGTACCTTAAATCAATCAGAAAAGACGGTCTACATTTGGTATACAAAAGCCCAATCCCTCTGCTACTTTACCCCCATCGTTTAAAATTTCCAATGTTCTTTGCAAAATCCACAGTTTTAAGTACCGTCAAAATCAATTAAGCTATTTTTAAGTCATTGTAGAATATTTGTAAAATGTATGTGTCCTAATGTCTCAACATGTACTTCAGATTTCAACTTGGACCCCGAGCTTTTACGTTGTGAAAACCAATTAAATACCTATTTTTTCTGTGTGATGCCGGAACGAACAGATATATTCCAGAGATAGATTTGTGTATGTGGTATGTATTAATGTCCAGATCTTACATGTTTCGATTATCGAGCAGCAGCTTTAACAGATGTTATGATTAGATCGGAACACAGCCTGGACCAAAATGTAAACTGACACTCCTTAACACTGCATCCAATATACCCCATTCTGAAAGTTGTTACAAAGACAAATTTTTTTAAAAAAGAATTCGCTTTAACCACTGAGCAAAATGGTAGTTCGCAAAATGAGAACTGCTTCCGCATATTTAATTGCAAATTAACTATAATATCACTAAAAATTTAAAAATAAAATAATTGTTTAAAAAACATAAAAACCCCCTTCAAAAAAGGGCACTAAAAATTTTAAAATAACTTTATACCTTGCTTAAAAGAAAGTAAATCTAAATGGACAATATTTTACATTACTGTTATTGAAATTTTTACATTAATTAGTTATTTTTGGAGTCGGTGTCAGCTGTCAGATCGCGCAGGTCGAATTACTGAACTTTATTGGTGTTCGAGGCGAACCGAGAGTACGAACAAAAATTCAAATATTTTTCAGTAAGTCGTGAGGAAGATAGTTTTATTGCGACAGCTTAGGAAAACAAATTAACGGTATGTTATCTGTGGCTCGGTCTCGTTGGATATCCAGGCATATCTCTGGCGCTACAGTGTCAGTTGGTAGGCTGCATCATGCAGTAAAAAAGAAGTAAAGGAATTGGGTTACAAAACTTCGGTAAGACCATTGCTCGAATGTTGTAGTATAGAATGGGACCCACATTTTGAGCATCAAATTCAGGAGTTGGAGAAGGTGCAAAGAGGGGCTGCTAGATTTGTTTCTGGAAATTATCGCAGAATTCAATCAGTGACAGATATGATAAAGGAGCTGGAATGGGATTCAATGCAAGACAGGAGGAGGATGAGGAGGGTAATGGGAGTGTACTGGGCGTATACTGGCGATGAGGCATGGAAACATATTGCAGTTGGTATGAAAAGTAGTTCATGGAAGGGAAAAGATTACCATGACCATAAGCTGGCACTCAATTTCAGGCACAAGGGTGTGGGAAGATTTTCTTTTTTAGGTAAGGGTGTCAGGGATTGGAATGAGTTACCAAGGGGAATGATGAATAACCTACCGAAAACGTTAAAAGAATTTAAATTTAAAATTTGTAGAGGGCAAATATAGGTGAGTGTAGGATAGGGGGAAGTTGGGTGTGTAGGGAAATTGCCACCGGAGCGTGTGCTCCATTGCAATTAAAATTAAATTAAATTAAACACTTTATAGTTACTATAAAATCGGTGTATCATCTATATGTTTCAGTTTTGTTGAAAAATGTTTCTAGAATTAATTGTAGGGAAGTAGTAACATGATTTTTATGTATTATTGTTTTTATCTTGTTGTTTTTTTTGCTTTGGCTGGCACCGACTCCAAAAATAACTAATTAATGTAAAAATTTCAATAACAGTAATGTAAAATATTGTCCATTTAAATTTACCTTCTTCTAAGGAAGGTATAAAGTTATTTTAAAATTTTAGTGCCCTTTTTTGAAGGCGGTTTTTATGTTTTTTAAACAATTATTTTATTTTTAAATTTTTAGTGGTATTATAGTTAATTCGTATTTAAATATGCCGCAGCAGTTCTCATTTTGCGAACTTCCTGGTAGCTCAGTGGTTAAAGCGAATGGTTATTTAAAAAAAATCTGTCTTTACAACAACATTCAGAATGGTGTGAATTGGATGCTGTGTTAAGGAATGTCAGTTTACATTTTGGTCCAGGCTGTGTTTCGATCTAATCATAACATCTGTTAAAGCTGCTACTCGATAATCGAAACATGTAACATCTGGACATTAATACATATCACATACACAAATCTGTCTCTGGAATATATCTCTTCTTTCCGGCATCACACAGAAAATATAGATATTTAATTGGTTTTCACAACGTAAAGCTCGGGGTCCAAGTTGTAATCTGAAGTAAATGTTGAGACATTAGGACACATACTTTTATATATATTCTGCAATGACTTAAAAAATAGCTTAATTGATTTTGACCGTACTTAAAACTGTGGATTTTGTAAAGAACATTGGAAATTATAAATGATAGGGGTAAAGGAGAAGAGGGGTTGGGCTTTTGTATACCAAATGTAGACTGTCTTTTCTGATTGATTTAAAGTATACGTTTGTAAGTTTCTTTGAAATCATAGAAAAATTTTAGGTATGTATAAAAAAGTAATTAAGGTTGTTAAGGTAGTGTGGACAGCATTTTTCTATTTGTTTTAAAGTATGTATGTGCAAATATCCATCGAAACCAGATAAAAACTGTAGCTTTGTGTAAAGAACATTTACAAATATTAATTGGGGGTAAGGGAGTGAGCGGTTGGGTTTTGTAAACAGAATGTTTCTCATTGTTCTTAAGTATACGTTTGCAGTGTTCCATCGAAATCTGATGAAAACGGTAGGTATCTATAAAGAACATTGGAAATTAGGAGGGGTGGGGCTAGAAGGGAAGAGGGTTTGGGCTTCTGCAACCTAATTTATACACAATTGTTATGTATTTTTTAAAGTATACGTGTGAAAATTTTCTTCAGAATCAGATAGAAACTGTGCTTTGTTTAGACTAAAGGGGTGGAAAGGGGGAGAGAGGTTTGGCTTCTCTAAACCAAATGCAGACAGTATTTTTCTGTTTGTTTTGAGGTATACATGTGCATACTTCCTTCAAAATCAGATAGAAATGGTAACTTTATATAATGAACATTGACAGTAATTAAAGCGGTAGAAAGGGCAATAGGGTTTGTGTTTTTGTCAAGGTAATGTGAGTAGTAGGTTTCTTTTTCTATTTGCTTTAAAGTATTCCCATGCGAAGTTCCACCGAATTCGGATTAAAATGTGGGTTTGTACAAACATTAAGGATGTAAAAGGGGAGATGGAGTAATTTTTTTTATTTTTTGGTCAGAAATCTTCTCCATAAAAAAAAATACATATACTTGCCAACTTTCATACAGATCGGTCAAATGGTGTCAACTGTTGCTTTCAAAAGTCAAGGGGCGGAAACGGGGAAAAGGGTTCAGTTTTTGCAAACCAAATGCTGACATTATTTTTCTCTTTGTTTTACAGTAAAAGTTTGCTAAGTTCTACCTAAACTGGATAAAACTGTGGGTTTGTATAAAAATTAAACGGTTTAATGGGTAGTGGGGGTGGTTTTTTTATTTTTTGGTCAGAAACCTTCCTCGTGAAAAAATACATATAAGCGCCAACTTTCATGGTAATAGGTCAAACGGTGGCGACGGTAGCTTCTTATTAAAAAAAAAATGACATAAATAAAGGGGTTGGTAGGAGGGAGAGGTGTTGTGCTTTGGCAGACGAAATGTTGACAAGATTTTTCTGTTTGTTTGAAAGTATACATTGGTAAAGTTCAATCAAAATCAGATATAAAATATAGGTTTCTATAAAATTAAGGGGTGTACAGGGGGGGGGGGAGGGAGTGGCTTTTTTTTATTTTTTGATCAGAAACCTAGTCCATGAAATATTACATGTATATGACAACATAAATGGAGATCAGTTAAATGATGTCGACTACAGATTTGTATAAACAACATTGGCAAAAATTAAGGGGTGGATAGAGGGAGTGAAGTTCGATTTTTTCAAACCAAAAGTTGACAGTATTTTTCTGTTTATTTTTTACTATACATTTCCAAAGTTCCATCAAAATCGGATAAAAAGTGTGGGTTTGTATAAAAGTTAAGGGGTGTAAAAGGAGAGAGGGGTGGTTTCTAAATGAAATTCATATGGGACCACTTTGGAGGTATACTCTATCCACTATAAAAATTTCATTTAAATCGGTTCAAAATTGGAGAAGATATCGCTGAACATACTTTCAAAAAAAAATCACACGAATTGAGAACCTCCTCCTTTTTTGAAGTCGGTTAAATAACAAGAAGATCGAGACGTTTAATGTCTCCATCAATAGCGTCATCGGTCTCCATTTCATGTGTTGTGTGTATAGGTTTTTTTTTTTTTCTTCGAGCCAACTATGTAGATGGTCTGCTAGTTTTAAATGCTCCCTCTTACAGGTGAACTGAAGTACTAGGTGGATACTAAGCTATAGAATTCTATCATAATTCAAATCAAGCTGAAAAATATTTTGGTGGAGATCGGGAACACTGTATTGTCAATTTTGTATCTCAGATAAATACGAAGACATTGAATACAAATGAAATTCTGTATGATCATTCATGATATACTGACTGGCTATCTGAAGAAGATGATTGAGAGGTCGGGGTAGTGTCATTTTCACTAAGTATTTTAAATGTACATCCACGTTCCCACTGTCAGTTCTTGCTTTCCTAAAAAACGAAAAATAAATATTTAAACCAGCTTACAGTTGCTATTAAATTAAATGTACTGAAAAAAAAATCGTCTGTTCCTTTACAGACGGATTAGTAAAAATCTAATCCGCAACTTGTAATACATGGTTTGTAATTTGCTGTTAGGAAACAATAGAAACATATGAACTGAGCATACAGACGATAGGCATTATTCTCGAAAGAAAACAATCTTTTAGTAGAACTTAATACTAGAAGACGCATCAGTTCATGAAACACACAGAAGAGAAGTATAAATGTACTGCATTCATTCCCAGTTTGTTCTAAATTATGAAAAATTCTTAATTTGATAACTTGATTATATTGCCGTATTTTAATGTGTGCCCTGTTTTCTTCTAAACGAAAGAGTAGTAGACCAATTTAAAATGTGACTTACTTAAATACTATTCTGACCACACACTTTAGTTGTACCAGAAGGCGTTTCACACTGTTTCATCCTTGTGGCAGATTAAATTAAAGCTGTAGACAGATTCAAGATGCTAGTACCTTCTATGGGAAAAATATGATAAATGAAAAACTCCTTTGGTTCTACTGAATTAGTATTATATTCTTGTATTCATATACGATCTGAATAAAAGAACTGTATAAACATTTTACTTCGTGAGTTCATCCAACCATCTTCAAGGACGGACAGGGATTCAAGATGGAGGACGGTGTCTTCATTTTCAAAGAAGTTGCCGTTGGTCGAATATGATCTGTTTTATCGCTACACATTTCATAAGTATATTGTCACCAAAATATGGTGATGAACCGTCAGTTACTTGGCGGACACACAATTACAATGGAATATCTTGGAACACTGATGGGGTACTGTGTAGTATTCTACATGCAATCACCAATGAAGACTATACAAATATTTATGTGAAAGAACGGGAGAAGGCATAATGGTTCCAGAAGATTACCAGGAAGAAGGTCTGTTACAATATACTAGACTAGACTTCAAGAAAAATAATTTGATAAAACTTTCCAAAGCCCATTTGTTTTGTATTGCTTTGTACGCTATCGAAAATGTATTTTAATTGCTCAGTGGCGGATGAAATAAAAAACAAATTACATTAAAATCATACTTTTTTATTTATTAACCACATACATCTTGGGTAGTGTGTTCTTGACATTATTAAACACCATAATTTTTTTTATATGCAATGACTTCATTTCGTAGTTGCAGAAAGTCAATTGTAGAACTGTATAACGCATGACTAGGATGAACATTGTTGATGTGCAAATCGATTAACTTCGGCACTGACGCCATTTAGTAGTCATATAGCACTTAGTCCACCAACTTGGTCATAAATACATTGTGGTATACAGAGGTATGGTAGCTACACTTTTACCTGACGGAGAACGATGCTGCCACTGCAGGCGGGCCGTCGATGAGGTTCTACCATATACACTCTGCGAGGAAGATGCCACTGGGCAGGGTCAGCACTGTGGTGAATACATAACGTTTTCACAGGCAAGAAATAGTTTACTCGCCTAGTGGAATGCGGGTCTGGCCGTCGCCGGGGAACATATTGGACACCGCATCCGATATCCTGATCAGCACGTCCCATTGCTCAAATGAGAGTGTAATCTTGTGGTAGCCCACTTTTTCAAGTAGGCTCGAAATCCCTTGGGTTGACAAGCCCATTGTCAGCCTCTTGTAATCAGCGGCGTTGAGCTGGTACACTGACTTGAAGAACAGAACTTCGCGAGAAATGGTGAGACAGCTGCAGACGTGTTACTGCTTCGATACTAAATTGGAGACTGAGAAGGAATGACCAGTCAGGGGGTGGGGGTGACTACAGCGTGTTCATAAATAATACAGAAGTAGTGTCTGAAGGCGGGAGCGTTGCCAGTTTTTCCCCCATTCTAATTAATTTAAAATAGGGTAGCCGATGAACTAATTAAATTAAGTACGGGATCCGAGAAACTAATTAAATTAAGTAGGGGAGCCGAGGAACTAGGGGAGCCCTAATTAAATTAGGGGAGCCGAGAAACTAATTAAATTAAGGAGGGGATCCGAGAATCTAATTAAATAATCCAATAAGCGACTGCAATCTCAACTGTAACCTCAGATTGATCTTATTATTTCATAAATAACAATAAGCGACTGTGTGACTCATGTCTCCCACTATGACTCACGCCTTGGAGCAGAGTAACTAATTAAATTAAGGAGGGGAGCCCAGAAACTAATTAAATAATCCAATATGCGACTGCAATCTCAACTGTAAACTCAGATTGATCTTATTATTTCATTAAATAACAATAAGCGACTGTGTGACTCATGTCTCCCACTATGACTCACGCCTTCAGCTGCAACCTAAAATTTAGCTTCATATGAATCACCTCCTCCTGGATTCAATCTTGCGTTTCGTGTCCCCCCCAAGCCAAGTGACTCATGTCTCCCACTACTGCCTCACCTCCCACTCTTCCAATAAACGCTCGCTCCAACCCTCACTCCTCCAGTCTTGCCGTTTGTCTTGATGCAGTATTTTTTCGCATCGGTGTACCAGCTCAACGCCGCTGATTCCAAGAGGCTGACTTTGGGCTTGTCATCCCAACGTGAGTTCGAGCCTGTTGTGGTACTAGAAAAAGTTGGCTACAACAAGATTGCACTATCATTCGAAGAATGGGACGTGCTTATTCAAGATTCGGATGCTGTGTCCAATATGTTCGTCGGCGGTGGCCAGACCAGTATTCCACTCGGTGAGCATGCTGTTTCCTGCCGAACGGTGTCGGGGGCGAAAAGTTTATGTTTTCACCATAGTGCTGAGCCTGCCAGCGGCATCTTTCTCGCCGAGTCTACATGGCAGAACCTCATCGACGCAATGCCTGCAGTGACCGCATCCTTGTCCGTCAGGAAAAAGTGGAGTTACAACACCTCCACATACTACAAGGTATTTGTGACCGAGTTGGCGGACAAAGTGATGTGTGATTACTATATGGCGTCAGTATCAAAATTAATAGATATGCACATCGACAACGTTCACCCAAGTCATGTCTCATATAGTTCCACAATTGACTTTGCACAACTTAGAAGTGAAGTCATCGCTTATAAAAAATTAATTGTATTGAATGATGTAAAGAATATTGTAAACAAGATGTATGTGGTTGATAAATAAAAAAAGCATGAATTTGAAAGTTTTTTTTATTTTACCCACCATTGAGCAATTAAAAATACATTTTCAGTAGCGCACATAGCATTACAAAATAAATGTCCTTTACAAAGTTTTATCAAATTATTTTTCTTGAGTGCTCGTAGTGGAGGACATCCTAAATCTTCTATATTGTAGCAGACCTTCTTCCTGATAATCTTCTGGAACCATTGTGCCTTCTCCCGTACTTTCACATAAATAATTGAATCGTCTTCATTGGTGATTGCATGTAGAATAGTACATAATCTACTGAAAGGTACTCCATCAGTATTCCAAGGTATTCCATGATAATTTTGTGTCAGCCAAGTAACTGATGGTTCATTACCTCCATGTTTTGGTGACAATACACTTATGCAATGTGTAGCGATAATATTGTCAGATCGTTCTACACACACACCAACTTCTTTGAAAATGAATGTAACGTCCTTCGTCTTGAAGCCCTGTGCGTCCAAGAAGATGGTCGGCATGGTAATGAGCTTGAACTTCAGGGTGCTATTCTATTTTATGTCAGCTTCCGCACCACACCAGTTAGAGGTACGTATTCTACAACACGATCGTGCAGGATGAGACAGTATGCAGACGTGTAGGCAGGGAAATTTTCACCACTATCAAATTCCATACGTATATCTACAGGTCCAGTCTTAACTGCTTCATTTTGCTGTGAACAGTCAATTACAACTAGAGGTGCAGTTGCATTAAATTCTTCACGTTTTAGTAGTGGTGAGGGACGGTCATGTTCATAGTAAGACTGCTTGAATCTTGCGTACTTGTCATAGAGCACGGTTGTTCTGTTTTTCTTAAAGTCTAAATTCATGTTCTCGTACGGGAACGCTACTTCATTGAGGAAGACTTTGGCATTACGGAGTTGGCAGTGATCAAACTCGGCTGCACTTTTTTCTGTGTTACGTTTCCTGTTTGTTTGAAAACACAGAACTACAGTCCTAGGTTTCTCTAGTTGCGTTGTTGTTTTCAAAGTCCAAACTTGTGTTTTGCTTACAGGAAGAACTGGATATTCAAGCATGTCCCAACTTCTGAAATGAATACGTATTGGCTTACCACTTTCCATAATCTTAAGCAAAGCTAGTTTCTCTCTGTCACCTACTTGCAAGTGCGGCATCACCCACGCGACTTTATTAAGGCTAAATTTACTATTTTGAGGATTTGCATTGCCTTTTATGTATGAATTTGTTTCATCCCTCGCACGAATCAGTACTAGTTCTTGTTTTACATTTGCAAGTATTCTTTTATAGTCTTCACAAAAACCTAAAAGCATACTCAGTGGTATACATACATCAAAATGACCATCCCCAAGATCGCGAGGACTCCACCCTGCTTTATTCAACACTCCAATTTGTTGAGGATCGCCAGAAATTAGCGTCTTTATTGTGCTTATCAATTTCATGTCAATTTAGTTCTAGCCGAATTTCCTCAAACAGGAATGCAATAGCATTGGTTGTGAGAAGAGAATTTGTTGCTCCAGTTCCATCTTCTTTGATGAATCTTCCTTCAATATGCAGGTAACTTTCGGCCGGAGCTGTATATGTATCTTGATTCTGAATAGGTATCCGAATCTCGTCATTGTTATTAAATGTGTATGGAGTATGCGGCTGATGAGTCAGAAACTGTTTACGCGTCACCGACTCCTCAAATTCGACATTAGAAGTTATATCAAGTAGCTCATCCATTTTTAACGGTATACCCTAACGACTGTAGGAAGAGCACGTTAGCAGGTGTTAACCGTTTCAGTGTCGGTTCACGACTGATAACTGTACGAGTTTGCCGCTTCTTGTTATGTAATGTCAGAGTATTAGTTTCTCCTCTGAAAAAAAACCAATTCGCCGTCCTGGTCGACAACTCTAATATGAATATTGTTGAGCGTTTTCACAGTGATGGGTAGATATATGACATTTGCAGGTACTTCTACAATCTTGTACCCTGGTGCCACTGTTGGAAAAAATTCGTGTATATGTCCCAGCTTATCGTTGACGTAATTCCCTGAGCACACACTGCACTCTATACGTATGGCGTTAACTTCGAATATCTGTATGGTGAAGTCTGAAGTATGAAATCCAGCTTTTAACAAACGTTTCGAAAAACCGATCAGTGATCCAATTGAATTTGGTTTACTAAAGTCAATTTCCACAGGCGTTTGTATTTCACATTTGAGTGAATTGTTGTTTGCCCTAATAATCAATTTCTCGTTATTAGTCTGCTTACTTCAGTAATTTGCCAAGTCGTCAATATCATACGATCCTGTGGGTATATCAATCACCCTTTTCTTCAGGTAATGAAATTTGCAATTTGTTTCTTCAACGTTTGGGATCGAGTTGTATGTTTGAAAGTCAACTAGTCCGATCGAATACTCGCCTTGACTCAAATCTATCGGTGGAAAATAATCACAACTCAAGACTGAGCTATTACCAGACAAACAGAGTGTCACAGACATGTGTTGCTCTGACCGAGGTTCATACAAGACTGATGTCAAACATTTTCATACAAGAACTTTAAACACAAGTGACCACATATGTGTGTGCCGTATTCCTGGTGACGTTCTACATTGTACAGTATTCTGTTAACCGCAAAGTACCGCTGCAATTCCAATGGTGGGGGTAAGTCACCAAAACTGTCGAAATTTTTAACCACACCGTCTTTGTACTTGATGTATGCAACCCAATGTGTTTCAGCATTTTCAGCACTGTCCAAGTTCACTATTCCACATTCACGATCAAGAATTTTTTCAGGTAAAACATCACGCATAAAAACACCACGAAAATGAGGTATATGCAGACGCTTCACATATCTACGTATATCCTCATCTGTCAGAGGCTGGATCGACTTTTTTTTTCTTCTTCAATCCTGATCCACCTTTTCTGTATGGTTTCAAATATAGACCTTTGCCTTTCATTGCAATTGCTTCCATAGTTTCATTGTGACGTTTCTCTTCAGCCAACTGCTTTTTGGCTTCTTTAGCAGCTTTGACAGCTCTGACTACACTCGACACTCCTCCTGCAAGAGCTCCAGCAGCCGACAATCCTGCAAAAATAGGTATTAAAGGGAGGATTCCACCCTTCTTCTTCGTCTTCTTTTTAATACCTGCACCCAGCTTCACCTTAGCTCGCATAGTTCTGTTTACTAGAAAAGCAGCAGCACGTTCTCCAAATTTTGCGTCTTTAGCCTTCATTCTGTTTGAAGCCTTCTCCGCGAGAATACGATCGGCATTATGTGTATCTACACCCTGTGCATATGCAATGTCATGTTCTCTACATGCAGCATCTAATAGATTGATTCCAGTTTGACCAAGTTTCAACCGCTTTTCCAGTTTCGTTCCAGGTCCGCAAAACCGATATATCGGTATGTGTGCCTCAAATGGCATTTTATCGATGAGCTTGTTTAAGAAGCCACGACCCTTCTTCTTCTTCTTCTTCGTAGGAGGCAAAGTTATCGACTGACGGACTTTACATTTTAGCTCGCATATATATAGTTAGAGCGACTTGAAAACCTCGTCAATATGCGTTTCGTCAAACAGCAAGCAACATTACCTGTGAGTAATGCTGATGTTGCAGACATCCAAGCGGAAAAAGAAGAAGAAGAAGAAGAAGAAGAATGGACCTCTGTTCCCCGAGACAGTGAGGGCAATTGTGTGTGGACCTTCAAATTGTGGAAAAACCAACCTAGTGCTTTCCCTGCTGGAACACCCCAACGGTCTCAGATTTGAAAATGTATATGTATTTTCCAAGTCACTGTACCAACCAAAGTACCAGTTGCTTGAAGAAATACTGAAGCCCCTTAAAGGAATTCAGTATTTGACTTTTAACGATAATCAAAGTGTACCGCCGCCCAGTGAAGTCCTACCAAATTCTGTGTTTGTGTTTGATGATGTTTCATGTGAAAAGCAGAATAATATACGAGACTACTTTTGTATGTGTAGACATCGGTTAGTTGATTCCTTCTACTTGTGTCAAACATACAGCAGAATACCGAAACAGTTGGTTAGAGACAACGCCAACTTGATTGTACTCTTTAAACAAGACGATATGAATCTCAAACACATTTATAATGATCATGTTAATACCGATATGTCGTTCAATGAGTTTAAAGATTTGTGTGGACACTGCTGGAATGCAAGTAAACATGGATTTGTGGTTATTGACAAAGACTGTGCCATGTATCAGGGGCGGTACCGCAACGGATTTGATTCATTTTTGAATAAATAGACAAGCACACTAGATACTATCATCATTACAACCATGGACAAGTTTGGTAGAACATCATCGATAGAGAGCAAGAGGGTATTGGTTCACCCACCTCAATACATACTTCTTACAAAAGAAGGAAGTTTGGATTGTCAGGGTCGAATATTAAAACATGTAGCTGACCCCATTGATGATGACGATGTGGTAACAAAACGATATGCTAACAAAGCTATTAATGATGGTATATTGTTTTTAAAATCGATGGATATGACTATGGTTGAAACTATAGTTGCAACGGGTGACTTTCAAGATAATGCATACATACTAGATACGGGTCGAAATTATCGTGAAATCCAAGTCAATGGTATGATCATCTCAGTAGACAAACCGAAAAGGGTTGACGTAAAACTGAATTGGGTATAAGTTAACTATCAAGGAGGGGTACTCCATGTGAATCGAGGCGATAAACTTAGTTTTTTCCCTGCATATGAGCCCCACGAGCCGTTTATAGCACAAGTGACTTTGACATATAAAATAATACAGTAATCTGTAATAAGCTTCATTCTGTGTATAAGCATGGATACGACAACAACTAAACGTGGAATTATAAAAGCCAGGAATGCTATTCGACGCAAGTTACTCGAACTGAAGACTGGTCCAGATCGATACTAAAAAATTTTTCGTGGATTCGTTAAGACCTGTGACAGATACTATGGAAAAAGTTTTCCTACCTCAGCAGCAGTAGCAGCAGCAGCAGTCTTCTGACTCGATCAAAGAGTACTTGATTTCTCTAAAGCGAAGTAAACGAGATTATGATTCAGTGTATGGTGTTCGAAAGAAGAATGATTCTCTATTGATTGGAAACTCACCCATGTCTATTGGAGAAGATGTTATTATAATAGATGGCGCTGAATATGAGAGGACACAAGGGTTAATGGAACTGCTTTTTTTAAAAAAAAAACCTAAAATATATACCATTAAGGACCTGAAAAGCTATTTGGAAATATTAAACACCACAAGTGCCCACGGAGTAAAATTTAATCCATCCTGTAAAGTTCGGAACCTTGCAAACAATAACAAGTATAAAAACATAATCTCTAAATTTGTCAGCCAGTCTTCTCCCCATGAAGGAATATGTGTATTGGGACGAACCCAATGAACTAGTTGAACGACTAAAGTTACTTACCGCATCAGCATCAGCAGGACACACTGCACACTCCAACGAAATTTTATCAGTGATTAAAGAACTTCGTGAGAGAGACATCATAGTGTAATATGAATCAAATTGTAGCTGAACTCCATAGACCGGCTAGAAGGAATTTTCCAAGACGCCGGGTAATAATCAAAGGTCTTGACGATCTGTGGCAAGCTGATATTGTAGAAATGATCCCATATTCCCGTAAAAACAGTGGTTACAAGTATATACTGATGGTGATCGATACTTATTCAAAGTTTGCATGGGCTCTACCCCTCAAGAACAAAATGGCTAGTGTAGTTGTCGATGCTATGAAGAAAATACTTAATGGTGATCGTGTTCCTAAAAATTTACAGACTGACAATGGAAAAGAGTTTTACAATTCAAGGTTTAAGGCACTCATGTCTAGTCATAGTATTAATCACTACTCAACATATACTCATCTGAAAGCATCAATAGTTGAACGACTCAACAGAACTATCAAGAATGCAATGTGGCAAGAATTCAGCAGACGTGGTTCACATCGGTGGATTGAACTTCTTCCACAGTTAATTTCCAATTACAATAACAAGTGGCACCGCACCATCAAGATGAAACCGTGTGATGTTAAAGACAATTCACTTCTTTCAACAGTGTACAGCCATATTAAGATTACTACTCCAGAAAAATTCAAAGTTAGGCGACCATGTTAGAATTAGTAGGTTTAAAAAAAAGTTTGAGAAAGGCTACTTGCCCAACTGATCAACTGAGGTGTTTACCATCAGTAAAGTGAAATTAACAAATCCTGTAACTTATTTACTTAAAGACTATCAAGGTAAAGATATTGCAGAAGCATTTTACCAGAAAGAATTACAACTAACAAAACTTACAAGTACATTTTTGGTTGAACGAGCGATAAAGAGAAGGAAAAATATGATCTTGGTGAAGTGGTTGGGTTTTGATAAATCGCATAACACATGGATTCATAAAAAAGATTTATTCAAATTAAAACAAAATTGTACATGTCATTTTCTGTAATAAATAATTTTTTACAATTGTGCGTTTTTTTTTATTTTTATACTGAGCACAGCAGCAGCAGTCTCAACAAACTTTTACACTTATTCTACTTTCCATTGACTAGATACATTACAAATGAATTTACAGAGCATAGTGCTCCTCTTTTTTTTTCTCGTGCTATGATTCTATACAAAATATTAGTGCACTGCAAAAAAATTATAAAAGTTTTTTACATCATTGGAAAAAAATTATTTACATGTCTTTGCAGCAACCTAAGCAGTGCGCTGTACATATTTACAAACTAGAAACACGGATAAATGGTATATTTCTTCTTCACTCATACAGTATTTACAAAACATTCACACATTATTTACAGACTTGTGCCCCCACGGTAGGGTCTCTATCCCGTCGGGGAAAATATACCGCTTATCGTCCGTTATAGACAGACCCAGCTTGGATATTTGAACAGTATTTACAACGTGCAGAGTTGGTGCGATCCTTTGCTGCAGATGGTACCCGGGTGTTTCCCCATGGAGGCAATTTATGTAATCCTCCATCTGCAGCTTTCGAGTGACTGAGCCAGCCAAACCTAGAGGTCTGGTCTGTCTCGAGCCGGAATGCATACATTTTTGCCCTTAACCACGCAAACTCCGCAATCAGGGTACCATTCGCTTCGTCCTTCATAACACCGACAACCTTTTCATTGTGGGACTCTATCCCATAACGGTTGCCGGTGCTATACCCAGACGTGTCGAACTCCTCCCTGTTGCGTCGCATCACTTCATATGGATCACAGTTCCGCACCAAGTAGATGAAGCTGTCTGTATCCATATATAGCAATTTAGGGCTTCTAAACTGAGGAATGGCAAATTCATAATGAAATCTGTACATCCTCAGTTTAGACAGGTCAAGAATGCACATTCCGACATACACAGGTTTATTAAAAACTATCCTAGCTTTCGCCATCTCCACGGCCACAAAGTTCTTGTTGAAAACTGTTACTTGCTTAAAGTGTGGTGAAGCTATGTGTTTGCGGGCACCGCGGCGGCCCACCCATGCTGTACACAATTTCACGTCGCGGTGTTTTCGAATGTTCTCCATAGTTTTACCGAAAACTGAATTGTTCATTAATTTATAAAAATCTCTCTCGAAATCTGTTTTGGCGTCACGGCGAGAACTCGTATTGAGAGATATGTATTCTTTCAACCACTGTGACTGATTGAAAGATATTACCCGGTGTATTTCGGTCACCTGCAGCCCCAAGCCTACACATTGCTGGAGGACTCGGTAATGGAGAACATACCGTACGTTGTTCTCCAGTGTGGTCATCAGCTTGGGGAGGGTAGAACCTTCTGGGGCTTTGTGGTCTGGACATGGCGGCAGGTCTGCTAAAATGTCGTGTTTATACTGAGGAATCGTAAGGTCTACCTCCAATACGAACCCCCTAGGTGAGTCAGATGCAACGCTCATGAAATTTATGCTAGCAATCTCTTTAGCCAATAGCCATTGAAACCCACCAGAGGGTAGATACTCCGACATGGCCCAGCCGTAAAGATTGTTTACGTCGAAGTACATTATAAAATCTTCAGACGCCTCGCGGTTGTACTCCGACATGTACCGGTTATTTGCCTTCGCATACCTGTGGACGCACTGGCAAATACCTCCGCGAATACCTCGTTCGAAAAAGAGCAGCATGTCGATATCCGTCAGAAGGTCCAGTTCGACACGCGTGCTCCTTAACATAGCCTGCCACGAAAGGCCTCGGGATGTGAAATAGTGGGCGGGGTCCAGGGTGTACTTCCCCAAACATACACTCCTAAATTTCTCAAACAGATCTGCAAGTAACCGCACATCTGTGTCCATGTACAGACTTGCATATTCGCCCAAAGTCTTGAATCTGGAAAGTCCGCCACACCTTTGTCGCGTGTTCGTAATCTTCATCAGAAATGTGTGACTCCGACAACGAACTGTAGAATTTTGATTTTGGAGGAAGCAGTGGCCTCGGTGAGCTTATCCCACGAATCCATGTATTCGTAAGGGAAGACACCTTTCCGTTTAACTAATTGGAACTTCTCGGGGTCGGTGAAATGAGCACTAGTAATGCGCATGTCGCCGTCCTCAAGGGTTCCAACCAGTTTATCTAATGGGAGCTGCATGAACCGGTATGAGTCCAGAAACCTTAACGTGATTGAAGTATATTCAATCTTTTTCGAAAAAGAAATATAACGTTCTGTGTTGATGGGAAGCACGTCCATCCCTTCGGAATCGAGTTTTGATAATGCCATAACAATGAAATGAGCATAATACCCAGAAAGATTGTGAAAGAAAATGGGTATGTACTTTTTAGTTTTATACTGCAAATTGCAATCATTATGTGCAGCCCCCCTAAATTTACCCGTGATATGACAATGATCGCTGACCATGACGGTCCCTGGTTCAATGTCTTTCTCACAGATGTGACATACCGTAGCATCAGCAAACTTTGCTTCTTGCTCATCTGTCATTACAAGAGGAATGCACTTCTTGTAAATTTTATCAACTTTCTTGGCAAGTTTGACGAGTTCGTCAACAAGCCATTTTTCGGGATTTTTTCCCGTGAAGGAGTTGAAACGCGACAGACTAGGTACGCATGGACAAATGACCTGGTATGCGGCAGCGAAAGGGACATAGTTTCTGGACAAAAGTAGTGTGAGAGGCGTTGGGCGGAGGACTGCAAGAATCATAAGGTTGCAATAAACTTTCAAAGTCCGCGTAAACGACGACGGGTACACGCTGCTGGTGCACAAAATCCTTAAACTTTAAGATTTTATCGTTGTCGCCGGGTAAATCCACTCTTATAGGATGAACCCTTGCACAGTCAATCTCGTGGCGGTCCAGGAGATCTTTGCGTCCGAAATGTTGCAGACATCTGTCACAAATAAAAATAGCACTCTTATGCAAACTTAAAGAAGAACTGACTAATGCCGACAAGTTGTGAATCCAACAGTAATGGAATTTTTACCCACTTCCGTCGGTAATCATCAACATGTTTATGTGGTGAACGCGTTTGTCTGCAGTGTGATGGAGGGCCCCGGAAACTACATGTTTACCTTTAACTTCATCCAGACCTGAAAACATTTACAGAATAGTCTGGATTTTGCCTCTCAAATTTAGTAATGTCAGAGAGTTTTACCGGAAACTCAATACCTGAAAAATCGAGGGGGTAGAGTGAATGTACTTTCTTATATATGCTAACCCTTGTAGGTTTTTTTTTAGCGCCTTTACGTGATATGCCAGAATTGTCCATAGAAAGCACAACTCGTCATTCTTGTTTTCAACATTGATGACGGCCTTCTTTCTACAGATATCAAGTGGCAGAGCAACATAGGAAGACCCCCGATAGAAAGGTTGAAAATTAGAAATGCTAATGTCGAGGGATTCTATTCTATCGAGAGTTTTGCCACTTGTTCTTTATTGAAACTCACACAATTTTACTCTGAGCTCCGACTTCACATATTTTTCATACCAATCCGACAGGCAAGTGCTTGTTGTGACCTCACGCATTTTAGTTAAAAAGCACATACGGGCGGTTTCTAAAATCATTTCCTTCTGTATTTTATATGTGTTAATCAGTCCAACCTGCACCTTTACAGATGTGGAGGACCGATTATCCACAATTTCGCGAAGTTTACCGGCAACAAATTTAAAGCAAGCATCAATGAAATTAATTGGATCAATGAAATTTAGAGAATTTGGAATTGTCCCGGAATAAATTCTATTTTTAAATGCACTAAGCCTGTCTTCAAGGATTAAGCGCGATACTGCTGACTCACCCGTCGTTGCTGCATGATCATGACTGCATGATGGCGTCCCTGAACCGACGATCAGCCGACTTGGCCCGGGCGAAGGACCGGTGAACTGTCGGCTTGGCCCGGGCGAAGGACCGGTCAACTGTCGGCTGGGCCCGGGCGATGGGCTTGTGGGCCCGGCTGTTGCTGCTGCTGTGGCGGGCGGTCGGCTCGGGCCGGCTGTAGTGAGCATCTCCCACGGTCTCCATATTGGTGGCGGAACTGCCTCGTTGGCCGGGCGTCCGACCGCCCCCTCTGAAGCATAAAAAAGAAGAAAAATATTTTTAGTATCATAAAAAACATAATTTTGTAAGCATAAAATAATATAGGTAAATTACTGATGTACTGGACTTACCGATATTCCAGTGTGCTGGTGGTTGCGGAAGAACCCATTGTGGTGGTGGAGTTGGCAGTATACTGCTCTGCGACTCATTCATTGGGTTAGAGCAATAGCCAGGGCTGATATTGGCTCTTTTCGGGCTACTTAATTCCTGAGAAGAACTACCCTTACGCTTCTCTGGGCGTGATGGTTCATCTGAAAAAAAAAATATTAGCAATAGTTATAAAGACATGGGGAAAAAAAATATATTGATAAATACGTACTGAAGTAAAAAAGGTCGCTGCAGGAAGTATCCATTGATAGTAATAATTTTTAAAACTTTGTTTTTTTTTCAACTTACAACCATATACCAAATAAATGCAATTGAACTGGATTAATTCAGAATTCAAAAGTTTTATAAAAAATATGCAGTAACATTTAACAAAACATTTAAAAAAAAAGGAACTACAGGCCCTGCAAAAAGAAAAAAAAATGTAAATAAATAAAAACATTGATAGTAATAATTTTTAAAAAATTAAAAACTTGTTTTTTTTTTCAACTTACAACCAACAATCTCAAATAATTCATGTGCCCAGTTCATATCATTTGTACCGCGTTCCGTATCTGAAAAAAATTGATTATTAAAAAAAACTGTATTATATTTGAAAAAATACTATTTTTTTAGAGTAACATTTTTTTTCTTTACTTACAATCCAGAGTTTCAATTAAGTCATATAGACTTTTGTCTTTATCCTTTGGTACATCTATTTAAAAATATATATATATATATATTAATATGGTATAAGACCAAATAAATGCAATTGAACTGGATTAATTCAGAATTCAAAAAGTTTTATAAATATATATATATATATACAGTAACATTTTAAAAAAACATTTAAAAAAAGGAACTAAAAAATCACTTGGGAATTATTGTAAAAAAATAGTTCATCTAATTGCAAATCTGAAAAAAAAACAGTAAACAAAATATTTGCAAATAAATTAACAACTATAAAAACAAAACAAAAATAATACAAGAATTTTATTTGTTACACTCACGATCCAAGGTTTACAAGCTGTGATTACCCACAGTCGACAAATTTTTATTTGCGGATTCTGAAAAAAAGAATATAAAATTAACGAATCATAAAATATATATACAGTTACTACACCACTTTTTTTCAGAATTCAACTTACTGTCAGTCTGGTTAATTTGCTGCCACACTGCCTGCCTGGTAGCATCAGAAAACGTTAAAAAATCAGCAGGTTCCATTGATCAACACTTGGCGACAACTGAATAGCAAATACGACTTTGGATTCCGCGCGGAGCTTTATATAAGAGGTGCGCTATCGATTGCAGTAAAACATGATTCACTCTGCGATTCACAAGATTCTGTGGGCGTAGGTCGCATATTGATCGTCCAGTTGTTCTGTCTAATGCCAAAACTGATGATTCAGCCCCCGGTTCTCATCGATTTCCCCTTGCGCCAATACACAGTCAACCCGCGTTATTAAATATTCACCCCGACCCAGACAATTCTGCTATTTTGGAAGCAAAATTACAACCGGTGGTCGAAGCAGTAATGATGTTAAAAGCAGAGTAGCACTAGCAAGAAAAAAAGAATCTTCATGAAAAAAAAAAGAGAAATCTTTTAGTTTCAAATCTAGATCTAGGACTAGGAAAGTTTTAAAACTCAAAGTGTGGAGCACAGTACTTTATGGTAGCGAAGTATGGACTTTCTCATTCGGGTGGACGCCAGTTCGGATCCCCATCAAGTGGTTAATAACTCCAGGCGAAAAGGCCATGGTCAAATTACTTGTCCTCAATCCTATCCCTCCTCTAATGACCTCGACATCGATGAAGCGTACAGATATAAAAAAAATAAAACACGAAGATAGAGTTAAGCATTAATCGAATCGTTGTTTTTTTAATGAAGCTGGCATTTATCACGGATTTGTTTATGATACTGTTTAATTAGCAGCTAATATGCACAGCCGACTAAAAACAACCAAACGAAAATGAACTTTTTGACAGCGAACAGAAGCCTAGTTTTTTTTCCGTATAATGTTTGTAAAGACAATACTTAATTTATGAAAATCAAATCTTTATTATTCCAATCTTTTTTTTTTTTTTTTTTTTTTTTTTGAAGCTCGTATTTAACACGGATTTGCTTGATACTTTTTTAATTAGCAGCTAATACGCCCAGCCATTTAAAGCAGAAAGATTTCGAATGTATCAATGTAATCGTCTTGCGTATTTGCAGGGGAGATATGCAGCCCGCTGAGCCTTCCCTCGGCGGTCGCTGCGCGGGTTTGAATCCAGGAGGGGGTGATTCATATGAAGCTAAATTTTAGGTTGCAGCTGAAGGCGTGAGTTACAGTGGGAGACATGAGTCACACAGTCGCTTATTGTTATTTAATGAAATAATAAGATCAATCTGAGGTTACAGTTGAGATTGCAGTCGCTTATTGGATTATTTAATTAGTTTCTCGGATCCCCTCATTAATTTAATTAGTTACTCGGCTCCAAGGCGTGAGTCATAGTGGAAGACATGAGTCACACAGTAGCTTATTGTTATTTAATGAAATAATAAGATCAATCTGAGGATACAGATGAGATTGCAGACGCTTATTGGATTATTTAATTAGTTTCTCGGATCCCCCTCCTTAATTTAATTAGTTTCTCGGCTCCCCTAATTTAAAATCCTCAAAATAGTAAATTTAGCCTTAATAAAGTCGCGTGGGTGATGCCGCACTTGCAAGTAGGTGACAGAGAGAAACTAGCTTTGCTTAAGATTGTGGAAAGTGGTAAGCCAATACGTATTCATTTCAGAAGTTTGGACATGCTTAAATATCCAGTTCTTCCTGTAAGCAAAACACAAGTTTGGACTTTGAAAACAACAACGCAACTGGAGAAACCTAGGACTGTAGTTCTGTGTTTTCAAACAAACAGGAAACGTAACACAGAAAAAAGTGCAGCCGAGTTTGATCACTGCCAACTCCGTAATGCCAAAGTCTTTCTCAATGAAGTAGCGTTCCCGTACGAGAACATGAATTTAGACTTTAAGAAAAACAGAACAACCGTGCTCTATGACAAGTACGCAAGATTCAAGCAGTCTTACTATGAACATGACCGTTCCTCACCACTACTAAAACGTGAAGAATTTAATGCAACTGCACCTCTAGTTGTAATTGACTGTTCACAGCAAAATGAAGCAGTTAAGACTGGACCTGTAGATATACGTATGGAATTTGATAGTGGTGAAAATTTCCCTGCCTACACGTCTGCATACTGTCTCATCCTGCACGATCGTGTTGTAGAATACGTACCTCTAACTGGTGTGGTGCGGAAGTTGACATAAAGTAGAATAGCACCCTGAAGTTCAAGCTCATTACCATGCCGACCATCTTCTTGGACGCACAGGGCTTCAAGACGAAGGACGGTACATTCATTTTCAAAGAAGTTGGTGTGTGTGTAGTACGATCTGACAATATTATCGCTACATATTGCATAAGTGTATTGTCACCAAAACATGGAGGTAATGAACCATCAGTTACCTGGCTGACACAAAATTATCATGGAATACCTTGGAATACTGATGGAGTACCTTTCAGTAAATTATGTAGTATTCTACATGCAATCACCAATGAAGACGATTCAATTATTTATGTGAAAGTACGGGAGAAGGCACAATGGTTCCAGAAGATTATCAGGAAGAAGGTCTGCTACAATCTAGAAGATTTAGGATGTCCTCCACTACGAGCACTCAAGAAAAATAATTTGATAAAACTTTGTAAAGGACATTTATTTTGTAATGCTATGTGCGCTACTGAAAATGTATTTGTAATTGCTCAATGGTGGGTAAAATAAAAAAAACTTTCAAATTCATTCATTTTTTTTATTTTTCAACCACATACATCTTGTTTACAATATTCTTTACGTCGTTCAATA
Source organism: Vandiemenella viatica (assembly GCA_031002005.1). NCBI lineage: Eukaryota > Metazoa > Arthropoda > Insecta > Orthoptera > Morabidae > Vandiemenella > Vandiemenella viatica. The sequence continues at coordinate 196,844,165 of CM061921.1, forward strand.
CAATTAAATTTTTATAAGCGATGACTTCACTTCTAAGTTGTGCAAAGTCAATTGTGGAACTATATGAGACATGACTTGGGTGAACGTTGTCGATGTGCATATCTATTAATTTTGACACTGACGCAATATAGTAATCACACATCACTTTGTCCGCCAACTCGGTCACAAATACCTTGTAGTATGTGGAGGTGTTGTAACTCCACTTTTTCCTGACGGACAAGGATGCGGTCACGGCAGGCATTGCGTCGATGAGGTTCTGAAATGTAGACTCGGCGAGAAAGATGCCGCTGGCAGGCTCAGCACTATGGTGAAAACATAAAGTTTTCGCCCCCGACACCGTCCGGCAGGAAACAGCATGCTCACCGAGTGGAATGCTGGTCTGGCCGCCGCCGACGAACATATTGGACACCGCATCCAACTCTCGAATAAGCACGTCCCATTCTTCGAATAATAGTGCAATCTTGTTGTAGCCAACTTTTTCTAGTGCCACAACAGGGCTCGAACTCACGTTGGGATGACAAGCCCAAAGTCAGCCTCTTGGAATCAGCGGCGTTGAGCTGGTACACCGATGCGAAAAATACTGCATCAAGACAAACGGCAAGACTGGAGGAGTGAGGGTTGGAGCGAGCGTTTATTGGAAGAGTGGGAGGTGAGGCAGTAGTGGGAGACATGAGTCACTTGGCTTGGGGGGGACACGAAACGCAAGATTGAATCCAGGAGGAGGTGATTCATATGAAGCTAAATTTTAGGTTGCAGCTGAAGGCGTGAGTCATAGTGGGAGACATGAGTCACACAGTCGCTTATTGTTATTTAATGAAATAATAAGATCAATCTGAGGTTACAGGTGAGATTGTAGTCGCTTATTGGATTATTTAATTAGTTTCTCGGCTCCCCTCCTTAATTTAATTAGTTACTCTGCTCCAAGGCGTGAGTCATAGTGGGAGAAATGAGTCACACAGTCGCTTATTGTTATTTAATGAAATAATAAGACCAATCTGAGGTTACAGATGAGATTACAGCCGCTTATTGGATTATTTAATTAGTTTCTCGAATCCCCCTCCTTAATTTAATTAGTTTCTCGGCTCCCCTAATTTAATTAGGGCTCCCCTAGTTCCTCGGCTCCCCTACTTAATTTAATTAGTTTCTCGGATCCCGTACTTAATTTAATTAGTTCATCGGCTACCCTATTTTAAATTAATTAGCATGGGGGAAAAACTGGCAACTCACCCGCCTTCAGACACTACTTACAGACAAGCAGCTAAATTAAGGTTAATACACGTGCGGTGCGGTTGGGGGGGATGACACGTGTGGTGGGAAGGGGAATGACACGTGTTAGGGACGTTAGCAGCGGGCGCCACGTGCTCGTGGCGGCAGCTGAATTGACAAGTGCGGCGGGGTGAGGAATGACACTTGCGCTAGAGTGTGGTATGACACATAGGGTGGGATGGGGTATGACACGTGCTGTGGGGTGGGGGATTACAATTGCTGCTAATTGATCCTTTGTTGACCTGTTAACCTTGTTGATGATTAATTGGTTTATAATTAGTCCATTTGAAGTCGGAAGGAACATATACATACTACTTGTGAGGATTTTAATCTTATAACAAATGACAACCAGGAATAGATGTGTACAATTGAGATATTAAAAAATAATATTGGAGGTAGTACAAGAGAGGAGATATCGAATTTCTGAAAAAAATAATAATAATGCGTCTGACTGTCTGTCAGTATCCATTTTGATGAACAAGATAAACGCAAAAGTTAATGTTCCGATTTTGACGGAGTTTCGTATTGTTTTCAGCCCACTGTTTCGTGGATAAAATATGGTATGATTCATTTTGATATGTCGTCTGAAAGCTGAAGATTTAAAATTAAAATTTGCACAAATTAATATCCATTTGAAGGTAGGTTACACCTTGCGGTCGAAATGTTTATTTCGTCATACAATCAGCATCATCTTATTCAGCGGAATGAAGCTACAATTTGTCTTGCTCTGTGGCTAATGACCGCAAGGTTTTGGCTGAGTTAACCGTCTGCAGCACCGTCGATAGAACTGACTGTAGACCTCTGGTTCAGAGCCGAGTCGAATGTCTAAACCAGAGACTGCGGCGTTTCCGTGTTAATGGTGGCTGCAGATTCCTTGATCTACGCCCTGGGGCTGAGCTTTATAGGGTTCCCTTGGATCGATCTGGTGTGCACTACACGCTAGACTTGCGCATTATAGTTCGCGAAGAGGAGCGCTCAGTTTAGTTCGCAGATCCCTCGCGAACTATTTCTCTCTTTTAGTTCGTTAGTTCGCGTCTCAAATTCAGAGAAACAGATCGTTCGCATCGCCTTGCTACCGCTAATGCACGCGCTAATTTGTTTGTTATGTCAGTTTTATTAGGACATAATCATTTTTTTGTTGTTTCTAAATGGAATTTAATATGATCTTCTTAACAAAAGTTATTGCTTAATAATAGCCCTTTCAAAAGACATTAGCATGATCAGTTGCCGCCGATAAACCAAAGTGCTCATTGTCCTTTGCAAAAATGGGTAAACTGAATAACTGTGCTGTTTTTACTATTTACTTTACATGCATTCGTAGAATATTAATTTTTAAATGGATTTATTTATTAGTTCATGGAAGAAACATTACTTATAAAAGGCGCTAATGACCCGCCGTCGACGCGCCTTTAAACCCCAACAACAACACAACATTACTTATAAAATATTATAATTGCGTTTATTTTGATGAATTAAAATACCCGTTTATAAGTAATGGGCTTTTTTTAATTAATATAGTTTTGGAAATCATGAACAAAATATAATTCTACTATTGGCTACAAGTTAAGTACTATATGACAGTAACAATATTACCTATATTATTAAGAAAAGTAACAGTAATAATTCCAATGTGATACCTAACAATTAAACATATAAAAATGACAGTGACCCTTGAATGAGAAAGTGGTAACAATAACGAAAGTGCGTAAATTTCCAGTAAATTGGAAGTCATTGGGCTATTTTTTATTAGTGTAGGAGAGGATAATCCAACACACATTCACAATATTTTGGCGACGAATGAAACTGATGAAGACACAAAAGTAAAAATCTTTTTGAATTTCGCAAGTCATTTCTTTACATAACTTTCACAAATCTGTTAACCAACAGACTGAGATAAGTATTATATTATGTCAGCTTTAAAATCAGCGCTATAAAAATGTAAAAGATACTATTTCTTTGGTTAAGAAAACAAGAAAAAGCCTTTAGAGCCAAATTCTCCACAGAGAGTGATAATATTAAAAATAATGCTCTAGTATTCGTTGATAAAAGTCTGGAGTATCTTAGTAAATAGTTAGATTTTAATGAAAGCAATTGGCTACAGAAAATCAAAAAATTAAATTTAAAACACGAGGTTTCATTTGATGGACGTGAGAGAGTATTAGAGGTTCTAAATTTTTGAGAAAAAAAATTAGTATCAAAGTGAACGAACTTTACTCTGAAATAACAATATTACACGAAATCTAGGTAAAAGTAAGAGCAGTATTTCATTAGTAAAAATGAGCTATTGATCGACATTAATTTAACAACTGAAAGCGATAAAGCATATTACAATTTTACTGTAGACAGAAAATTGTTAAAGATGCAAGAAGTGCAAAAAAATATAGCTTAAAAAATAAAATAGTAAAAAAACATATCCTTTGTCCGTTTCTACTCTTTCGTAAAATATTATATTTTTGAAGTGTACTATATTTTTATAGGTTATTATAAAAAAAACATTCTACCATTAACAGAAAAAATGTTGGTAATCCTAGCGGCGAATTGTGATAGTTCGCGACCGGGAATGCTAAGTTTAGTTCGCGAACGGTACCGCTCAGTTTGGTTCGCGAACGGTAGCGCTCAATTTAGTTCGCGCGCTCTCTACTTTGTTATAGTAGTTTTTGTTACTGATAGTTGTCTTTTAAGTGTTAATGGGATCAAAGTGTGTTTTATTTTCACATTCCGTGTTAAATTTCCGTTTTTGACTTCTGCAATAATTATTAATGTTTAACAGTTACATTTTTTATTTTATTTTTATATCTGTCTCTTCAGTGAAATGTGTCCACAGCGAACTGTGTTACCTTTTAGATAATAAACTAAAACAAAAGTTGGTCTTCGGGAAAGGATCGAACGAACTAACGAACTAAGGAGCGAGAGATCTGGGAACTAGTTCGCGTAGTTCGCTCGTGGGAGCGCTCTTCCGAACTAGTTCGTTCGCGAACTACACAAGACTACTACACACGTGACTCGGCTGCATGAATGGCAGGTCCTTGTGGAGTGCATTGGGGTATTTTTTTCGCTTAGGGAGGTAGATCCGAAACTGGGATTACACTTAATAGCAACCCAATAAAATTCGACACCATATATTAGCAGTAGCTTAAATGAATCGTGACCGTTAAAATACTCGTTATTAACTGTAGAAGTGTTTGTAACAAGCAGCCTGAGCTTGAAATCGTTATTGGTAGCACAAAAGCAGATATTGTATTAGGTACTGAAAGCTGGTTAAAACCGGATATAAGTTCAGCAGAAATTTTTGACAATAGCATGAAAGTTTTCCGTAAGGATAGATTGCATTCCAATGGAGGTGGGGTTTTTATAACTGTTAGTTAACACCTGTCTTGTAAAGAAATAGATATCGATACAGTCTGTGAAATCCTATGGATTAGACTCAACGTAGCTAGGACAAAACATGTAATACGGTCATTCAATCGTCAACCAGATACAGATGTAACTATCGCTGAGGCCTTAAGGAATAATGTAAGCAAAATGGCTCGTTAATTTCCGGTCATGCAATAATAATAGGAGGTGACGTCAACTTTACGTATATCGACTAGACTCATTACGTTCACGTTACTGGTGGCAGGGATAAAACCGCCTGGGAAATTATTCTTGACATTTTCTCAGATCTTCATCTTAAGCAGCTTGTCACTGAACCAACACGGTGCCCACAACGGTAACGAAAACATTTTAGAAATTCTCGTTACAAATAGGCCTGAATTATTCACGGACATTTCTACCACCACGGGAATAAGTGATCATCAAGCTGTGATTGCTATAGTAAAATTAACAGCCGTGTGCAAAAAGAAAAAAAAGGAAAGGATCAGTTTACAGATTATGGAAAGGCCCAAAAGTAGTGTTTTAGAACGTATTTAAGGGATAGTAACCTTATTTTCATAGAAGGAAGAGGCTCTGTTGAAGAGATGTGGCTTTCCATCCATGCGTATAGTCAGAGAAGGAGTAGACTTACATATACTGAAACGGACAACCAGGGAAGGTGTTCAGTCTGCCAGTAAAGGCCCCTGCCAGGCAGACCTCACACACAACGCGCCTGCACGCCGGGATACATATACGACTCCAAACAGGCGCAAAACAAACCAGGAAAACAAATAGAATCATCTAGAAGCTAAGTGGGACTATTTCTTACAGAGGTCGCCGTACTACCACAAACGGAATTCCTGCGCCAGGCCGCCTATATAAGCGTAGCCGGCCGCTCCACCGCCAGTTCCAGCCTGACCGCTGAACCAGCGTCAACTACAGAAGACCACCGGAAGTTCGCGAGAAGTAGAAGCCGTCACTCTACCCCGGATCAGGACCAGGCTGAAATTCTCGACGGTCTTCTGATAACTGTACCCACATTTGTTTATGGTTTACCTGTTGTATTGTGTACCGAGTAATAAACTTCAAGGAACCGTTAAGTGTAGTTCACTTCAGTGGCGACAAGGTTGGGATAAGAACTCTCGACCATCATGGCTACGCCAGCAGCACCTATGGAATGGCAACAGTTCCTCCAAGGA
>CM061921.1:196850980-197178037 GCA_031002005.1 Vandiemenella viatica
AGTCAGATTTCATGGTTAAAAGTCTAAGAGATAAAATAATAAAAAAAAGTAGATGAAATACCTTACCTGCCATTTTAATCCTTTTAGATGGTCCTTCATCATCATTATCATCATCACCATCATTCATCCTCTTTTTTTTTTTTTTTGGAGGGGGCCCGAGGAACCATGTTGACCTATAACAAAATAAATTTTAGTTAGACAAGGAAAAGAAACTGAGCATTAACAACTGAATAAAAATAAATCTAAACACTTACCAACAAAGACGTCCTCAGGCTGATTGGGATCATCATGTTCATGGCAATCTGTGGAAAAAAATCATCTTTTTACTGCACAGCCAAAAGGTTTAAAGTAATTCAGTTAAGAAAATAATTTTTTTTAACTTACAATTGGCAAAATACCTCGCCAGCTCAGATGATGCATTAACACAGCTAGCTGAAGCATTTACAGGCTCTACAACAGAAAAAAAATTTTAGTTGGTTACAGAAAAAAAATCAAACAAGAATATTATCCACAGCTAGAAATATATATAGTACTTACCCCTTGCAAAATCATTGCCAGAAACATCACATTCATCCAGATACTCACTAGCATTCACAGGCTCTGCAACAAAAAAAAAAATTTTAGTGGTTACAGAAAAATAATCAAACAAGAATATTATCTACAGCAAGAAATATATATAGTACTTACCCCTTGCAAAATCATTGCCAGAAAAATTAGTTTCAGCCAGATACTCACTAGCATTCACAGGCTCTACAACAGAAAAAAATTAAAATTTTAGTTGGTTACAGAAAAATAATCAAACAAGAATATTATCCACAGCAAGAAATATATATATATATATATATATATATATATATATATATATATATATATATAAATATATATATATATATATATATATATAGTACTTACCCCTTGAAAAATCATTGCCAGAAACATCACATTAATCCAGATACTCACTAGCATTCACAGGCTCTGCAACAGAACAAATTAATTTTCTTAGTATCAACACACGCACGAGAAATTAAAAAAATTAATTACAGTCAAATACATACCTCCAGCAAAAGTGTATTGCAACACCAGCTCGGGAGTTGAGACAACTCGTGGCTCTACAATAGAAAATAAATTATAGTATGAAACATGGGAATATATACTACAAAAATATATTAATTTATTTCAGCAAACTTACCACTTGCTAAATCTTCTTCACTAACTAGTGACGATATCGCCGGTAGATCTGAAACAGAAAAGAAAAAAAATTAGTTTGAATAGCTTAAATTAATACAACTAATAAAAAAAAAAGAAATTCACTTACAGTTTGTGAAGAAATTATCAACATCTGTAGCAGACAGCACAGGCAGTTCTGGAAAAAAAAAAGAAATATTTAGTATCACTGGTATACAAACACGCATGATAATTTATTATTTAAAGTCACTTAAGATTACCTGATGCAGACTGAGAATGTTCCATGGTGGTGTAGCGACGATCTAAGCGCAACCAGCAACTGAACGGCAATGAGGCCTGGCCCATGTGGCGGTAGCTATTTATACCGGTGGGGTGTCTCAATCATGGCGCGCGCAAACAGCTTGCTTAACGGCACGGCTGCCCGCGCGGCACACATTTCGCAACGCTTAATGGATAAGCAAACATAGATAACTTTCTGTATGTGTGTTGAAACATTTCGCAACGGCTAATGGAGAGCAGGCCAGAGCAGTGACAAATATTTGTCGGAGACCAAAATGATGCATGCCACGCCATCTACGCCGCCGATCGGTGAACTAACGGTCCAGCGCCCCCAGGAGATGCCGTCCATCTGTGCGGCCGGTCGAGGAAACTAACGGCCCCGCCATCTTGGTCGGCCGACCCGCCATCTTGGACGGCCAAAGAACTAACGGGCGGCCATCTTGTGACGTCACGCGGACGAGTGGAGTCTCTTTACAGTTGTCCAAAGTGCTTATCAGGCTAGCTAAGACAAACTCCTACTACTCATAACAGAAATTTTAGACATGTAGCATAAATACGACCGAAGAAATTGAGGTTCAAAAATGGCCCGAATCGCTTCGAGAAAAGGGTAGGCAGTGCCGCCGTTGACACGACTTGTCGGGTGCACTGCCGTGGACTCCAATTATAAAAGTGGAAGTAGGTCTCTGTCTTTTTTGTTACGTTTTGACGATTCAATGGCTATACCAATAATGATGGAATTTGACAATGAAATACTACTTATCTGTAGGAAGGAAACCGGACATATTTTTTCGGTATGAATAACAGTTGTATTCACGAAATTTTTAGAACTTATCGAATAGTGACGTGTGTTAGTTTGTAATGTTACATCGGTTGCTCAATCTGTGCTTCTCGCGCGATTTGTTAGACTATGATTTATTATTAAATATCGTTTAGAGACAAATTGTATTATTTAGTATAGAGTTCGATTTACTCTGCACTGTACTATTATTTTGTGTCTGCTTAAAAGTTTCTGGCTCCGAGTTTATTTTGTCTTTTTTTTTACATGCCTTGCTGGCGTAGATGCTAGCCTATAGTGTAGCTCTAGCAGAAAACGAGCAGCTAAAGTTATTATAACCCAAGAATTGGATGCTGATGCTAAAGAAAGAAGAAAAGACCAAGCTGAAATAAAGATGCCCTTATTTAAACACCCTCCCCCCACACACACACACACACACACACACATCCCTCACACCCCTCACCCCCCCCCCCACCTTCTTTTGTTTTTCTGTTTTTAAATGTGTTGGAAATTGATTCTCTTCATGAGAACACGTTCGACGGTTTGAGCATACTGATTCTTCCAGAACAAAGCAATTAACCTGCAAATATGTATCGGAACGTTTCACGTTTGGGTTTCCATCGAATAAATACAAGGAAAATCAGCAATATCATTTCCAACAATGCCCCAATCTCTGGAAACATTTAATGTACGTCCTAGCCTAGCAATGGGCATTGCCGCTGGTTTATCTACCACTTCAAATAAATAACAAGTAACTTCCAAACTAACCATAGGAACAAAGTAAAATTTAAAGCTTTTTTTAAACTTGTTTTGCCTCTATATAGTATAGAAATCCAGAGCAAAGTAATTAAGCCGCAAATATGTGCCAGAACTTTTCATGTTTGGGATTATAATTAAACTATCTGATACCTGCGACTTCGTACGCGTGGATTAAGAATTTCTTTGCTAGAATTGAATATAAAAAGTTTCTGGTAACGAAGGATTGGTCCCAAACAACATAATACGGCATAATACGACAGGAAAGCCATCACTATATCATTCTACCGTCGAACCTGTCTCTTGAGGAGAATAAATTCCCAACATATTAAAAAAAAAAAAAAAAAAAAAAAAAAAAAAAAAAAAAAAAAAAAAAAAAAAAAAAAACCGAAGGTGTTGGGATTTGGGGGGGGGGGGTGTTAAATAAGGGTAGGATTATTTCAGATAGGTCTTTTCTTCTTTTTTTTTCAGCATGAGCATCCGATTCTTGGGTTCTAATTACTTTAGCTGCTCGTGCTCTGCTAGAGCTACACTATAGGCCAGTTTACGCCCGCAAGGCATGTCAAAAAGAAGGCAAAATAAACTGGTGCCAGAAACATTTAAACAGACGCAAAGTAAGAGGACAGAGAAAATCTACATCTATACTAAATAATACGTTTTTTTGTTTAAACGAAATTTATTAACAAATTATTCACTAACATAATGCGCGAGAAACACACCTTGAGCAACCGACCTAACATTACAGACTAACAAACACATCCGTCTCTGTCACCATTCGATTAGATCTCAAAATTTCGTAACTACAACTGTCAATCATACCAAAAAAAATGTCCTGTGCTCTGCCTACAGATTTTCTTGTCAAATTCCGTCAATACCGGTATAGGCATTTAGTCGTCAAAACGTAACAAAAAGATAGAGACGTACTTCCGCATTTATAGTATTATTACTGCAGAGCAGACACACACTGACTGCGAATCACCCCTGAGGGGTCAATATAACGTAAAAAAGTGTACTCCTACAGCATTGCTAGACTACTTACGATTTTCCTCGCATTTCACCCCTAAGTTTGTGATATCTATAGTTTATCATTCAATCCGAATAACCGACGGTTCAGGCGTGACTCTTACGATCAAAAACAATTTTTAAAAATCTTTGCCTACCTTGGGATTTGATCCGACGGTACACACCTTTGTAAGCAAGCGCGTTAACCAATGGGCCACCAGCCCACAATTGTGTATGGAACTACAGAGTCTTCCACATCCTAAACGTCGGTCTATATTCGTTTCGGTAATTTTTCATAATTATGTGACAATATGACGGGAAATTGTTCAACCAAATGTAAACAAGTATTTTTCTGCATGTTTCAATGGATAACTGTGCAAAGTTTCATCGAGATCTGATGAAAACTGTGGATTTGTATGAAGAATAAACAAACAAACAAACATTCATCTTTTTATACAAAGATAAATACGGGGGAAAACTCCAATATCAGATTCTTCTTATGATTTTGGGATGAAACCATATATGTATATCAAATTACTTGTTTCTAGGATTACTGTAAGTACAATGGAATTTTGATATCGGGGTGTTGTGCCGAAATAAAATTTTGAATTTCAATAACTTCAAAAGTAAGAAAAGGAAAGAAGTATAATTAAACAATTTAGTTAAACATATTAAGCTCACTCTACAGTGAAAATTAGAGCTTTATAAAGCAATTAGGGTAGATAGCGATTTCACGTTAGGGGTAGGTAAGGGGGTAGATATATGAAAATTTACGAGTTTCAGACTTTTCTTATAATATATGGTCAAAATTTTATTTGTGTACCAAATTTCAGCTTTCTACGGCTACGATAAGTGCCTTAGAATTTTGATGATCATCAGTCAGTGAGTGAGTGAGTGACAAAATATCTGAAGTTTGCATCCGAATAACTTACGAACTAAGAATAATAAAATAAAATCAAGTACGTTTGCTAAGATCGCTGATATCTATGTATAACAGAAATTTGAGACATGTAGCATAAATACGACCGAAGAAATTGAGGTTCAAATATTGCCCGAATCGCTTCGGGAAAAGGGTAGGCAGTGCCGCCGTTGACTCGACTTGGCGGGTGCACTGCCGTGCACCCAAATCACCAAATCGTAGCAACTGATTTTTTCTCCTTGAACACTTATGCCGCATTCAAATATTTCTTTCACTTCCTTTATTGCTAATTTGACATACAAATTAAATATTAATGGGGATAGAATACAACCTTATTCACACCCTTTTTAACTGATGCGTGTATCTCATGATTCTTTACTTTTAATATGGCTATTTCATTCTTATAAAGATTACATTCTCCTATTTCGGGATTTTAGACCCGACTTCTTTTTACTTTTGAACACATATGTCCACCTAACATTATCAAAAATCTTTTTCTAAATCAACAAAAGCCATAAAAGTATTTATGTTTTTCTTGTTCCGCCCTTCAAGTATTAATCTTAGTGCCAGAATCGCTTCTCTTGTACCGCGGTTTTTCCTAAACCCAAACTGATCTTCACCTACAATCACTTCTACTACACTTTATATTCTTCAGTATGTTATTCCGGTCATGTAGCCTAGGGGTTTGGGTTTGATTTGAGTATTCGTCATAGGTAACTACAAAAAAAACCTTTTGACAGGCTGGTGGATAATGTTAGGATAAATTTGAGCATTGGTAATTACATATTGATTTACATAAACTGTGAGCTGATGACATACGTGAATGTATACAATAGTTATATGGCTTGATAACAGAATGAGCGTCCCTTTAGCAGGGATGTTAGAAGTATGGCAAAGGATTAGTCGAGAATAAAGTGCAAACTGACAGGAGTACGAAATCCGCCTCAGTAGAACCTATCTGTGTATCAGTCGGCTAACATATTCCTGTTTGCCGCGAGTGGTGGTATGAAAGACTTGTCAAGAGAGAGAAAGAGGCTCGCTGGAGCTGCCCAAAGGGCTTTACTAGATTCTTCCTCGCTCCCTGTCACCGCTAAGTGGAAAGGTGGATGGGACGAGTCCTTATCGCTGAATTTTATCAGCTTTGTTGTATTACTGACACCTGGTAACATGGTAAATTCCTGATAAGCACTCTACTTCTGCTTCTATCATTGCTTAACTATAACAAGCTCGCCCACCCTGGATACTAATTTAAGAAATACATGGTTTTTCGGCTGGTGATTCGCCCGCATCACTACGGTGTTAATGATTTTTTATTGGTTTGTTCGTTTCAGAATATTATTCTATGATTACGAGTTGACACTAATGTAACATTCCTGTTTAATCCAGATGACGAGTTTGGAGAGAAGAGCGTTTCGGTACTCCTCGATGGCCGCGAAGCGGAGTTGGTGTTCATTGATCATCCCCATGTCGAGATGTCGGTAAGTTGAAAAAGTTAATTCTGCGTAAATGAAAAGTGGTAAGTGGGTGGTTAATAAATATTAAACGTTTCAAATTTGCTCTTCATTTTAATGCCTCAGTGTTTGCAGGAATAGTCGTAACTTATTTTGTATTGCATCACTCTCATCCAACTTGCAGCTGCAATGCTACCTCTTACTGAACTGACGGAAGAGAAGATTCTATCCCCACCTAACAAAGATGATGCCAAAAACCAATTGACTATATAGGTACACAGTCTAATCATACAGAATAAATGACAATAAAGCACTCTACGTGCCATGACAACAGAGCCGAGGCAGTTCTTAACAAAGGGGAAGTTCCTGGGGTTGAATGCTTCAAACGGCTTGAATGCTTTCATGCCATTAACGTGTATTATACTAGTGTCGTGCAAACGCTGTCTAGGCTCGCTCAGTTTATTGCTACCAGCGCGACATCTGCCGGCGAAATACAGGGAATACAATACAGAGGACCGAACCTGGACGTAAGCTCGAGCCTGACAGTAGGCTCGGTATGTTTTTCACGTGCTGTGTGGTGACGAAGCGACGCTGGTACTCGACCAGTACAATTGGAACAGCCTACGAACTGCATCGCCGGTCTTAAAATCGCTAAATCGAAGAATGAAGTAACTGAAAAATTAATGAGTGGAGAGTATATGTCTTATTCTTCTTATTTTCTACATACTATAATGTGACGCTTCAGGCCATTTTCTAGGGGGTATATTATTATTTTAATGACAATGTATTAGGTTAATTTTTCTTTCAGTCTTGGGAGATCATTATTTTCTTTAGATAATTTTATTAAATACGCAAGATTCTAAGAAAGGCTGTGATGCCAATATTAAATATTCGGTTTATCTTAATGTAATGGACGAAAGGTATTTTATATGGCGAATATTGAGTTTTGTGTGGGCTTGGCTAGAGTGTCCTCGAGGAGACGATGACCTGTGGATACCGTTACTTTGCTGCGACAATCTGTCGCTACCCAGCCAGTGGGGTGACGTGTTTACCTGCGCCGCAGTTCTTGGAGAACCTTAAAAACGGACCCAAAAGGGGACAGTAGCAGGGCCCGCTCTAGCGGTTTTGCCACCCCGGACAAATAGACAAATTGCCGCCCCTTAAGATTATGTAGAATTATATATTTCTTAAAAATAATAATTAATTTTTAATCAAATAAAATATTTAATTTAAATTTTTATAAAATCATATATTCATAAATAGACTTATTGAATTTTGATCTAGCGGCACAAAATAGAGAAATGAATTATGAAATATCTATACATAGTCACAAATTAACCATATTTTAAACATTTTTAAATGCTATTACAGATGTATATTATCACACAAACAATCTAAATGCCATTATTTTGAAATAAAACGAGATTACATCAAATACGCTAAAATCACAAAAAAAAACTTTTTTTCTTACTTTCAAGTTGTGAATTTTTTATAACATCTTAAAATTTACTTCATCAGCAATTTCATACTCAACTGCCAAAATGGCTAAATCATTAAATTATCAATCTCTTGGTTTTTGTAAATGCTTAGCAAGGCGTCGTATACAGCTCCCAAATGAAATTTTAAAGGGTTTAATGCCTCTATCCTACTCTCCTATCTAGTGTCACTCCATGTTTTCAAAGTTGAACCCTGAACATGCTTTAAAAGTATTGTCCATCGAAAAGTAGATGCCGAAAAGAATAAATATATGTTTTGGACCATGTTGAAGAAATTAGCGGCTTCCAAGGATGCTTTTGTCATTGATAACAAGATTGAGAGAATGGCTACTACACGGAACAATGAATGCTCGCGAATTATATTGTTTAATTCTAGATTGCACTCCTGCTTTATTGCCCCTCATATTGGACCCGTTGTCAGTGCCTGCCCTCTGATATCCTGCAAATTTAAACCCAAGTCATTAAGTTCCCCAACTATAATATCAGACATTTGTCTTCCTGTGGATCTTTCGACTGGTAAGAAGCCATAAAAGCTTTCATTAATTTTAATTTCAACATCAGGATTAAATTTATTGGTTGAAACATATCTGATTACAAGAGTAATTTGCTGTATCTTACTAAAGTCAGGAGTAGGCCTACAGTTTAAAATTATGGAAAAATATTTGAATTTTTTTATTTCATTAATAACATGAGACTTTACACTTTGATGCAGCAGATCTACTATCCCGGTTTGTATATTTTTCCCAAGATATTGAGTTTTAGTCTCTACTTTTTAGAGTACTCAACGGACGTGCTCTTCCATAATGTGATCGTATTCAGACAGTAACTCAACTATTTTTAAGAAATTACCTTTATTATGCTCAAACAACTTGTCGCTTGTACCTTGAAAAACCAATCAACTTTTACCAAGCATTTTGGTAATTGCAACAATTCTTACAAGCACCTCATTCCAATGATTTAGTTCGGCATTAATAACTCTTTGAGTGGCAGCATCTACAGTTTTACAACAATTTAATCTTATTTGCCTGAGTATGATTTTTAGAAATTTCATGCTCTTTTAAAGTTTCGTCGAGGTGCTTCCAATTTTTAAAACCCTCCTTTGAGAGAGAACTAACTAAACAGCCGAAAATTTTGCAACAGAAGCAGTAAACGCAGTTTTGTGAAAGATAGTAGCTAATCTCGCAATATTTCCTCTCCGTTGCTTAAAATTCGTGCATAATATTTTGCGCTAAAATGTCGATCTGTGCCATTGGAAGGAAATTTGTAATTATGCAATAGTTTAGGTGGACCTTGCCTTACTAAAAAGCTTCTTACGGCGTCTCGTAAGATTCTTGGCCACAAAGTTTTAGAACGCCTTCTGTGAGTCTCAGTTCCAGTTGGTTTAGAAACTTCGTTCATTTGTTTGCTATTATTCTCTGACGATTCTGTACTTCTTTTGTATCCCGACCTGATATTGGATTCTAAGATTTGTTTTGGTAAACCCTGAATACAATATATTTTTTTAACGCGCCAGATTGATTCTGCCTTTCCGCTTCCTTCCCCAACCTTCTTTTTTTGTACTGGTAACCAGATTGTTTTCTTTGACAGTCAGACATTTTGGAAGAGGCACGCACGTAACTCAAATAATGTACACCATAAAATAATATAAAAAGTAAATATTTATCCTTGTTCTAAATAAGCTAAAACCATAACTAAGATAAATTATTCTCAGTCGATATAAAAAATATTTATGCACAACACAAAATATTTTCCATACCCTGTGAACATAAAGAAAGTCTAGTGTTACAATACAGTCAAAGCTTATTCGCGGAGGATACTATCCGTAAATTTGCTGCAAATACAGAAACCATGTATACAGAATGGCAATTTCTATAGGCTTAAACGGAATATGTTCCAAGTTCACAAAAAAAAATATATATATATGATGTGGAGTGATAAACCAACTGACAAAGTTATTCACATTCACTAAAATAGTTAATGAATTTCTCTTTGTTAAGCAGCAATTAGAGTATTTGTAAACCGCATTCGTATATATAATAAGCATCATGGGTTATATATTAGCAGTTAACATTCGAAATTGAATATACTAATGGTATGTGAAGTATCTAATCGGTAATCAGCAGCTAGTAATATTATTTATTTATTAATGATTGTAGGTACTGTCCCACACCCACTAAACTGCAGTATTTTCACTAGCGATCAAAGCTAGTATATGTAATTTAACCCAACCATAACACTTACAATGACTATACGGTATCTAATTTGTACAACAAATCTGTGATGCTCGGATTACGAGAAGAAATTATTATATAAATTATTCCACTTCGATTTCCAATAACTAAGATCCATATTGATTTTGTTCATCAATTCAATAAAATAAATACTCAGCATCTATCGATTCCATGTATTAGACCCTAGCTGCAATTGCGAAAAACACTCCTTTCCACCGCGTCTAGTAACTTGTGGGCAGTATAACGTCGGAATCAGTGCAGGTAGCCGAGGTCAGGTGTAACAGCCCCCACCTACCGTGCTTCTGTTGTGTGCTTTTGTCGTTGTGCGCTTTTGTTGTTGTGCGCTTTTGTCGTTGTGCGCTTATATCGTTGTGCGCTTATGTCGTATATCCAACTAAATAACAGTTTAATCATAGATGTACTTACCTTTAGAAATTATGAACTCCTGAAGTAAATTTTATGAACTTCCACTTATCACTAATAACGTAATAGTAAGACTAATGCTGTTGTGTAATGAAACCACTTTTATAATTAGCAATAATAAGCAAGTTGAGAAAACAAAAGTCGAAACAGCGTTCTATTCGCGTGCTAAGGCCCATTTCACACAGAAGAGACCTGACGCGGACTTCAGGCTGAGACATGGCGCGGACGCGGCGCATTTTGAAGTTGCTCTTATGGCGTAATTCACACAGAGGCGGCTGGGCAACGGCGCGCCCCTTTGAGGTCCGCGCCCCGTCTCTTCGAAGTCTAGGGGCGCACCAAAATAGCTAAGAACTGCAATTTTTTAATGAACGAAAAAATCGGTATTTGGATTTTTTTTATTAATTGGGTATTTAACACATTAATATTATTAATATTTTTCTCATACTTACAGCCGAAATGGCGCCCCTAAATTTTAGCGCCCCGGGCATATGCCCGGTTTGTCCCCCCCTAGAGTTTGCCCTGACAGTAGTCAACAGGAAGGTCATTGTGCCTAACGGAAAAACACGCGCCCGTATGGAAATAGCGTCACCCATGACGATTCACGAATCATTCCGAATGTCGCAGTCTACACGTGAGATGAGCGTGGGTGAATAAAATGTCTGCGATATCACGTGACATCATGATACCTAGCCAACGAGTCTATCAAAATGGACAAATGACTGAAATTCTGGGATTTTTCCGTCCAACATATATCTGCGATACCACAAGGGCGGGCCAAAGTTTATGTGAGAAATGGAAGGAGCAACGAGTGGCATTATGGTTCTGACTTCGGATTAAGTCTGAATTCTATCTCTGGCTACTGAACTTGAATTGCATTCTGAGTAGAATGCTGAGGCGACATCCGCATTGAGATATTGTACTTAATGCTAATATTAGCATGTCATGCTTGACTGTAGCTGTCTTGTGAGGCATCGATCTCACATACCATGGGTCCGCCTGCAATCTTTGCCAACTATAGACGCAGCTGCTATGGTAACTTGTTACATTACTCAGTAAAGTGCTTGTGAATTTAATGAAATAGATAGTGACCCTAAATTGTCCCCGAAATAAGAAGTTTCTGCTCTAATTTTTCAAATTAACTCCCACCTGAGCTAATGGCATAATTTTCTGTAACGGTATGAGTTGTTAGAAAAGCACTATGCTTTTGGTGCTATTTTGATACATTCTCTTACAATTTTGAATGGTAGAATTGTTTTATTCGTAGTGCCCAAGATTATTTTTAGTATGTAAATTCACACCATCATTAATAACGATTTCTGATGTCATAATTTGTTATGTACTTTAATTGTCCAATCATTCCTGTGTGACACCAGACAAATTAACTAAAGCGATTAAAGCCATGTCTTGGAAAAAGACACCAGGTCCGGGTAGAATCACAGCTGAGCTGCTCCAGGCATTAGTGGTCCAGTTGGCTTCATAACTGTGCAGGCAGGTCGACCAAGGATGCCATAAAGAAGACCATAAATCTAGTTATAAGTTGTAATAGCAAGCATGTAATAGCCATTTTCATATACATCTCGGGGGCATTTGATAACTTATGGTGGCCGGCGCTTTTTAGCCGCCTACGAGAAAACGGAATTCTTAGTAACCTCTACGGAACGTTGCGTTGTGCGACTACTGTTAAAACCGATTCGTCGAACTGAGATGTCGACGCGTGACTATAGAGAAAAAATTAACAAAGGGCTGCCCGCAAGGATCGATGTGCGGATCAGTTTTTAGGACGTTACATTCGAAGTGGCCATAGAAAGCATCAATGGGCAATAAGGAATCCTGGGGCTGGTTTTCTTCACGGATGACCTCCTACTGCTGATACAAGGTGAAACAAGAGTCGAAGCAGAAACTAGAAGCAGAATGGCAATAGAGCAACTTTAAAACTCGTGCTTCACAGTGAAATTAATCCTTGCACCACACAAAACTCATTTTATGGTTTCCCGTGGCCACTCAAAGCGAAATCCAATAATGAATATCAACAACGTCTCCATAAGAAGAGCTGCAACTTGTGAATATCAGGGAGTAATGCTTGACGAGTGATTAAACTTTGCTGCCCATATAATGGAGGTGTGCAATTGTTGCAAATTTGTGATGAAAAAAACTGATCAGTATTGGGAAAAGAAGATTTCATTTTATAACGTCCATAGTAAAGAGGTAGCAAGACAGTATTCGATTGTGGGATATGTTGCTCCGACAAGATAAACCTCGTCTGTCACGCAGAAGAGTACAGAGAGCCATACTTATATACTAAGTGATGCATATAGCACAACAGAAACAGATTCCCTGCTGGATGCGTTGGGCGTTTGGCCACTGGACCTAGAAGTTAGAATGAGAGCGGCACATTATTGACTATGAGCTGGTGATTCTGAAAAATTAAAAAAAAAATCTAGGCAGACCAGTTTCAGAATCACAGGAGGTAAAAACAGTGGTAATGAAAGAATGGCAAGAACAGTAGTCGCGTAGTACGACTGGCAGGAGAAACTAGAGTATTTGGCCAACAATTCAAGAAAGACTAAATAATCGTCACCTTGATCCTTCAACGGGATTCATTCATTATATCACTGGACAGGGGCCATATCCTAGCCTACTACATATAAGAAGACTAAAAGACACGAGCTTGTGTGAGTGCGGGTAAGAGGGTACACTCGAACACATCGTCTGGTATTGCACATTGCACCCTAATGACAGAAGCCAGAATCGAAGAATTTCAGAAACTAAGGATCTCGAAAACTGAAGATATACTTTTAAAAAAATGAGCAGTTATGGCGTAAATCATGTGAAGAAACAAAAAATGTTTATAAATTGCAAAAGAAGGGATTCATGCAAAGTATGGTGACAACAATAGGAAGGCCGACTATGAGGTCACAGCGTAACACCCGAGAGCAGCCACAAGTGAATGCGTGTCTAAGTGCTCGATCAGCGAGTAAAATATCGTCCTGACGACTGAACTTGTTAAAACCTATACTTAAAAACATGTAATATATGTATTACTTTGTAACTAATTTTTACGTAAATTATTATCTGATGCATAAAATTTGGACTGAAATTGCAATAAAACAAATAATAGCTAATAGTTGCAGTCTCGAGCCGCTGCTGCAGATTCTTGCTTTGATACATATATTGACAGAAAATAAATAAAACATTATGGAACTCTTAAAATATGTAAAACTGTTGATACCTAATAACACTAAATATTTGTTTAATTATGTAGCCAATAATCTTAAAAAAGGGAACTGCAAATTATGGAAAGCGACTAAGTCTAGCAGTAGATGTCAAACTTATCTAGTGCATTTGTGAAAACTAACAAATTATTAGCCGGATATTAAAGCCTCCTTAGTTATATATACATATATATACAATTAGTTCTCACAAGCAGTGTTGCAGGTGTCCAGTCTCCCTATGGGTGGCCATCTAGGTCACTTTGGCTGCCAGAGAGACAGAGCGTGCGCAATTCCGGGAGATTTGGAATGCGGATTACCGCTCCGATACCAATACTGGAAAATGTGGCTTAGAAGATAGATTAGTAATGTTAAATACTTGTTGTTTAGTAAAAGCAATAGTAGTAGTTAAAGTGAAAAGTGATGTGGTGAAACAATAAAAATTCCAACTTTAAAGTGGACAAGAAAATGTAAACACCATAAAATTAGAAAACTATAACCATCAATTGTAAAGTCTTCAATAGATAACAATGGACTGTCGTGAAATGCGGTAAGTTTAAAAACCTATAATATATGCTTAACAGCAAAATAATGGTATGCATCGTGCCAACGAGCAAAGGCTGTAAGATTTTGCGCCAAAGCTAACATATCAAAAATTGAATTATTCCTTGTGAAATATGTTTTGAAGTATCAGATGTAAAACTCTGTTTTAAATTAAGGCCTATTTCCAGATACTAGGTTGTATAAAATGCATGCTAAATAAAAAAAAAATCGTTCCTACACGTGTATTAATCACTTGAGTTCAAATTTCAAAATTAATTTCATTTTGCTCGTTTTCTCAACGGCTAATTGTACACCTCGGTGTTCCATTGTTATTCTATGTGTACAACCATATATTCAAATTCAACATAAATTCGTCTAGAGATGTAATTTCCATACGAATTAAATAAATGTCATCTTCTGACAATTTTCCTGTACATCCCGACAGCGTGGAGATTCTTGCCATTTTAGATTTGCATAGCCTCTTTAAAATTAAAACATTTTATAAATTATCAATTATTAAATGATAAACTACATAATTCCTCCCCACAACTAAACAGCCCTATTATAGTGCTATTGTATCATTTTATAAGATTATATACGTTTAATTTCGGAAAATTAATATATTTAAAGACCAGACACAACGCTAATGAAAAAGTAAAAATTGTCAGATTTCACCACATTTCAACATTCCTGTGGCAATATTCCGGCGTTTTATAAAAAGTGGAAGAATTTTTCTCCTGAATCTATCAATGATCTTTTGGTTACTAACAATCAGTTATTAGAGTGATATCAGATATTTCACTAAAGTGATTTTAATGTTGTGCATTTATAGGTGTACAAATCATTATCAGATATCACATATATCTGAAACGTCCACTGAAATCAAAATGCACTATATTCAGGATATACTCTTTGTATGTCAGTTACTATAGTTAACTTATTTATGTTATTATTTTCGTTACACTGTGTTCTGATCTCATAGTTCGTAATACTTCCGTTAGATATGTTTATCAAACACATGCACATTGCACTTCATGTGTAGAGCGATTCAATTGAAAGAACATACTCATAATGTTGGTATACTGCAGATTCGAGAAAGTCCCTGCCGTGCAGTCTTGTCCAGTTTTGTATGATGTACCATCCTTACTCGGCAGGGGAGGAAGACTCTATGCACTCTTCATGCACAGCAGAGCCTTCTTTTCCATCGTGTCTATGTATGTCCACCGAGCATGGGAAAGCTCACATCAGTAGAGAGAACTGGTTGTAGGAATAACCGAGCGCTAGTAGACGGCAATTAACGTGAGTCTAATTTATACTAATGTTATAAATGCGAAGGTAACTCTGTCAGCTAAACTGACCTCTATGAAATTTGACAAGAGAATACTACGTATAATTACGAAGGACATAAGATACATTTTGGGAATAAATAATATATTTTGTCATGAAATTTTGAAAACAAACCAAACGGCGCTAGGCAGGTGAATAGCGTGTTTAAGTATTTGTAATGTCGTACTGCAGCTAGGTCTGGTGACTCGGTGGTTAAGGCTCTTGTTATCAAGAGTTCGTTATCTGATCTACGGTTCAAATGTCGGTGGGGCCAGTAATTGTTAATCGTATGAACCACGCCAGGTCGTATCTGAAGGTATACAGAGGGATTCTCTCTTCTCTGCCAGTCTGACGTATTTGGTGGAAATGGCTCACCTCCACGTCCTGGCTGGCTAGTACGGCGGCCACGACTTCTCCCTCATTTTCCACTGGGAGACCTCGCACGACGAGCTTGTTATTGCGACGACAGGGTCATTCTGTCCGGTAGTAGATGTTTCTATCCTGCAAGAACTGTTCGACGATAGTGATGTCTGAAGGGCAAGATAGACTGATGCAGATTCCATTATTGCCCGGCCAACACTTAGCCGGCAGCTTAGTCTGGCGACGTATCTGCTAGGCTATGGTTGACCAGTTTCCCTCGTAGTTGGCGGTGAGCGGTACGGGGTGCTATTCGACGAACTCGTCTTCTTCTTCCCTGAAGGCAGACTGTGCCGACCGACATCTGCACCACGTCTGATACCGGCGGTGTTGTGGCAAAACAGCTTCTGGCGTGGCCGGTGCAGGAGAACCAGCTTCTGGTGTGACTGTTCCAGATGGTGACTTTTGCTCTGCAGGAAGTTTGTTTTTTCCGTGCCTCGGGCTGTGCAATTACTGTCGATAAGTTCTTGTGGTCGATGCGGTGGAGGTCTTCGAAGGAGTTTTGTGGCTAAGCGACATGAGTCCTTCTGGTTTCTTCATTAACAGCGGTTCCAGTTCTTGAAATGCTGCAAGGTTTTGAACGAAGGTAGTTGCTCTCTCCTTTGTCGCGGCAGATTTCTTCTTCCTTTTATCCTTTCTCATTTCTTTCAGAGTATAAGGGAATTGTGTGAGCAAAAATTTTCTAGGAAAAGCTCCGCTCACGTGGGTGGGTCAATATCACTCTCGCAACAACTCGCGCGCTAAGCAGGCGAATGCGCGTGAGTCAACCCGTGAAACGGACGTTTTAATGAGACAATCAACTCTTTTCCCGCTAACACCAGTAAGAATGGACCAGAAACATACAAAGTTAACATATGTACTTGGGACGGGGAAGGGTTAATATCCTTAGTCTAATAATTACAGAAACACTAAACTTTGCAATATTTGATTCTACACAAAGGTTTCTGACAATTACAAGAACATCATGGGTGCCATAACTAGTACAGTTCAGATACAAACAAACAAAAATACACATGAATACAACCTGTGCTAAGACAAGATGTGGTGGACAGTAACTGCATTCACGTTAACTGCATTCACGTTATTGTTATCAGTAAAAGATATGCCACGTCTAACTAACATGAACTGTCGCCGAGAGGGTAAGATCTCTCGCTACACGGCGCCAGAAAGAAAAGAATATTGCGGAGGCAATCTGAAATTTGTCTAAGTTAAAAGGCTCAGGGCGTTTTCTGGGCTGGGGCACACGTATCACAGTGGTTGCGTTATCACAAGTTTGCATTACCAGGACGAGGTGGCAGTAGAGTGCGGCGTCCTGGCTCAGCCATGTATGGCGGTGTTGCGGTTGCGCGGAAAGTAAAAGCTCCCAACGCTTTAACACAACACCCGAGATAGGCGGTGTGAAACTATAATTGCACTAACACTAGCGCACAAACTGCAGTCGGGGTCGTCACGTACCTGAGTGGTCGAGTGGTCTGTTGCTGTTAGAGCGCCCTGTGAGACCCACGTCGTGTCGCGGCGAGAGTCGCCTGGCCAGTGATGTCTCGTGGTCTCGGCGTAGGCGGAAGTTCCCCGTTGTCACGCATGTGGACCCCGGCAAGCAACATGCCAGACACATGTGTTAGTTGGCATGGGTCGAGAGAATATCACACATCAAACAGATAGGGCGCTAATGACCCTGTCGTCGATGCGCTCTTAAGCCCCAATTGAAAAAAAAATATCAAACAGAAAAGCGCACGAAACCTTCAGCGATCCTAATAGGCGGGAGACTATATTGCAGGTGGAAGTCTGTTTACGCACGGGATCTTCCTTTCTGTCCCATCTCTTGAGTATACAACAATAATTACGTCCCTAGCCGTGGCCCATACAAATGTGTCTGAGAGTTACTCTGCACAAATTATATTTGATAATCACCGATCCTATTCCTGTTTTAGGGGTGTATAAATTTTTCTTAATGTTAGCTTCCTGTTTGAAAATACTTTTGTCAACGGATGAATTATTAAACACCATAACATTGCAGTATATAATTACTAAAATATTACCAAAGGGTATAACAAATAAAATTATTGTTTGAGAAATGTTTTCAAATATTTGTTCTTTTCCCGTACGACCATTTTACGAGTGTACCATGAATATCGGGAATAAAGTAAAATACCAAATCTCCGACATCGCTGCGGCCGGAAAAAGATCCTGCAAGAACGGGACCAACTACGACTGAAGAGAATCGTTCAACGTGACAGAAGTGCAACCCTTCCGCAAATAGTTACGGATTTCAATGCTGGGCCATCAACAAGTGTCAGCGTGAGAATCAGTCAACGAAATTTCATCGATATGGGCTTTCGGAACTGAAGGCCCACTCGTGTACCTTTGCTGAGTGCACGACATGAATTTTTACGCCTCGCCTGGGCCAGTGAACAAGGACATTGCACTGTTGATGATTAGAGACACGTTCCCTCGTCTGACCAGTCTCGTTTCCAAATGTATTGATCGGATAGAGGAGTACAGTTATGGAGACAACCTCATGAATTCATGGACCCTGCATGTCAGCAGCGGACTGTTCAAGCTAGTGGAGGCTCTGTAATGGTGTAAGGTGCGTGCAGCTGGAATGACATGGGACCCCTGATAATTCTAGATACCACTCTGACAGGTGACAAGTACGTAAGCATCCTGGCTGATCACCTGCATCCATTTCTGTCAATTATGCATTCCGACGGACTTGGGCAATTCCTGCAGGACAATGCGACAACTCACACGTCCAGAATTGCTACAGAGTGGCTCCAGGAACACTCTTCTGTGTTTAAACACCTCCGCTGTCCAACAAACTCCCCAGACATGAACATGATTGAGCATATCTTTGATGCCTTGCAACGTGCCGTTCAGAAGAGATCTCCACCCCTCGTACACTTACGAATTAATGGACAGCCTAGGTAAAATATTCCGGAGGTAAAATAGTCCCCCAATCGGATCTCGGGGTGGGAACTGCTCAGGGATGAGTCATCAGAATGGATAGAAACATTCTACGAGTCGGAGCGTGGAATGTTATATTAGAAAACATAAAAAGGGAGATAGTACAATTAAAGTTAGATGTTGTTGGGATTAGTGAGATTAAGTGGAAGGACGCATAGGATTTCTGGTTTGGGGAACACAGGATAATTATCACACAAGCTGTCAATGGAGTCTATGGAGTCACTAGTGTAGGATTTGTAATGAACAAGAAAGTAGGGAAACAGGTGAGTTATTATGAACAGTTTAGTGACAGGATTATTTTGTTGAGGTTAGAAACTAAGCCCGTCCCAACCACATTAGTACACGTGTATATGCCAACGTCACAGGAAGATGACGAAGAAATAGAAAAAATATACACCGAAATTGATGAATTAATCCATATCTGAAGGGGGAGGAAAATCTAATAATCTTGGGTGATTGAAATTCAATAAAGGGTGAAGGAAAAGAGGGGAATACTGTAGGAAGTTTTGGACTAGGAGAAAGAAATGAACGAGGAAGCAGGTTGCTAGAATCTTGTGAAAGATATAAGCTAGTAGTAGCAAACACACTGTTTAAAAACCATGCAAGAACAATATACACATGGAAACGTCCTGGAGATACAGGCAGATATCAGCTAGATTATATAATGGTCAAACAGAGATTCTAGACTGTAAATCGTACCCAGAAGCAGACATAGACGCTGACCATAATTTGATAATAATGAAGTGCAGGCTGAAATTTAAGCGAATAAGGAAGCAGTATAAGCAGAACAGACTGGAAATGAATAAACAAACAATCTAGCATGAGGGAAAAAATTTGCAGAAATGGTAGACTTAGGTCTATGAAGTAACTCTGAAAGGAGCTCAACTGAGGACGAATGGAATGCATTAAAGACCAAAATAATTAATGCTGGTTAAGAAACATTTAGCTTTAGGGAACAAGCCACCCAAAACCTTGGATCACAGAAGACATTTTGGAGCTGATGGATCAGAGGAGAAGGTACAAAATGCTCAGGATGAGGCAGGAAAGAGCAGTACAGGCAATTTAGAAATCAAATAAATAGGAAATGCAAAATATCGAAAGAAAAATGGCTACAAGAAAAGTGTGAAGAAGTAGAAAAGGAAATGGTCGTAGGAAAAGTAGATGTTGCATATAGAAATATCAAACAGAATTTAGGAGAAATGAAGAAAAGCGGTATGAACATTAAAGATGCCGATGGGAAACCTATTTTAAGCTCAGAAGATAGAACTAACCGATGGAAGGAATACATTGCGAAACTTTATGTTGGGGACGACTTGAACAATAGTGTATTGGAAAGGGAAGGCGATGTCGACATTGACTTAGGAGACGCTGTTTTGATGACAGAATTTAATAAAGCTCTGGAAGACTTGAAAGCAAATAAGGCAGTTTGAATTGATGAGATCCCCGCAGAACTTCTTAAATACCTTGGAGAGGAAGGAATAGAAAGATTATTCAAGCTGATATCAAAAAGTTATGAAACAGGAGAAATTTCAACTGATTTTAATAAAAATATCATCTTCACACTTCCAAAGAAAGCACAAGCCGACAAATGTGAGAATTATGGCACCATTAGTCTAACAACACATGCTTCAAAATTACTGACCAAAATAATATACAGAAGGAGATTGTAGTTGAAGATCAGTTCGGGTTTAGGAAAAATCGCGGTACAAGTGAAGCATTTCTGGCTTTAAGATTAATACTTGAAGGGCGGATTAAGAAAAAGAAAGATACTTATAAGGCATTTGTTGATTTAGAAAAACTTTTGATAATGTTAGGTGGGATAAGATGTTCAAAATTTTAAAGAAGTCGTGTCCAAAGTATCGAGATAGAAGAATACTTTATAAATTACATAAGAATCAAGTGGCTATAATAAAAGTAGAGAATCACGAAAGACATGCATCAGTTAAAAAGGGTGTGAGACAAGGCTGTAGTCTATCCTCGTTAATATTCAACTTGTATGTACAAGAAGCAATGAAGAAAGTCAAAGAAAAATTTCCATTTGGCATAAGTTTTCAGGAAAAAAAATTGGTATGCTACGATTTGCTGATGACATTATCTTTTTAGCAGAGAGGGCTGAGGATATTGAGAAGTTACTGAATGGCATGAAAAAAATACTGAAAGAAGTTTTTGGACCGAATATAAATCAAAGCAAGACAAAAGTGATGAAATGTAGCAGAAATGATACCAATACTAGCAGATTAAGTATAAAAATAGGATCGGTTGCAATAGGAGAAGTAAGTGAATTCTGTTATTTGGGAAGTAAAATTACAACCTATGGATGAAGCAGGAATGATGTTAAAAGCAGAATAGCACTAGCAAAAAGAGCCTTCATGAAAAAGATAAATCTTTTAGTTTCAAATATTGATCTAGGAATTAGAAAGAACTTTTTTAAACTCTTTGTGTGGAGCACAGCACTTTATGGTAGCGAAACATGGACTTTAGGATTACCAGAAATTAAGAAAATTGAAGCATTTGAAATGTGGTGCTGCAGAAGAATGCTGAAAATTAAGTGGACAGAAAAAGAAAGAAATGAACGAGTTTTTGAAATTATGGGTGAGAAAAGAAGTTTGTGGAAGAAGCTTATAGAAAGAAGAGACAGGTTAGTAGGTCATATTTTGAGACATGCGGGATTGGTTAATTTGTTAGTGGAGGGAACAGTCGAAGGTAAGAACTGTAGAGGAAGACAGATATTAGAATATAAGAAGCAGATAATTGAGGACGTGGGTTGTAAGGTATATGTAGAAATGAAGAGGTTAGCACAGGATAGGAAGGGATAAGGGATGGAGGAGGATTGCATCAAACCAGTCGAAAGACTGACGACAGCAAAAAAAAAAAACTTTTCAGTGCACAGTATATTTTTCCCGTCCATATACTTTTGTTTACCTTTTGATTGCATAACGCTCCATCAATTTCCTATGTTTTTGTTTGTCTCTTCTGTTTCTTCGCGGTGCAGTGCGTTTTTTTTTAAATGTTTATGTTTTTTGATTTCATGATTGTTCCTTGTTTTTATTGAATTTTATTTCGAGCGTCTTGATGGTGTTTAGGTTGGTTTTCGTATTTTCTATGAAGTAATGTGTATAGGGTCTGATGTGTCTGGTTTGGTTATTCATTTTTTATATTTTTTCTGCTGCTACTGCTTTCTGGATATGTTTGTTCTCTTGCAATGATAGTGTTTGTGGTTTACCGATGTTTGTAATGATTATTTGCATGCATGTGTCAATATGTTTTGTTGGTTTTGGTGATGAAAGGTCATTATTGTATTTTACTGAAATACAATAACAATTCTGCATTTTCTGAATATTTGCAAAACAATAACCACCAACAAACAAATCTTGACACAGACAAATACGGCGCCATAAACAATAGTAAATAACAAAGGCTAAGATTCCAAGAAAGAAGAGACGCACAGAAACATAGAAAATTGATACGGCGTTATATGGTAAAAGAGTAAACAAAATTTACCGACTGAAAAATTGTACAGTGCAGTGTTGCAAAAAGTTGTTTCATAAATTAACCGCAAGCTAAACATGACCAGCTCTACAAAAACCAAGCCTGAAATCGCTGAGCCAGGATAAAAACCATTGTAAATTGAAAGTGCAAGTTCATAATGTATATCATAACATCGATCTAGAAAACATAATACCATAATTTTATAAAGGCATGTACACTCATCTGAAAGAAAAAAGCGCCGAAATTGTTTCTGTGAAAGAATTTTAACGCGTCCGGTAAAAAAAATATAAAAAAATAAAAATGCATAAGCAGTTATCATTCATCTTACATTTATTGTAATGACCCTGTCAGCTGATTGACAAGAGCGGACAGGGTTAGCTTCTACTGGAGCCATGGTTTAAGGTCGAGCGTAGAAGTCGACCATGGTTTTTTTTTTTTTTTTTTTTGGCTCAGTACCTCCAGATATGACTTAGAAATGACTGAGAAGGCTAGGATAAATTACGGTAATCGGCAATTACATATTTACTCATTTATTTACATGAGCAATGACTGGTGGCATACATGAGTATTTACATTGTGTAATTGGCTTTGTAATAAAATCGTCATGCATTTAACTGCATCATTAGAGATAGGGCTAAGGGCTAGGCGAGCATGTAAACTGCTGGATGCCTCACAGCCGAAACTAAATGGAATATTGATAATATCTAACAGACTATGCCCACAAGTTTGACCATCTGTCAGTCCGCATCCCGCTATCACAGCAGAGCCTAGCTTTGTGTCATCATCTCGTGTGCGACCGCCGCGCCGCCCGGTGGCACCGATGCTTCCCGGCGCCCGCGTCGATGCACTACTATGATTCAGCCAGACAGATTGACAGACCTGTTGTTGCCCCCAGGGTTTAAATAGATTTTTCCCCTTCCTATTTCCATTCTGTGGAGAGGGCAATAATCCTCTCTAACCTGCTGTGTGAAATCGTTTTACCAGCTTGCAGTAATAACAGGCGCTTGGCAACTGGCGACTTGCTGATCGGCGTGCTACTTCTGCAGGTTGTAGCACTCTACCATTGCTTAACTATTTCACGTTCTCCCACTCTGGAAACTAACTTGAGAAATACGAGCTTTTTAGGCGAGTGATCGACCTCAATAAATACATTATAAACATAGTAACTCCTCTGTAGGTTCTTAAATTTTAATCACATTTTGAAATCAAGCACACGTAGATGTGTCTTGTAAATGAGTCCAGCACACTTATTTACAATCTAACTAACACAATCCGCAAAGCGCAGCGTGATGTAAATTATTTCAGAAACGAACTTATCAGAAGAAAGCGGAAAAAAGGAGGCAATACATAAAGCCTAAGCTAAGCAAAAAACTTCGTTTTTAACTAACAAGTAATTACAAAAACAGAATGTACCTTTGTGGAATAATTTAAAATAGTATCAGGAATCATAAAGAATTTTAAATATCGTTTGAATGAAATATGCTTGATACTCGTACGCGTCCCATTACTATTGTTTAAACGATTTAATTATATGTTGTTGTTTTTTTAAATATATATTACGTAGGCGTAACAGTACATGTAAGATGACATGCCCGTAGCCGTCACACGTTGGGAACGTTTTCAAGTTTTATGAGAGTTTTACTAACACCAGTTAGGTTTTCCGATTTTCTATACGTGAAAAAGGCAGCTTCTGATGGAAGAACTATTGACCCTTGCAATTAAGAAAAAGTTTTGTCTTATATGTGTAGAATTCTATTTGTACAAACATAACATAGCAACGGAACATTGAGTCTAGATGATACGTTAAGTTATACCAAACTTTTCTGTGAGGAGGGTGGCGGAATGGTATGCAACAACGTACTGGAAAAATTTAACCTGCTTAGTTTTTTTCTCATATTTTAGCATAACTTAGTTGTACGCCTTAGTCTGAATTTAATTTCTTTATACTCTTATCATTATTTTTTCTTACATGTTTCATTAACAACCTATTTCATTAACATGCTGTTTACGTTTAAAGTTTCGAGGTTCAGCGTGGAATATGTACATTCTTTTATTGTTGTCGTATGAAATCACTAATATTGATATCCCACTGTTTCTAAAACCATAAACGGAGTGTACTGTGCCCTAACATTGATCGGCACGAACTTCATAACGATTTAATTACAGTCAAAATCCCTTTAAGTGTAATTGTGTAATTTAAATCAGATAATGTCATTTAAAATACATGAAATCAACTGGTCCGGATTTTTTATGATCTACCTCAAAGAAATACGGGACATGTGAATTTACAGAAGTTACATTGCTTCAGAACCTTGAAAGTGGCACAAAAATTACATCTATTAAAATTTCACTTTAGAACGTGGTCAAAAATAATATTCCTCAGATATTTTAGGAATAAATTCTTGTAGTATCTGAACCGAAATTGGAGTGAAAGTCAGGTAGTGATAGCGTTCTTTCACTTTTAAAATAAGCTCTTTTATTCTGTTTGATATTCGCGATGTAATATCCTTGCCTTAATAATATTTTAAAAGAGAAAACTTATCAACAGTTGAGAAAACAAGGATGTGGAGGCTAGCCTAGCTTTAGTAAAACGTACACATATTATTTCATACAACTAATATAGCCAACTGATACTTACATTGTGTTATATTTTGACATAGTCTCCATATCAGTTTAGCGGTTGTCGCTTAATAGGATGAGATTCAATATTTTTAACTGACTTAAATAAAAAAAGGAGGTTCTAAAATCGTATATATATTTATGTTCAGCGATATCTTCGCCACTTTTGAACCGATTTAATGAAATTTTTATAGTGGATAGAGTATACCTCCAAGGTGGTCCCATATGAATTTAATTGAGAAACCACCCCTTCTACCCTTTTACACCCCTTAACTTTTATACAAACCCACACTTTTTATCCGATTTTGATGGAACTTTGGAAATGTATAGTAAAAAATAAACATAAAAATACTGTCAACTTTTGGTTTGAAAAAACTGAACCCCTCTCCCCCTACCCACCCCTTAATTTTTGCCAATGTACTTTATACAAAGCTACAGTCGACACCATTTCATGAAATTTTTCATGGAGAAGGTTTCTGACCAAAAAAATTAAAAACACCCCATCTATCCCTTTACACCCTTTACACCCTTTAATTTTATACAAACCTACATTTCTTATCTGATTTTGATTGAAATTTCCACATGTATACTTTAAAATAAATAGAAAAATCCTGTCAAATTTGGTCTGCCAAAGCTCAACCCCTCTCCCTCTTTCCACCCCCTTAATTTTTGTCAATATACTTTATAAAAAACTACAGTCAACACCATTCGACCGATTACCATCAAAGTTGACATATACATGTAATTTTTCACGGAGAAGGTTTCTGACCAAAAATAAATAAATAAATAAAAATAAATAAATAAATAATCGCCCCCCTTATAAACTATAATTTTATACAAACTTACATTTCTTATCTGATATTGATTGAACTTTGCACATGTATACTTTAAAATAAAGAGAAAAATCATGTCAACATTTGTTCTGCCAAAGCCCAACCCCTATCCCTCCTTCCACCCTCTTAATTTATGTCAATGTTCTTTATAAAAAGCTACAGTCGACACCGTATGACCGATTACCATGAAAGCTGGTGCTTATATGTATTTTTTCACGAAGACTGCAAAAATAACTAATTAAAGTAAAAATTTCAATAACAATAATGTAAAATACTGTCCATTTAAATTTAATTTTTTCTAAACAAAGTATGAAGTTATTTTAAAATTTTTACTGTGGTTTTTTTTTTTTTTAAGGCGGTTTTTGTATTTTTTTAAAACAATTATTTTCTCCTGGTAAAAAACTTTTACTTCAGTGTTCAGCCAATTGTTTTCGAAATGTTTAACCTCCTCGTCTGTAGCAAATCGTCGGCCTCCTAGGTGCTCCTGCAAGTGAGGAAAAAGGTGAAAGTTGCTTGGAGCGAGGTCCGGTCTCTAGGGAGGGTGGTCGATGGTCTTCTGGGCTGTATGTGGTCGCGCGTCGTCGTGAAGGAAGATGACGCCCTTGATGAGAAGTCCTGGCCGTTTCCTCCAGATTGCTTCGCGCAATCGTGTCAAGGTCTCAATGGTCACTGTGTGCTCACGACTATGACACTCACATTGTCTCAAAACACTGTGGCCATCACCTCTCCGGTTGATGACGTCACCTTAAACTTCTTAATTTTTGTAGAGGAGCGGTGTTTCCACCCCACTGACGATCACTTGCTGCTGTGGGTGTAGTGGTTAATCCACGTTTCATCACCATGCTTGGGCCCTAGAAATTATTATTTTACCATTATAACACATTTTTTGTGATTGGTATTCAATTATCAAACAGTTTTAGTTGAATTCCCATGGTCGAAAATTTCTAAGAACCCATTGAATATTATTGCCATCTTAATTTAGTTACACCGTAAATTCTCTAGGACTCGCCTGATTATCAGGATTGGTATGATAATATTAAGACCCACTATCGAATCCGGTTTGCGGTAACGCCGTTGCCTTGCATTCTAGGGGATGCGGATTCGAATCACAGTCAGATATTCACATCTCGGTTTTCCAAAGTTTCCAAAAAACACTCCAGACAAATGCCGTGATGGTTCTTTCAAAAAGCCATAGCTAAATTTCTTCGTGTTGTACAAATTTTTTGTCAGGCTTCAGCGTTATTATTTATAACTTACTTTTGCAAGAAAGGAATATTATTGAATAATCACTGATGATAATTAGAAACGTTTTATGGAAGATTGGAGTAATGAAAAGAAGGAAAACAATGTGTGATGAACAGAATTGACAGCTACAGTACCTCGGCTTGTAACGTGTACGCCACATTTACTATAGTCGCAGCAAAATGCTGTTTGTACAGTTGTATCAAGATACGTTACAATATAAAAATCTAGAAATATGCATGAAAAATGTTTAAAATATGCTTGCAAAGAGTCAAAGTACGCAACATTCGATAGTAAAAATGGCGTATTCGTTTAACTTTCAAGTGTATATATTGAAGTGTCATACTAATTGCGACATCAGAAATACGGAATTACTTTTATATATTATAAAATTATCAGTTAATATTTATCATGAGGGATGTGAATTATTATCAAAGGCACCATTTGAAATTACTATTTATTGGATCACGTATATGGATTGATTAATTTGACGTGATTAAGAGATGTGATTTGAT
Source organism: Vandiemenella viatica (assembly GCA_031002005.1). Taxonomy (NCBI): domain Eukaryota; kingdom Metazoa; phylum Arthropoda; class Insecta; order Orthoptera; family Morabidae; genus Vandiemenella; species Vandiemenella viatica. Next base: position 196,878,655 of record CM061921.1, read on the forward strand.
AGCATGAATCGACAGGTATACATTATTGTTCATCAGGGTCGTTTACTGGGCTTGTGGACGCGGTAGGTAAACGCACTCAACACACACAATACAGTATGGTTGCTCCTGCGACGGCAGCTGCGGGCTTCTTGCGATGGCAGCTGCGGTCAGGTCCGTGGTGGCGCTTCTTGTTGGCCGCACGGTCAACGTTGCACAGACGTAAAGTGGCCCCTCAAGCAGCTAGGACGGGTAGATGTCGACGCAATCTGGCGTCGAACCTGCTCCCTGGAGATACGGACTGGAAAGCTCTTCCAGCAGGAGCGCGAACTCACACTCACACACTCCCGTATTATATTCCAACGTCCGGACGCGTTCCGCCACGAGGTGCACACCTGTGTGTCCTCTCCGCGAGTCCTCCCGCCATCCTTCCGCCTAGCAATCCAGCGGATTAGGGGAAATACGAGGGGTAGCCACATTCCTGTGGGCGACAGCTACCTGTCCTGTCTGGCTCCTAGCAAACTTACGTGGCTGCAACATCACACGGCTGTAATGTGTCATTACATAGCCCACTTTCCCCGGAAAATTTAAAAATTTGCTTCCATAAAATTTTTAAATTTGTTAGTTCACAATCAATTCCTCGATAAACAGTTCGTCCGACACTGAACATAGTCTCACCACCTTGCACTGGTCATAACATTTATACAGTTGATCTTCTATCAATATTTCTGAATTCTGTATCTTATTTACATTCTTAATAGTACAATTTGCGAGGTAATCTTTCTCGCTGCCATTAACATTTTTATATTTTAACATGAATTATAAATCGTGCCTTGTTGCAAATTTACAATCACAGAAGGTAATATTGAATTGACGGGGTTTGGCAAGATGATTTAATTTCAGTCTAGTACCCCGTGAGTCGCCAATATCAATGGCTCAGATTCACACACTCAATTACTCATAGTAATTCTACAGTTAGTCTACAAAATAATTAGACTTGCTAAAGGAATTAATCTATGCTACTTACTCATGCGCTAGTGTAATTCTATTCCTACAGGATGTGGATCAGTTAGATCTGACTTCTTCAACGACGTTGAATGGCAACATGTTGTAACAACGTTTCAAGTCATCTTGGGGCATAAAACGAGGTATTGGAAAAGAATGACTTGAGTCGACCGTTAGCTATAAGGGTTTCCTTAACTATCATTTTAATTTCAGCGGCTCCATTTCGCCCTGACACATTTTTTTTAGAAAATTTTACTCTCACGAGAGCATTTTTCTTTCACCTATCCGTCATTTCAACGAAACTTACGCAGCTAGGCCAGATTCTATCAGTAATCTATTTCCAGGAATTATTATGGACTTATTTCGCCATTTACTGTTAGTCCCGGTGGCACTATAAGCTGAAGTTTGACTGACGGTACCAGTGCAGTTTGCCCTGCAATCCTGCGGAACCTTTTCGACGACTTATACATTTTAATTTAAGCGGAAACATCTCTGCAGCTAACGCATCTCTCAAATGTCAACCAAAACCTTCCGTTTAACCACTCAATGCAAAAATGTTCATGTGACTTCAGACACAAACAACATACCTGGCTTCTAGCTTTTAACATATCAAGTGTTCTCACTCTGATGTTACCATTAAAATATTATATTAATTTTGATTGAAGTTATCCTTCTGACGAGGTTACATTACAAGATTTACCGTACCACATCTCTAAGTAAGATTGCATCAACAAAATATATTATTATGTACAGAATGTGGTTTTGCAATACAAACTCACGTGACCTAAACATGGCAAGTCCGTCTTCATTTCACACAAACCAAAGTCTCATTTTAATTTTTAGCAATTGTTTTCACGTTCCCGGTATATCTTAACTACAGATTCTTTTGATATGTTCTCACAGATTACGATTGCGGCAACCTTGCAATAATTACCGTGCAAACAATGGAAATATTTGAACTTTCGTTTCAGAGCACAATGGTACCTCATGTATATAAATGAGAGGCCACATTTCACCATGGGATGAGTGTTTTGGCATGCAATAGGATTCCTGGGACATTCATAACATTCACAAGAAATTTCACACTTTACTGAAGACTTGTTCGTGCGGCAGTCTTGATTCGGAATGGAATTGATCCACACGCGTCCAGGAGAGATTTTCCACTGCTTGTGTGAAATGATCAAATTAAGCTGACAATCGCTCTGTCTCGATCTGCAGAATGTAATTACAATCTCCCCTTTCCCAACCAAAAACGGGCGTCCCAAACTGTTGACGGCTTATTGCCTGACGGGGTTTGGAAGATGCTGCTGGTGGTTTTTGCTTCTGATCAGAGAAAACTGCTAAGCAACTTGAATGATTTGAACTTCTCTCATTTTCTGTGCATGCTGCAGAGGTCTGCTGGCTACCTATTTTGACTTTCATCTACATCTACATCTACATCTATACTCTGCAATTCACAAAATTGTGGGTGGCAGAGGGTGCTCAGCACTAAAGCTAATCTCTTTGCTGTGCATTCCAATCCCTAATGGTACGAGGGAAAAAAGAATTCATATAAGAATCAGTTCGGCACCTTATTTCTCTAATTTTATCTTTCCTGTCCTACCGACTCAAATAGGTTTGTGGAAGAAGTATTTCACTACACTCATGAGTGAAAGTTGGAGTACGTATGTTTTCCATTAAGTTTAAACGAAACGTGCATCGTCTATCTACCAGAGACTCCCAACCTAATCTACTAATCAGTTCTGTGACGCTTTCATAAGGACTGTAGCAAGCGGTCACGAATCGAGCGGCTCTTCTCTGTACTTTCTCTATACTTTCGATCAATCCCTTACGAAACGGGTCCCAAATGGCACAACAATAATCCAAATGTGGACGCACAAGAGATTTGTACGCTATCTCCTTTGTTTGTTCATTACAATTTTTCAAGATTCTACCTATGAATCGCAGCCTAGAATTTGCTCTACCTACTAAAGAATTAATGTGTATGTCCCATTTCATGTTCCTTTGTACTGTTACTCCCAAATATTTAATAGAATCGACCATATCAATAACTGTATTGTTTAACTCGTATTTCTGAACAATCGTATTCTTTTTGTTAGTTATGCTCATTGTCTTGCACTTTTTACAGTTTAGAGTAAGTTGCCACTCAGCGCACCAAGCCAAAATAACATCCAGATCGCGCTGAATTTCTAAGCAATCGGCCAAAGTTCTTACTTCCCTATAAATAACCGCATCATCAGCAAACAATCTAAAAAGGCTTTTCACTTTGTCTCCGAGATCGTTTACAAAAATTAAGAAAAGAAGTGGTCCTATTACACTTCCTTGAGGTACACCCGATGTAACATCTAGATTAGAAGAACTTTCTCCTTCAACGACAACATACTGCGACCGACCAGTTAGAAAATCCTTTATCCATTCACAAAGCTGATCCGATATACCGTAAGCTCGAAGCTTCGCTAAAAGGCGGTTGTGTGGCACAGAGTCAAAGGCTTTCTGGAAATCTAAAAAAATTGCATCTACTTGTGAACCTGTATCGATAACTTTCATTACGTCGTGTGTAAATAGGGCCAGCTGTGTTTCACATGATCTTTTCTTCAGAAATCCATGTTGATTTGTTGTAAGCAAATTATTATAATCTAGAAAATTCATAATGTTCGAGCATATAATATGCTCCATAACTCTACTACAAACAGATGTTATAGATATGGGACGATAGTTCCCAGGATCACTTCGATCACCTTTTTTGAAAATCGGAGTTACTTGCGCGATTTTCCAGTTTGAAGGTACTTTTCGCTCTTCTAATGATTTACTGAATATATCAGACAGAAATGGCCCGATTTCTGCAGCATACTCTGAAAATACTCTTACTGGAATTCCATCCGGGCCCGGTGCTTTCCCCCACTTCAGGAGCTCTAATTGCTTAATGATACCTGCAGTATCTATTCGTAATGATTCCATCACCGACTCGCCACGGCGTGGGAAAACGGGAATACTATCCTTATGTTTATTTGTAAATGAATTTATCAAGAGCCTCGATTATGACCGGAAGGGAAGTTTCTAACTGCTCGTATTCACCAACCGAAATCTTCTCTGGTAAATTAGCTTCATTGTCTTTCGCCACAAATTCTAGTGTACGGCTTGTGTGTTGGGTTTGCCTAATTTCTTTCTTAATTGACTCAATGCAATTACCAGTTTCTTGAGTAATGATTTTGCGGAGCTCAGTTTGTGTCTCAGTGAGCTTGCGGTTCAATTCCTCCCCTTGAGATCACACAGTTAAATTTAACTCTTTTAAGAAAGCCATGACCATCCCCAAATCTGGTTATTTAGGGTTGGCACTGTCCTCACGAACACGCGTGTGATCGGAAGGCGGTGGAAATGCCATGCTCTCTCGATTTTCGAAACTATTTGGTAGAATTTAGTGGTTTCATCCCTGCACTTTTTTAAGACACAACCATGTTGACAAGTGCCACCACCAATTGTGGACCCACTTCATAACCACATGAACCAAATACATTATGCAAATGATTTTTAAAACAAATACAACACAGAGATTACCACTGAACTAATCAGCAACAGAAGCAACGACGAGAATGAACTTCCATGCAAAACAAAGCATCACCATATTCTACCATATGCATTAAACCATATTCTGAAACAACTAAGACACATATACATTCATTCTGCCATCGATACATGACGATGTAACTAGATCTGCCAACTGAAATTATTAAAATTGCAGAGTTCTTCACCAAAAGTAATTTTTGGTATCAAATTTTGAAAACTTGAATTATTCTTACCGCCATAATTATTAAATCTCAGCTGTATTGCTTTAATTATTAATTATCGTTAATTATTAATTATTGGCCCACGTTGGGTGTCAAATGAAGTGTCATACTAATTGCGACATCAGAAATACGGAATTACTTTTATATATTATAAAATTATCAGTTAATATTTATCATGAGGGATGTGAATTATTATCAAAGGCACCATTTGAAATTACTATTTATTGGATCACGTATATGGATTGATTAATTTGACGTGATTAAGAGATGTGATTTGATAGCATGAATTAACAGGTATACATTATTGTTCATCAGGGTCGTTCACTGGGCTTGTGGGCGCGGTAGGTAAACGCACTCAACAAACACAATACCGTATGGTTGCTCCTGCGACGGCAGCTGCGGGCTTCTTGCGATGGCAGCTGCGGTCAGGTCCGTGGTGGCGCTTCTTGTTGGCCGCACGGTCAACGCTGCACAGACGTAAAGCGGCCCCTCAAGCAGCTAGGATGGGTAGATGTCGACGCAATCTGGCGTCGAACCTGCTCCCTGGAGATACGGACTGGAAAGCTCTTCCATCAGGAGCGCGAACTTACACTCACACACTCCCGTATTATATTCCAACGTCCGGACGCGTGCCACCACGAGGTGCACACCTGTGTGTCCTCTCCGCGAGTCCTCCCGCCACCCTTCCGCCTAGCAATCCAGCGGATTAGGGGAAATACGAGGGGTAGCCACATTCCTGTGGGCGACAGCTACCTATCCTGTCTGGCTCCTAGCAAACTTACGTGGCTGCAACATCACACGGCTGTAATGTGTCATTACAATATATATATACACAGTAAAATGTATACTGGGAGAGATCGGATTATATTTACCATGCCCCTCCTTACAAACTGAAATGATATTTTCTTTTTAACATTTTTTACTTATTTCCAACTGCACCGAGCAGAGGGTGTTAAATGGGATTTTACACTGTCGAACAGTTGCGATCATATTAGCGGTGTGTTTGTTTAGTATGAAATGAATTATCATATACCATGTGTAAGTGAGAATGTTGCGAGAACTGCAGGCTTCGGCGATGAATAAAAGATTGTAAATCATGACTTGGACGCTGGCGGCCAAGCTTAACGGACTCTGTGGAAAGCGACAGATCTAAATATCGCTAGCTTATCGGGTGGAATATTTATCCTGTCTTCCCTCATTAAACGACTTTAAAAGCTGCTTCCAAGTTTTGAAACGTGTTTTAAGTTACTTAATAATAATTGGAGGATACCGCGTACACATGCACGGAGAATTTTGGATCTTCGCACCCAATAGAAAGATTGGCTGAGCTCATGGGACGTCCGCAAGGAACGACGCAACGGAGGTATGATGGTGGCCAGGTGCTCGGTGGGACTTGGCCTGCACCGTGGGGTACTATCCAGCAAAACATCGACATACGGACTACGTAAAGATGACACGTCTCGCTCACCAGAGGAACGCATCCGACGGTAAACACTCCGTCGTGAATGAAACTCCTTTCAGCCGACTTAAGAGACTCTGAGAATCTCATTTTTCTCCAATCTGAAATTTGTAAAACGAATTATTAGTCTTGTAAATTTTGATTAACAGTTAACCAATTCTTTTGATCTTCAGTAAATTATATAAATTCACGATTAATAAATCAATCTCTTGAAATACATGATCACTAGGGTTCGGATCTTTAGGACAAGTCATATTTTTTTCCTGCCTTCTGTTTGAGCTCAAATATTGAGTTAAACACCGATTCAACGTTTCTGATTGTATTTAAATGTATTTTATATAGCATATAAATGCATATTCAGACCATTTTCCTAGTTTTGGTCATATTTCGATAGTATTTATGGTCATACAGTCATATTTTGAGGAAAATCTGGTAATTTTTTAGTAGTACTGGGAATTCACTAGTTACAGATGAGAAGAAATTAAGATAATTATTCACAGAACTGTGCCTCTGCTATATAGCTGGCGGAAAAAAACAAAACTAACTTTCACCGTGGTCAGAATTCACCAGTCAAGAATTAAAGTTATATATTATTGCCACACTGTAAACCTAATGTTCCGCCCGCCTTTTTAATCTCGACAATGCAGCAGCAGCATACCTGTGTCGATCCTCGTCAATCAATATCTCAATGAAATATCCTCATTCATCCTTAAATCTGCAGTGGATCAGTGAGTAGACCTATCGTCATGCCACAGATAAAATTTACTGAAAGTGCGAAGTTATGTAAGGGAACTAAGAACGGAGTATTTAAGTACAGATGAAAGAGTTCTATTCTGTAAATTATCTCAAATTAAGTGACTTCAGCAAAACGATTTAAAATTTAATTTCCCAATAAAGCAGCGAGTGAACGGAAGAAAATTATGCTGTCTACATGAAAGCGACACTACTAGATAAAATAAATGATGTATAATTGAGCATGTTTTGATGTACAGTAAATTTAAATGTTTAGTCATATATTGTCATTTTAGGTCATATTTACCCATTTTAAGGTCATATTTGCCTGCATAATTCTCTATTTTTTTGGTCATAAAGATCCGAACCCTAATGATCACTAATTCTAAATCGTCTAGCAATATCATATAGCAGGCTAGCTTATGAATAATTATTCCTAATAACTTTAAATATTAATTTCTTTCTCAACGATCATAACTGTATGGTCAAGAAGTCAGTACCACCATACACGGAAAACTTCAAACAGGAGGGTTCATATGTGAGCGTATGGTTAGAATATTTCTGTGAAAATGATAGCTCGTGTTATGGTGATAACTACTGATTCATTCTTCTGATATAAAGAAATGATATTTTTAGTTAATATATACATTTTTATGTAAACATTATAGTATATTTTTATTTTTTAATGTTGGACAACGTATTCAATAATATTAAATATATTTGAATCTTTGTACAAAAGATGACCAAATCAAGAACTGCACCGGTGCTTTGAAAAAATCACGGACATGGTTAGGAAGAGAATTTTGACATTTCACAGACACGTCTCTTAGATACAGCCCACCACCTTATCACATACTGTCGAAAAAGAAAAACCATATAGAAGTTAGTAAGGATCTGTGGGAACTGGTGGTTGGGGCAGAAAGAGACTTAGAAGGCCGAATATCCCTCAAAAGAATGATGAAGCAAATGAGGTTCCACGACAATCCATCAAAGAGAAAACAGCCAGGTGCAGCACAGCCAGACGATGCGTAATTATTGGGCAAACATCAAAGCTCTGCCCAAAAGTGGCAGTTGAATGTCGTGGTCATTAGATGGCCCATACGAAACAAGAAGAAGAAACCTTTGTTTACATTGCATGGTAATAAGTGCAATTGTTCAAAGATGCTACACGGTGATTTACTGGGAATGGATAAACATTAGATTTTATTTCGCTCTTGAGGTTATGTGAGAAAACTAGTAAATTTACTTAATAAAAATACACAGCAGTGTAGAAATGTTGCAGTTTTTTGTTACATTCATAGCTTAGTCATTCAGAAGCCTTTTACGTATAAACAACAAAAGTATAATATCACCAATACATTTTCAATATAATTTCATTAAAATACGATTTCTGACATCATGAAACAGTTCCCCCTACTATGAGGCAAAACCAGACGGTGGAACCATTACAAAGGCTGTTCTGACCTTGTTACCGGCTAACTCAGCAGCGGCAATTGCTGCTTTGTCTCCCCTAATTTCCATACGACAGGCAACTCAGCAAAACACAGCCTCCTTCCCAAGAGAAGGAAGGGAAGGGATACCGTCGTGGATATCTTGGAATAGCTATGATTTCTATATACGCTTTCATCTATAGGGATGAAAATAATAAATCACAAGAAATGGTTTGTTATGAATTATTATTTATTTAAATCACTTTCATGTAGTGTAAACATTTCCAGTTTATACGCTTGAGGTGTTAGTACGCTTGTAGTCTTTAGAGCACTTAGATCCGTCAGTTTTGGCTTTGAGAACTACTCAGATGGTAATATGTATGGATGGTGATCGACATGTACAGTGACGCAGGAGTCGAGTTGCTCCTCCATAGCCACTATCTTCGGAAATGTAACAGTGGCAGTTACAACTTCCTTCCCCCACTGACGAAGATGTACGTGTGTGAGTATTACCGTTCATTTGGATTTAATAAAGCACTACTTCTATTATAGTGTTACTGTGTCATCAGATCAGCAACGAAAAGTCACCAACAACAGCCTGCGATGTTACTACAAACTAAAAGTTATGAGTATTATTTAATAATAATTCTATTTAGTAAAAAATCCGCAAAGAAAGTAATTGTCAGAACTGTGAAATAAAACTATGTATTGCCCCTAAATTGAAATAATAATTATTAGTTGCCTTTGTTTATTTATATTCAGTCGATGTACATGTTTTCTTATAATCTCTGTCAAGAGATATTGCTGTTACAGTAAACTAATGAATTTGTACCACATTACATAATTTTTAAAGTTTGTGAGCGTTATTTAATAACAATAGTATTTAGTTAAGAAGTGAGGAAATTAAGTGCTAGAACAGTGCGTCTTCCCGCTATTTTAGACGGGCTTAGAAACTATTTGTGTTCGATATAGACGTTTTCATTGCATTCTAATTCACTGTTACAGCAAGATCTAAGAAACGAATTTCAATTCGTCATTTTTTCGGGTTGGAAGCTAGTTTGGATGTAATACGAGGGTGAATCAAATATAAACAAGACTTTCGGCCGTTCGGGCGCAATAGTGGTGGGAGAACGTTCCCGCTTCGTTTGGCGATAGGTATGTTTGTCAGGAGTGGGGGAAGACCGTTAGCCCCCCCCTCGACTCGCTCAGTGCCAACCGTCACGATGTCGGAGCAAGAGGTACACTCGTCGATTGCGCAACGTGTTATAATCAAGTTTCTCGCTGCAGAAGGCGTAAAACCGGCAGAAATCTTGAGGAGATTGACTGCCCAGTTCGGGAAAGAGACACTGTCGCGAGCCAGAGTGTTTGCATGGCATAAACAGTTTGTGGATGGTCGTCATCATGTTGAAAATGAGAGCCATAATCGCAGACCCCGCACCAGCATTACAGAGAACAACATCAGCTGTGTTAGACGGCTTATTGATGATGACAAGCGTCTTACCACTTCTGAAATTGCAAGTAAGGTCGGAATAAGTTATGGGAGCACTTACTCCATACTCACAGAGGAGCTTGGGTACCGTAAGGTGTGCGCCAGGTGGGTTCCTCGCCTTCTCACAGCAGAACAGAAATTGAATCGACTTCAGGTGTGTGAGCGTCTTCTGGCACGATTTCGGGAAGAAGGGGACCCATTTCTGACTCACATCATCACCTGTGATGAAACTTGGGTGCACCACTACACCCCTGAGTCCAAACAAGCGAGTATGGAGTGGAGAAAAAAAGAAGAACCTGGACCAGTGAAAGCCAAGTCACGACTATCGGCTGGCAAGGTTTTGGCTACGGTTTTTTTTGACCAGCGTGGTTTGCTGCACCTCGATTTTTTGCATGAGCGCAGGACAATCAATGCGGCCTACTACTGCGACATTTTGAGTGAGGTCCGACTTGCATATCGCCGCAAAAGACGAGACCTACCGATGAGGAAAGTGGTTATTCTCCATGACAATGCTCGCCCCCACACAGCAGCCTTAACCAGGGAAAAATTGGAGAAACTGGGGTGGGAGACACTGGACCACCCTCCTTACAGTCCAGACCTGTCAACCTGTGACTTTCATGTGTTTGGTCCTCTCAAGGAAGCTTTGGGAGTCCAAAAATTCAACAGTGATGCTGAGGTGGAAGCCTACGCGCGCAATTAGCTGCAGACACGACCTGCATCTTTCTACATGGAAGGAATTGGGAAGCTGCCTATCCGCTGGGAAAAATGTGTTTCTAAAGCAGGAGATTACGTAGAAAAATAAGATATGTACTTTTTTGCACTTAAAATAAAAATAATATTTTTAAAAATAAAGTCTTGTTTATATTTGATTCACCCTCGTACATTATTTATTCTAAACATTGTAACACTCAATAGGTATAGCCTGAATCACTCCAAAATCGGAGGACGTGTAAAACAGTCGAATCAAAATAAGGGCTTAGGATTGTAGAGATAAAATAACATTATGTGAGTGAGTTAAAACGGATTTGTCATTCCGTAACATTGCGGCTCGTACAGTGCACGCTGGAACGATAGTGAAACGTGGTTGGAACCAATAGATAGAAGAGGATCGCACAAGCGACGAGCCTGGAGAAATTCTCGTAGTGCTCAGTCTTTCGATTTTAATCTCAGCTAATAGCTTGATTTGAATTTTCGATTTTTTTTATCTGCTTAACGTCTATTAACAGCGAGGTCTTTAGAGACGGGAGAGGATGGGGGGAGGGGCAAGGAATGGGAAGGAATTCGCGCATGGCCTTTTGAAGGAAGCATCCCGGCATTTGCCTGGAGTGATTTGGGAAACCATGGAAAACCCAAATCTGGATGCCCGGACGGGGATTCAAACCACCGTCCTCCCGAATGCGAGGCCAGAACGCTAACCGTTACACCACCATGCTCGGTGAATTTATCGAAAGCCACCTGTTGTTACGCCTTTGTAATAAAAGCGGTTTTAATCGGGTAATTTAGAAAAAATTAAATATTGATTTTTTTCAATATTTAATTAATTATGAAAGAGGTGTGAATTTAAAAAGCATAGCTGTACGAGGTAGACATGGGTCATAATCTGACCAATTTATTTATGGCCTGCATGTAACGGTGTATTTAACGTCAGATATAGCTCGTCAATTTCCGGATCATGGAATAATACTAGGAGGCGACTTCAACTTGCCGTATATTGACTGGAGTAATTAATTACGCCCACGTTACTGGTGGCAGGGATAAAATATCCTGTGAGATTATTCTCGACCTTTTCTCAGATCTTAATCTTGAGCAGCTCGTCACTGAACCAACGCGGTGCGACAACGAAAACGGAAACATTTTAGATATTCTCGTTACAAATAGGCCTGAATTATTTACGGACATTTCTATCACCACGGGAATAAGTGATCATAAAGCTGTAATTGCTACAGTAAAATTAACAGTCGAGCGCAAAAATAAAAAAGAAAGGGTCGTTTACAGGTTCGAAAAGGCCCCAAAGGAGAGTTTAAGAACGTTTTTGAGGGATAAATACATTAACTTTGTAGAAGGAAGAGGCTCGGTTGAAGAGATGTGGCTTCGATTCATAGATATAGTCAGGGAAGGTATGGACTTACGTATACCGAAAAGGACAATCAGAGACGGGAACGATCCCCCGTGGTATACGCGTGAAGTCAAAAGGTTACTTAAAAAGCAAAGGAAGATTCATGCACGCTCAAGAAGGACGATGTATAGGAGTGATTTAGAAAAACTAGCTGTGACAAGAGGACAGGTCAAGAATGCGATGCGTGAAGCCTTCAAAGACTCTCGATGCAACTCACTTTCCAAGAGCCTCATTGAAAATCCAAAGAAATTTTGGACGTATGTAAAAAAAATAGGTGGTTGTGACAACAATTTGCCAGTTCTACTAAAAGACGGTCGGGAAGTTGATGACAACCGCGACAAGGCTACCGTATTTAACGCCGAATTTAAAAATTCCTTCACTGACGAAAACATGGAAAACATTCCCGTTTTTCCACGGCGTGTTGAATTTGAAATGGATCCAGTACAAATTGATAGTGTAGGTATCATAAAGCAATTAAAGCTCCTGAAGTGGGGGATAGCGCCGGGTCCCGATGGTGTACCAGTAAGAGTATTTTCGGAATACGCGGAAGAAATAGAACCATTTCTGTCAGATATATTTCGTAAATCTTTAGAGGAAAGAAAAGTACCTTCTGACTGGAAAATTGCGCAGGTGATTCCCGTTTTCAAGAAAGGAGATCGGAGAGATCCTAGGAATTATCGCCCGATATCGCTAACATCTGTTTGCAGTAGAATTCTGGAGCATGTCATATGCTCTAACGTTATGAAGTTTCTAGATGAAAACGAGCTACTTACAGCATACCAACACGGATTTCGGAAGAACCGATCATGTGAAATGCAACTGGCTCTATTTTTGCATGATGTAATTAAAGTTATTGTTGCGGGATCACAAGTTGATGCTATTTTCTTGGATTTTGAGAAAGCTTTGACTCTGTACCACACAACCGACTCTTAGCGAAGATCCGAGCGTACGGTATATCTGATCAGATTTGCGAATTGATACGCGATTTTCTAACTGGTCGGTCACAGTATGTCGTTGTAGACGGGGAAGCCTCTTCTAAACTAGATGTTACTTCGGGCGATCCTCAAGGAAGTGTAATAGGACCACTTCTTTTCTTAATTTTTATAAACGATCTCGGTGACAACGTTAATTGCAGGATGCGATTTTTTGCTGTTGATGCACTTATTTATAGGGAAGTGAGGTGCTCCGAAGATTGCTTAGAAATTCAGCGCGATCTGGATGTTATTTCGGAATGGTGCCGTGAATGGCAGCTTACACTTAACTGTAAATAGTGCAAGGCAATGCACATAAGTAATAAAAAGACCCCGCTTGCTCTGGAGTACAAAGTTAACAATTCAGTTGTTGACACTGTAGATTCCCTGAAGTATCTAGGCGTAACAGTACAAAGCAACATGAAATGGGACTTGCACATAACTTCCGTTGTAGGAAAAGCTAATTCAAACTACGATTCATAGGACGTATTTTGAGAAGTTGTAATGCTCATACAAAGGAAATAGCGTACAAAACACTAGTGCGTCCGCATTTGGAATACTGTTTTGGAATTTGTGATCCGTATCGCAAGGGATTGATTGACACATTAGAGAAAGTACAGAGAAGAGCCGCTCGATTCGTGACTGCTAGTTACAGTCCTTACGTAAGTGTCACAGAGCTAATTCGTGGGTTGGGCTGGGATTGTTTGGCGGACAGACGACGTCGTTTTCGTTTGAATTTGCTGGAGAATATGCGAAAATCTTTAAGTTACGAGTGCAACAAAATACTTCTTCCGCCAACCTATTTAGGTCGCAATGACAGGAGGGATAAGATTAGAGAAATAAGATGCCGTACTGATTCATTTATGTATTCCTTCTTTCCTCGATCTGTTCGGGATTGGAATGCGCAGAATTAGGATTGGTGCTTAGCACCCTCTGCCACCCACAGTATTTGTGATTTGCAGAGTATAGATGTAGATGTAGATTCATAGGGAGCTTCCATAAACTACGTAGCTGCGTCTGGGGGGGGGAGGGGAAATTTACGCTGAGCTACGTGGGAAAGCGGTGGTTTGCGAGCCAAGCCACGTATCTCCTTATTAATATTATTTGTCACAGTTAAAATAAGGTACAGAACACACAACAGAATGTCGCTCTGGTCTCGCATTCGGGAGGACATGGGTTCGAGTCCCCGTTCGCGCATCCAGATTTGGGTTTTCCACGATTTCCCCAAATCTCTCTAGGCGAATGCCGGGATTCTTCCTACAATATGCCATGGCCGAATTCCTTCCCGTTCTTTGACCCCATCCTTTCTCACCTCTAATGACCTCGATGTCGACGAGCGTGAACCACAATAAAAAAATAAATGAAACAACAACAGTATGTGAATATTTATTTCCGTCAGTTAACCGTCTCCATATGTAATTTACGATAGTCTGACACAAGAAAAAAGTACAAAACATGTTCTGGAATCAATAGGGGAAAATGCTAGGCGGGAGGGATAGAGGCAAAAGCCACTTTCAGAACGCCAAAATGGTGCTACGTGGTTTATGGACGCTCTCATACAACCAAACTCAGCACCTTGCCTTACAATAGAGGCCGTAAAATGCAAAAATCGAATAAAACATTACATTCTGATTTAAAGATGACTTTAAAAAAATGAACACCTCCAAGCAGCAATAAAAGGACCTAAAATGTATACAAGAACGATCTTACAATGCAATTAGACACGCAGGATTATTGGTTTCTCACTTCGCAGTACCTATTGTTAATTCAAAAGCTTGAGCATTAAAGTTCATTCTCGCTAGTTACAGTCTGCTGTCAGCTTTATCTTAACTCTGTTCACAAGTCGATAGGGGATGGAATTCTCAACTTTGTAGATTTCCTTACTTCAGGCGTGACGGGGTTATGAACGTGATTGAATTATACGTGTAAACAGTGACTTGTGCTAAACACTGGGTCCAGAAAACTATGAGGTACTACACCTTTTTAAATGCAGCAGAGTGTTGGCAGCAGTGCAACGACCCATCTGAAGCACAACATTATGTGGGCTACAGTTTGATGCGCTACCAACTCACGATTCCCGACCATGCACCGTGATGTTTGAAATCGTAAGACGACGTCTCAGGTGTTGAGAGCTGGCTTCTGCTCTCTCTCCTTAGTGTGTCCTCTCATCGCACCAATGACCTAATATCCCTGAGGCTCCTGGGAACAGAATTCCAGGAACAGCAGGTCATATGGTTCAAAATCAAGATATTTGTGGGGAATCACACTTTCCACTTATCCATGTCACCAGAAAATCAGGTTAGTTACACGTATATTGTCCCATTCCTTTATTGGTTAAGATGGAGTGTTCTGTCTTGATTTTCCAGCTTTGCTAGCAGAAAGTCTCCGTAATTCCCATGGGCCAACGACTGTAAATCCTTGTGAATTGGTGTGTTCGCTCGGTCATAATTCGCTCAGAGAAAGGATTATCTGCGTGTTTACCGCTATACAATCGCTACCTTAAAAACAGCTTTGTGTGAGTGGGGTCTTCCCATGATTCGTAGGTTGAAACCTCGGAGACACTCAGCCATACCTAAGTTCGAGTGTAATAACAAATCTTATTGCATTCCAATTACCACTCTGTATGACCTCTCTCATTCCATTCCATCGGTTAGCTCTATCTACTGAAGTTGAGAGAGGATGGCCATTAGCATCTTTAATGTTTGTAAATATTTCCTTCTCTTCCATAAACTTCTGTCTGAATCTACTATAGGCCACATCTACTTTTTTTACTTCTTCACACATTTCTTGTAGCAAATATTCCTGTACAAGGGACGGAGGTGCTGTTACTAAAACTATGGATATCCAGCAAAAATTTTACTTTGCACTAGAATTAACTCTTATTTCTGTGTTGCTATAGTTTTCAGAGGTTGTCAAATGTATGACAATCTTGATGGAAGATGAAACTACTTTTCATCACTTAGTTTTTTAAACCTACTGTTTTCATTTTAATAATTATGCACTTATTTCCTACTTAATAATGTTTATTTAACTCCAAATGCATTAATTCAGTTATTTTTTAGAAGATACAGTACACTATCGTCGAAGCTCTAATTGCAGTCAAAACATCCAGCAGTAATAAAAATTATATCGTGAAGTAACTGCCCTGATGTTTCCTGTTTACTTCGAACTATTTCACAGAAAATCCATTATATTTTCTTAAAGAACTGATGTATAACAATTTGAGACAATTTTCTGATTTGAGAGTGATTGTCATTAACAATTTATGTTTTCATATGTTCTTCTGTAAACCTCGGTTTAAGAACTTTTCATTTTGATTCAGGTGGAGAACTCGCTGTCAACATACGAGCCACACGCCTGTGTTGTGGTTTACTCCGTGATTGACCGTGAGTCCTTCCGAGTAGCTGAGGATATGATCAACTATCTTTGGCGAGAGAACTACATTCGGGAGAATACGGTCATCGTGGTGGGAAATAAGGCTGATCTTGCTCGTTCCAGAGCCATCCCACAAGGGGGTAAGTCAATATTTTTTTTTCTTGTTTATCTGTTTGCAGTAAATATTTGTAAGAGGCGTTCCGTTTTAGATAATGGGCGTGGAAGATAACAAATTAGGCTGGTGTGCGAAGTGTATCATATATCTTTCCCTGGCTCCCATCTATCAACAAAATGTCTCCGATTGATAAAAACAATAACTGTACATTTTAAATTGCAAAAACTAGTAAAGAATAATTATTTGGAGAAACTTATTACTGACGCTCGCGTAACCAAGCGAAAGCCAGATATTCCATATAAAATTATCCACAGATATTTATGCTTTGCACTGAGGTCTAGATTGAGGTATAACTTTAATTCTTGGTCAGAAACGCATGTAGAAGAAAGAAAGTATACTCCAGTAAAATATACCTTATTTGTGAGACCCCTTGAGGCTCGACGTGTGGACCCTGTGAAGGCTCAGCCTATAGAGGCTCGATCGATGGAGGCATAACCTGTAAAGGTGCGGTCTATGAGGGCTCGGCTTGTGGAGGATGCGCCTATAAAGATTCTGCCTGCGGAGGCTCAGCATTTGGGGACTCAACCTATTGAGGCAGTAAGTAGAGTTTTTGTGTTTAATGAGAAGAAAAGCTGATAACAGGTCGTAGAGGAATCACGGTTAACTGGAAGAAAAGAAGTCGGACACGTCAGAAATTTTGGGTAAAAATAGGTTTGACCTGTTACCAGAGTTAGTGGGGTGGTAGGTAAGATGCAGCAGGCCTTAAGGGATGAGGGCGTTTAACCCTGCAGTAGTCGTGCTCTGAAAAGTCCCATTAGAAATGGCTTGAGTGGACTACATATGTAATCCACGCGACCACTGCAGGGTTAAGGAAAGAATAGGAAGAGAAGGTTACTGCTGCTAGGTAGTAGCCATGGGAGAAGTGTAGGCTCTTTTCTGCAGGATTAGTTACATACAGGTTTTTAGTTCACACGTTCTTCAAACCTAGTGCAACACTAGGTTAAGTAATAGAGGATATAAGGAATAGAGTAGTGACAGTGGGAGAAGCGGAGAATAGTATTGATAGAAACGTGAGGAATTGTAAAGAGTGTGTCCTGAGAAAGATTGTGAAGGAGGCGCAGTATACCATAGTTGATCACATCCATGACTGGCCACGCTGTGAGGCGGATAAACGTGGAAACTGAGGTGCTACTTGGGAAAGGCATAAGTTCTGTCTTCCGGGTTATGCCTGTGGACACAATTGATAGGTTGAATTTCACTAGGAATAGGGTTCATTTCAATAGAACGGGCTAGGGAGTACTTTCAGAGTTGTTGGCAAAGCTGTAAGGGAACCATTTCCGGTAATGATGGGGTGAGGACAGTTTTTTTTTTTTTAGGTTAGGGGTTGCTGGTGAGGGGTTGGAGATAAATGTTCAATGGGATTCAAATAGAATAGCAACGACGGGAGAAATAGATGAAGCTGCTAAAATGGACAGGACTGGGAACGCGGAGATTAATGTTAAAACATCACAAAGCCAGCAATAAGGGTGTTACTGGTGAACTGTAGAAGTATATTGAACAAAGTAAGGGAATACATGAACTAAAAGTAATTATAGTGGTAGAGTCTTGATTAAAATAAAAAGTACTAGCCAATAAGGTTTTTCCGGTGGTTACAGAGTGTACTATAACATTGGTGGGGTGGTATTGATACTGGTTAGCAAAGTCTAGTACACTTCTCTACACTATAGATCATATCCATGAATTACTTGGGGTAGATTTCTGGCTAATAAAAAAGAAAAATTCAGGATGTGTGGCTGCTTCCCGCAGTGGAAGAATGACAGATGAAGATGAGTCTCTTGGGGAGCAACTAATTTCTTACCTGAGTTCAGAGGTGAGAATAGAATAGTCATTTTTGGCTGGGATTTAAACTTACTAGGTGTCATTTGGTTGGGAAATAAGATTAATAACACAAGGAAACAGTGATTTTCAAATCATTAAGTAATAGAATGAGCCTTTATACAATTGGTAGAACAGAACACATGGGGGGCCAAACATATGTATCTTCCTAATAAAGCCGGCTGATAACCTTGTGGGATGTCAACTAACTGAGGGAGTAAGTGATCAAGTTCTGATAAATATTAGATGATTCAGTAAACCAGTGGCCAAACTGAATGGGGAAGTAGGTAAATTATAAAAAGGCACAAATTTTGAAATTAAAATAATATTTGAGGGGAAGAGTCAGCAAATGGAAGGAAGGCACAAGTACAGTGGAGTTGAAGTCAGAAGAGTTAAGGGAGATAATAAAAAGGGTGAAGAAACATTTATTTTAAAACAGAAAATAAAGAGAAGTAAAGAGTATAGGTGAGGGTATTAAAGAGGTTGGAAAGAAGAGAACATAACAGAATTAAGAGACAGCAAGGCAGTAGAGAATACTTGAAATAGCTAAATAAGGAGTTAATAACAACAAAAAAGGTAACTAAAGATGGATTTACAAAGAATATTATTGGTGCACGGGACCACTGACGGATGCGTTTAGAAATTCCTATGGCTGTGTTAGAAAACTGAGGGTGGTGAGACAATTATAGATAAGGATGGAGAAGAAGTTACCTCGTATTTGTAAAAACAGGGATTTTGAGTAACTGGTTTAGTGAGACAGTTGGGGATGATGAATCAGGAATTTGGGGGGGGGGGTGTAAATGAGGATATTAAGAAATTTGAAATTTATCATGAGGATATCACGAAGAAAGCAAAAATAGCGTAATCCCGCTGGTGTAGATAATATTCTACGGATGTCTTAATGATAGCAGGATGTAACATTGTACCTTATAAGACTCGAGGTTTTCTCGGAAATGAATATGAATAAAATCTTCTCTGGTGACTAGCCTAATCCACGACGTTTCATCCCTTGACAAAGGCGGCAAATGTTGACCGTTGAAACGTTCAGGCAGAATGTATCCCAGTTTATTGCTGACTTAATTGACTGGACATATACACTCTATACATGAATCGCTAACTGCAGAAAGGCAACATGTCCACATTTCTTAATTTTACAGGAGAGACAAAAACTGAATACAACCTGACATATGATATACATATATTTTTTGGATATATTTTAGAATCAAGTAACTAGGCAACCTTTAATTATATGTGCTGTAGAAAAATCCGAATGACACATTAAAAGCTGTGGGAAATTTTTTTGTGTTGTGGTTATGGTTCCTTTATGCAGTAAATACGATTTTGAAGAGAAACTTTATGGCAAAAAAAGTAAAAAAAAAAAAATCAAATTTTAATTAAAAAAAATCATTTTACTCCTACCGAGATACAGTATGTACGTCATTTGAAATTTAAAGTTTTCATTCATTGCCAATTTCGTCCAAAGTTGCCATTGTTATTGGCCATGAAATGATGGGATTCCAAAACATCAACTTCTCTTCAGGTATATAAACCACAGTTTTCCTTATGCCATCCATTTTTTTTTTACTATTTATGGGCACAACAGTAGTATAGGCTTTCTTGGTAGGTAATTCAAATGACTTAACTGTGTATTGAAGCTTAAAAGTGTCGGTCAAGCCAGAAATGTTCATGTTGCACTGTGCAGATCGTTTGCTGGAAAGCTCACCTCCCGGCAGTTGGATAGCCTGAAAGATCTCTTTGACTATCTGGTACATTTTTGTCATATTAATCATAACGTAGATAAGATTTTTGTAGCACCTAGACCACCATGAGTTGTAGTAAATGAAATAATCAGTTTCCATTTTAACTATTAAAACTATATTAGACAGAAATGGGCCGATTTCCGCCGAATATTCTGAAAATATTCTTACTGGAATTCCATCCTTATTCCCTAACAATACTAAAATCCCTATCGTTGCGCAGAAAAGAGTGCCCTCTAAGGAGGAAAATAAGATCTCAAACCTTTTTATCTCACACAGTTTCTTCATCATTCTCACCATAGTATTGTTATAATTATGGCCCATAACAGTTATCTCTAAAAATAAACGTTATTTTTTGTGTGCTTATTTAGCATAGAAGAGACTTCATTTGTCCCCTTGCCCCCTTCATGCCACCGCGCGCCACCAGTAAAACCGTTTAATACTGCAGGCAGGGAACTTGTCCTGGACTATTTCCCAGTAAACGTAAAATTAAAGGCGTTGCGATGCCTATTCTATTGGGCTGACAAGTGTCCTTTCTTCACTAAACGATGCATCCTGTATCTGAGAACACTTTTAGTAAAAAAAGCTATTTTCAAAAAAAACACGGACTTGTTGCCTTTCTGCAGTTAGCGATTCACATATGGAATTAACTTTGAAAATCTGTATATAGTAGTAACAGGTTTAAAATTTAGTACTGGGCTTTAATACACGTTTCGAAAAGCCGAGCAGTGACCCAGCTGAGTATTGTTTAGTGACTTCGATATCCATCAGTATTAGTTTGTTGAGCCAAATGTCTTGCTAAGTCATCGGTATTGTAACATCCTGTGGATATATCAACCACCTTATTCTGTTTCGTGTAGTGAAATTTATTGTTTGACTCGTCTAAATTTGGGATTGAGATGTAATTTTTTTAGTCCACTAACCAGATTAAATAAACACCCTGGCAAATGTTACTCCCAGCAAGGTTCCACCAAGTCTAACGTCAGACATTTCCACGCAGCAACTTTAAACACAAATGTCCACACACGTATGTGCCAAATTTATGATGTTGCTGCACATTGTTCAGTATCCGGTTCCGCGCAAAGTACCGTTGCAATTCCAGCAGAGGTGGCAGGTCGGCCATACTGCCGAAATACTTAACTACTCCTTCCTTATACTGGATGGATGCCAAGATGTGTAATCCAGCACCTTTGCTACTATCTAAGCTGACTATCTCACATTCCTGACCACAAATTTTATTGGGTAATGCAACACGCATGACTGCACCTGTGGTACATGCAAGTGCTTTACATTCCTGCGTATATCGTCCTCTGTCACCGCCCTCTCGATATTTCTTTCTTTAGTCCTGATCCAACCCTTTGGTATGGTTTCACATATAGACCTTTATCTCCAATTGCAATTGTTTCCATAGCTTCATTGTGTCGTTTCTCTATAGATAACTTTTTAGCTTCTGTTGCTGCTTTGATAACCCTCACATTGCTCGAGACTCCTTCCGGCAGCATCCTGCAGCCGAAAATCCGGCCAAAATATGTGGTCACTGAGGATGGCACCCTTCTTATTCTTCATCTTTATAATGCCTGTTTCTAACATTAGCACGCATAGCCCACTTAACCAGAAAGGCTGCAGCGCGTTCTCCAAACTTTGCTTCTCTTTCCTTCATTCTATTCGAAACCTTCTCCGCGAGTACACGATCTGCATTGTGTCTGTTTACAGGATGTGTATAAGCTATACCGTGTACCCTACATGCTGCATGTAATGGATTTAACCCTATTTGACCAAGTTCAAACGTGTTTCGAGTTTAGTATCAGGTCTACAAAACTGGTATTTCGGAATGTGTGCCTCAAATAGCAGTTTGTTCATGAACTTGTTTAGAAAGTTGTGACCCTTGTGCCTTGTTGGAAGCATTGTTGTCGACAAACTGATTTTACATGTTTACGCGCCAATATATAGCCTGTAAACCTCCATACTTCATCAATATGTTGTTTATTAAACACGTAGAAAAATTACCAGTGGTAAGGCGGATGTTACTGACGACATCAAGCGGAATCGAACTAACGGGTACATGTTCCCTGAGCTAAGGAGGGCTATAATATGCGGGCCATTAAATAAGGGAAAAATCATCCTTATGCTCTCATTGGTAGGCACACATAGACACCAATAGACTCAGATTCGAAAATCTATATGTGTTTTCGACGTCACCGTATCAGCGAAAGTATCAGCTGCTAACTAAAATAATAAAGCCCAATAGAGAAATTCGCTATTTAACATTTAGTGACAACCAAAGTGTACCTCCACCCAGTGATACTTTATCAAATTCAGTATTTGTGTCTCTTGTGAAAAGCAAAATAATATTTAAAAAAACGAGACCACTTTTTTATGGATGGATAGTGTAACAGAATGACGAAAATGGGACTTTCCGTACATTTTTGTATTCAATATATAAAAAGAATAATGAAACGGATAATCAGAGAGGCTTGCTAACTTCTGCTTGACCTCCCAAATAGCCCGTCGCCGAGGAGTTGCGTCAGGTAGGCGCGCCAGCGACAACCAGGGACAATGGAGATGCAGCTACTCTTCTTAACGGAGTTGGTCAAGCATATAATCCCTTAGCTCAGGGAAAATAACCCAGCGGGGTGAAAGGACGTTCGCTGAACTCCTGTTCCTGAGCGAACGCTCCGGAGGTCATATTTGGGGAATATGTCCGAGTTAGCACGAATCTCCAAAAGACAATGTTGTCCAATCATCATAACTGGCAGGAGGAGCCAAATAGCGGAACAAATCAACGGCGGGCTACCCTCACATTTTGTAATTCCTGTGAATTTTTCTCGATGTTAACCACGAAGAAGTACTGGACGTCCAGCTTTCGGACGGGAAGGAGTGAATCTTCCGAGGTTGGAGATCGTCCTGCCTGGGCATCAAACCAGAGGGTTCCACACAAGCGTCCTGTGGCAGTGAGGTTGCTGGGCACTCATTAAGTACGTTGACTGAAGGACGTGGTGCACAGTCCGCTATAGCCAAGGTGCTATAACAATTCCGCCACCGATGGAAACATATCGCCTTCACGGTAATCATTCTACGAACAGTACAGTGTGATACTTACATGCGGTCATTGGGTACAACCCTGTAACGACCTTTGAATGATTAGGAGTTCTCGCCTCCAACAAAATATTGAGCTAGTTGGGACAGACTTCGGGAGCTTTCCTATAACCACACTTGTTGGATAATTTAAATTGTACTGGCGCCCGGAATTTGAAATCTGATGCAGTTCATGTTAATACTGTACTTGATTTTTGATTCCCGATTGTTATGAAGCGAAATTTCCATCAAAACCAAGTGTGAAGCTTTTGTTGCTTGTTTATTAATGTTGGGAATTTGCTTCACGATCGATTAAAAATGTGGTAGTGTTTAAATTTTTTATTTGTTTATTAATGTGTGGGCAATGGTAAGACGAGGCTTTGCTTGATATGTTTTTTATAATTGAATGTGTTAATGTTAGAAATAAATAAGCCTCACCTGTACGCCAGTATGAGTACCCAATAAATTAGCAGCCTAGGGTTTTCTTTGAATGATAAAACAAAAGAAGTAAAGAGGTTTTTACCCTTCTCCCACCCAAACAGTCACTACAATAAAGACCGTTCAGTAAATTGTTTCTACTTATTTTTTTATTTTTTTTCTTATTACTTTACGCCTGATTGACGACGGGGTCATTCGAGGCGGAAACCAACTGGGGCAAGGAAGGTAAGGAATTCGGCCATGGCCTTTATGAGCTGGCGTGTTATGGATGACTGGCCCTCATGGTCATCACGTATACAGCAAGCCGTACAGCTTTTACTTTTAGTCAACAATAATTAATATCGTGCCAGTAAATATGCACATGATACTAAGGATTCCTTATACCAACTTCAAGAAATCAAGACACAAGGTTATATTAACATTGATGATCAATTTAATGCTTTCCAAACCGAATTCCAACATAGCATTACTGTTTTCTACAACATTCACCAAAATAATCTCGCGGAACCCTTGAGCGAGCTTTACCGCGCGAGCATGCAACAACCCGTCCGCCCAAAAAAAGACTGTGTTCTTCTAAGACTTAACAACTAAGATTCTATTGCTACCCAGTTCACTATACAAACTACAATCTGTGGAACCCTATATTACAATTATTTGTGTTAATTGTCATAAAACATTATTAAACAGATACAGCTAATATTAAATTAATTATTTATTAATTAGAAGAAATAAAAGATAAACTTTTGTACAACTAGAGTTAGACATAAATGTAACACCTTTTGAAGGAAGCATCCCGACATTCGCTTGGAGTTATTTGGGGAAACCATGGAAAACCAAATCTGGATACCCGGATGGGGATTAGAACCCGCGTCCTCCCAAACACGAGGCCAGAACGTTAACCGTTAACCCATCAAGCTCAGTCTTTCTACTTGAGCCACACAAGTTAGAGACAATTGAAATGTAATCATACTCTTTAAAAAAGAGGACATGAACCTCAAGCAAATTTACAACAACCAGGTCAATACGGATATGCCCTTCAACGAGTTCAAAAGCCTATGTTGATGCTGCTGGAATAAATATAACCATTGATTTGTGGTTATCGAAATAAAGATTGTTACATATATCATGGGAGGTACCGCAGTGGCTTTGATTTGCTCTTGAATGAATAGACGAACACGTTACCTATAGTTGTCACTACAAACATGGACACGTTTGGTAGAACATCGAGTTAGATAATAAGAGTGTGTTAGTATACTCACTTCAACAAATACCCTTATGAAAGAAGATAGTTTGAACTGTCAGACTAGAATACTCAAACATGAATCTGAACTCATCGAAGCAAACGATGTTGTAACCAAACAATACGATGACAAGGTAACTACTGATACAGTTTCCCATCTGAATGAATTAAAATCGACAAATGTGACTCCGGTTGTATCAATTATATGAAAGAGTACCTTTCTAGATTACTAAAGTGAACTTGATGCCTCCAAGAGTGGTGGTGTAACGGTTAGCGTTGTGGCCTCTCATTCGGGAGGATGGCGGTTTGAATCCCTGTCCGGGCATCCAGATTTGGACTTTCCACGGTTTCCCAAATCACTCAAGGCAAAAGCTTCCTTCAAAAGGCTATGGCCAAATTCCTTCCCATTCCTTGCCCCCATCCTTTCCCGTCTCTGAAGACCTCGCTGTTAAGAGACATTAAGCAGTTAAAAAAAAAAAAAAAACTAGATACCGGTGTAAATTATTATTAAATCCCCGTTGATGGAGAAATCATCTTAATAGCTTAGGAGGAAAGGGTTGACGTAACATTGAACTGGTTAAAAATTAACAATAAAGACCCAATACTCCATGTTAAATGCGGAGATAAATTTAGTTTCTCAACAACAATAATAAACGGCGAACCCCAAAAACCCATTAAAGTGTATGTAACTATTGACTATAAAATAGTACAGCTAATACCCACAAGCTTCATTCGGTGTACAGACATGGATGTTCAAACAACTAAACGAGTTATCATAAAAGCCAGAAATAAAATTCGACGACAGTTACTAGAACTGAACGTGGGAAAGATTTACTCTGAACAATTTTTCAAGGATTCGTTATGATTTGTGACGGATACTATGGAATACGTTTTCTTACCTTGAAAACACCTTGGGTGAAGGTATGTTCGTGGCCGTAAATAAAACTGTTAATGGCTCTGCCGTAAGCGAAACAGAAAATTTTTGCTAGTTAATATGTGCTTATGTAAAAATTGGAAGAAATTTAAAGTTTTTAATAGGATATTTTATTGACCGCCAGATTCTGGATTGGCCAACCTTATAAGCAATCCGGATATTGTAGATACAATTTGTACAGAAGACGGTGTAAGCGATCTGGCGATGGTTGTTGTAACTTTGAAATCTAGCCCGACGTTAAGACGTTAAAAAGATAAAATCTTATATTATTTCGATAAAAATACGTTACAGTCATGTTTCATCACTTGGCGGAAAATTATGAAACTTACACTCTGGAAAAAAATGTCGAGAAACTGTGGTATAATTTGGAAGCAACAATATTGTCGGGTGTAAATCAATTTGTTCCTAGGAAGGTTGTTAAGGTTAACAATAAATTTCCGTGGTTCAGTCGGGAAGTGAAACATTTGCTCAGGAATCGAAGGCGTTTACATGCCACCGTAAAGCAATCAAAGGACTCATTTTATCGCGTTAAATTAGTCCAGTTGCCAGGAAGTACAAAAGACTATGCGTGAGGCTTTTAGAGACTTCCAAGTCAGGAATTTATCTAAAGATCTGATTACTAATCCAAAAAAGTTCTGGTCGTATTTCAAAGTAATAAGAGGCTCTCGTAAGTTTATTAATGAAAACGGGGGGTTATCGGAAACTAGTATACAGAAAGCAGAAATTTTGAATCATATTTTTTTTTAAAAAAGCTTTCACAACAGAAAACATAGAGGAGATTAGGTTATTTATTAATCGTACTAACAAAATTATGAAAGATCTCGTTCTTGACGTCGAGGGAATAACAAAACTGCTTAGAATCGTATAAACCAATAATGCTTCCGGATTAGACGATATTCCTACTAGATTCTACTCCAGGTATACAAAGGAAATTGCACCGTATCTAATGAAGTTATATATCGCCTTGGATCAAGGAAACGTACCAGTTGAATGGAAGGCAGCCATCGTAAGTCCAGTGTTTAAGAGTGGGAATGTCAACGATCCTCAAAATTATGGGCCTATCTCGTTGAATTCAATATTTTTTGCATAATTTTAGAATATATCATCTATTCAAAAGTCATACATTTTTTGGATGAAGAGGAGCTTTTAAACGCAAATCAACTTGGATTCAGAAAAGACCGATGCTGCGAAACACAACTTGCACTTTCAGTTCACGACTTGTGCCGTATGATAGATGAGCGATCTCAGGTTGACTTAGTTGCATTAGATTTTAAAAAAGCTTTCGACACTACCTCACACTAAGTTACTTATAAAACTACGTACCTCTGGCATAACTAAACACATATGAGAATGGTTTGCAGACCTTATGAACGGTATCATAATTATAATTCCGAATGATCGTAATGACCTGGTGACAGGGTTTCTATTGGCTGCGCTTTCCGCCCCTGTTGTAGCTGCTTTAACCTTACCCGGTAATCCTATAGGGTTGCAGGGAACCTACAGATTAACGTGGAATCCGAACTACCGAAGCGCTTTGGCGTACTTCACATTACACAACAAGCTGTGAAGAGGTGAAGATCGGGTTAAAGACCTATGAAAATCCTCGCAAAGACAGGGATTCGATTCGGTAACCTTGCGATCCCCTCTCTGACACCTCAATTATTTATGGTAAAATAAAAATCCAGACGACTGCGATTTGCTACAAGCCGAGTTTAAGACAATAATTGCATGGTGCTGAGATTGGCAGTTGGAGTTAATCGCTAAAAAAAGGCCAAGTCGTGCATATAAGTAAAAATGTAACACAATTTAGCTCTCAACATACAATTAATGCCATTGTCCTTAAAAAGGTGAATTCCGCTAAATACCTCTGGAAACAATTTTTAATAATTTGTTGTGGAATTAACATACTAAGGAGGTGGTTGAAAAAGCAAACCACATGCTCCGATTTGTGGGTCGTGATTTAAAACAGTGTTAAATCGATTCAGTTCTATCTTGTGCTAACTCACTTAGAATATTGTATATAGGGAGGGGTGGGGGGTGAAGGTGGAGGGGATTGATTGAGTCATTGGAAAGGGTCCAAAGAAGAGCCGCCAGATTCTTAACAGGTATATACAGCTAGACGGAAAGTGTAAGTGCAATGATGAAGGAGTTAGGTCGGAAAGATCTGGAAATCCGACAGAAGCTAATTGAAAAATTGACTACAGACCTATATCAGGATAAAAACAAACGCATATTACTACCAGCAACATTAATATCTACGAATGACCAAAAAAATAAGGTAAGAGAAATCAGGGCAAGAACCGATTCCTTTCTATACTCATTTTTTCCACGAGCGATTAGGGAATGGAATTGGAGGGATTTACCGGGGAAAAACAGAATCCACAAAGAGTAGGTATCGAGAAACCCCTGGGTTTTTCATGGTTTTCCCAGATCGCTCCAGGCGAATGCCGGGACGGTACCTCAAAATAGGCCATGGGCGCATCCTGCCATATCCCGTATATCTATTCCAATGTACAAACGATTACACATTAGGACAGGTGCAACGCACCATACGCCACTCACGTATAGTGAATCGAGGAATAGTAATGATAGTAGTAATGGTAATATCAGCAGCAACAGTCTTTGAGCTATATTGAAGAAATTTTGAAGTCCATAATTAGAAACCTGAAAGATAGTGTAGTGTTAAAAGAGGTTCATGATTCACTAACAATTGGAAATTACTTCATGACTATTGGCGAAAATGTTCGCAGTATGAATTATAAAATATAATCTCACAATCTATGCTTTAGTCTGGTTCTGACCTTCTACCCATGAAGGAGTAATGTGTACTGGGAACATCGTTAAAAGGTTGAAGTTACTTACACCATCGACATCAGCAGGACAACAATATCATAGACTTTACTGAAGAACTTCATGAAAGGGGTGTTATATTATAATTTGGATCGTATTGTTAGAGAACTTCATAGAAAGCTGGAAGGAATTTAGCAAGAAAGGCGTGTAAAATTCGAATGACTACACGATCTAGCAGACCCCGATAATGTGTAAGTGTTCCCGTACCCTCGTAAACAACGGTGGTTACAATTACATTTGGCCGATGATTGATACGAGCATATATTCAAATTTGCAAGGGCTGTACTTCTCAAAAACAAGTCTCGCAGTGTGGTTGTTACTGCAAATATGGTATACTATGTCGTGGACTTGTAACAAAAAAATTTCAGATTGTTAACGGAAAGGATTTTTCTATTAACAGTTTAAGATCCTCGTGAATAGAAATGGTATTAATCATTACTCAACATATACATATCTTAAGGAGTCAATAGTGGAATGGCTCCACAGAGCTATCTGGAATATAATGTGTATGGAATGTAGCAGACGTGGTTTACATCGCTCGATTGAATTACTTCCAAAATGGCACAGACTATCAAGTTGAAAACCAGGTGACACTACTCCATTAAAACTCGAAGTGGATGATCATGTTATAATTAGCAGATTTAAGGAACGGTTTGTGAATAGCTACCTGCCAAATTGGTCGACAGTGTTTACCATCAGTAATTAATTAATCCTTGTAAAAATTAATTATTATTAAAATTGTTAATGAAATAGAAACTACTTGATCTTACTGTATCAACATATTAACATTACGCCCCACACATGACATGACTCAGGGGTTACAAGAATACAAAATGAGTTCACAAAAAATGCAATGAATTTATTTAACAAACTAAATGACACAAAATCTGACATGTGAATAGTTTTTAAGATGGTTAGATCCATTGGCTTTTTCAAACAAGTCTCTAGCTCATCAGGGTAGCTACTCAGGGGTATTTTCGGCGCCCTTGATATGTTGCAATCTGTCCCACTTTTGGAGGCACTTTACCGTGTCCGCGCACTGCGGTGACGAGAAGCGAACCACAGACCCACAGAGGACGGCGGTAGTCTGCCGATCCGTCTTGTCCTATCGACACACAGTCGACAAGTGCCTCCTCTCCCCTCCAGCCTCGGGGCAGCATTCCATGGAACAACATAAAAGAATATCCGAGTGGCGTGTCGCTATTGTTCGTATGTTGGCTGTGTCCCTGTTGTTATCGACGACAGCGCAGCGGGTGGCTTGAAGAACGGGCTCGCGGTTGCAGCTCGCCGAATAGCAGCCCTCCCTCGATCGTTGCACACTGCCTCACCTTGGGAACGCGACTTATTATAGCTAGCCGACCAACCCATCAAAAATTTAAATTCCATGGAATTTAAA
Organism: Vandiemenella viatica; assembly: GCA_031002005.1. NCBI lineage: Eukaryota > Metazoa > Arthropoda > Insecta > Orthoptera > Morabidae > Vandiemenella > Vandiemenella viatica. The sequence continues at coordinate 196,908,673 of CM061921.1, forward strand.
TTTGCTTATAAAGTCTTCTCTGCTGCTTTGTTCACAGTTGAGTTCCTGCACTCTAGATAGCAATACCCTGGATTTACGAAGCCATAAAAACTCTGCAAACATTCAATTCGTTTGGTTTTCACAAATATTTATAACCTTCACCCATTTTCAAACAAATTCCCCTGCGAAAATGTCATGCGAGGACGCGTCAAAGGCGCCACACTGTGAATGTTTACAATACAACTCGCTTCGTGCACGAAACTCCCCAATTCATCAACCATCCAAAGTATACCATCCAAATAACAGCAGGGTCCAGCCTTAACACAACAGAAAAATACACAACATTTTGAATAACACCACGCAATGATTCACAGTACCTATCGTGATGCCATAGATTCACAATGGAATGTCTTTAACCGCTACAGAATCGTCAAAACAAGAAACTATGAACATGTTTACGTGAGGTTGTACCTTCACAGCTTAAATCTTTCACTACCTTTTGTTTTCAACCAATAATCTATGCATTTACTACTATTTTAAATATCAAATAAGAACTTGGAGCTCTGAGGGATTATTATGATTTTCAAATTTACGAAAGCTAAATCTACAATAGAAAATAAAGCATTATACTCCATAATTTACATCGATATTCACACATAAAGCAATTGTGGATGAAAATATGTGGCATTCTGAATCAGTATCACCCAGTTATCACATAAAATCTAACCTTAATGATTCACTTCCTTAGAACACAATTACATCAGACTACAGGGGACTAACATTAATCAATGTCTATTACTATACACAAAGCGCAAAAATAACACAACTTATGCTAAAAAAAAAAAAAAAAAAAAAACAATTACACATAACGCAGATGATACACCAGTCACATTTGTACACATAACAAATTGAGAATGGAACACTATCCAAAACAAGAATGCAGTCAAGCGTTACTGCGCGAAGGTAAATTCCTCTTAGCAAACAAATGGGCTTCTCCCACAGTCCATTCACCCAGAACGAAGTCAAGGACACACACCTGCCTGCATCCAGCTCCACTCAAAAGACCACGGGAGTAGTTTACCTGCTGGTCCCGATATTCCAAGAATTTCACACAAACACTACCTCTCTCCGACACACTACATAGACAAAGAGGAAGTTCTCTTTTCACTGAAAAACAAGCGATACTTCGTTCACAAATCTATCGTCATATTTAGTTCTGAATTCGGCCGCTAGATTATTCTCTTTCTTAGAGATGAACACTTTTCATTCCCACGCGACTTGAAGCTCATTATTTACAGGTGTAATTATTTTACAGGAGGTAACTTTTTCGGGGTCCATCTGTCAACTACTTCATCTCTATACCAATATTTGACTTTGATTTTTTTTTTATTTAATAGCAGTAACGAAGTCAATCGGGTCAGCAAAATTTACGTGAACTCATTACTTCTTCATCAGAACTCACACATTTAATCTTGAATGTGTGTACACGATTGTCTTACAAAACTACCGTTTACAGAATAGACTATTGTACTTAAATCCATTACACTACTTGCTTATATCTTAACTAAGGCCAATATTTACAACCAACAAGGTACCTTCAACATCATATCAGTGTCAATTCAAACGAGAAATCATAATAAGTCTGCTGGTTATGATTTGACTTTAATCGTCTGGAAACGGTTTTTACACCATCGTTCCCTGTCAACCTCAGAAGGGCTAATTCATGAAATCGCATACTTATTTTTCCAACCTTAAAATGAAAATACTTCATGCTTATGTTGCGGCATGCTGCTTTTTGAACATACGTCGACATGGAACGCAGTCCGTGAAAACCATTAATCTTCGGCACCTGTGCCGAAATCATTTCTTTCAGTGGAACACCGGGCAGACCCCTAACGTGAAATATCTGTTCATACAAGAAAAACTTCGACTTTCAGCCATCTGACAGGTCTCGTGTAGAAATCACAAACACTGAACATGTCTTTGCTGTTTGAATGAGATGAACGTACTGCAAGTCAATACGTTCACTTCCTACAAGCGTCACCTTCGGCGGCTTTACATATCTTGGTTCACATGCTTGCAAGACACCAGCTAACTGATGGTCATCTTTCTGTACTGCGTTCGTCCTTGTTTCTACACAGACGACATGTTCTGGGTAACCAGAAGCCTTTTCATTGATAACTGTACTTGCATTCGTGATAACAATTACTTTCTCCTTTTGATCCCATAAGATTTGCGGTTAATTTACCACTTGTATGGAAAGACTCTTCTGCGTCTCACCGAGACTTTTGTATTCTGTTTTACACTCAGCGATACTCTTGCGAACCTACTGATCTGTCCTCCGATATGATTTATCCTTGTTTCAGTACTTGCTTGTACATCAGCGACTCGCAGTTCTAGTTGGTTTTCTCGCGCTTCCGTCCGTTGTTTCCATTCCAACATCTCTCTTTGTATCTCTAGTGACTGCTCGTTAACGCGATTCAGGGCGCTGGAGATACTGCTTTGTTCTTCCTGCATAGTTTTCACTATTTTATTGACTCCCCTGAGATCTTTCGACATGGTGTTCTTTAAGCCTCCGAACTCCTCTTTTATGAGTACTGCCATTTCTTCTGTGACTTCAGACTTGACTAAGCTTAATTCGGACTTCAGCTGCTCTTGTCCGCTCTTTATCTCCGACATCATCGCCAACAGAAGATCAAATTTTTCGGCTTCGCTCTGTGGATGTTTAGCTGGCTCCGGCTGTTGGGCAACCATTTCTCCAGAAAATGACATGGTACTTTAATCCCCTTTTCTCGTTACGCCCAAAGTGCGCGAAATGGGCATAGTTTTTTCGCAATTTGAAGTGCCGTCTTTGATATCGATGTTAACTTATGTCTTATCTTCCCAGACCTCAATTGCATTGGCATCCCCCATAGGAATTAGAAACCCCCAAATGGAACCCACAACATCGAAGGCAAATTATTTTTAACTACACTCTCATATTTTCTACCACACAAAACCCATTAAAATTGAGGTACACAATTGAGAATACATGAGCCTTTCAACGCTGATCTGTCAGATATCAACTCTACTTCCACAACAGGACAACACCAGCACCACAAAATCTCCAATGAACACCGTCAAACAATGAAACATTAACAAACTAAAGTTAAGCATAAAACACATTTACCAACTATCAGCTTGGTCGGATCACCAGGCATGAAAAACTCAACTTCCAGAAAAGAAAAACACTACCAACATCAAATTCTCTAAGCACCGAAACAAATGCGAACATCAGCAAAAAACTTTTATACATAAAACCCACATATCAGCTATCACCTTTTTACTCCTTAACTCTAATTCTACAGCAGAATAACACCATGAACAGAAAGAATGTCAACCACATGAATGAAAATCAACATAGGTCACATCAATGTAACACCGATATACATTCTATCTCTCTATTCCAACTGCCAGATATTGACACCTCTGCTTTCACAACCAAATTTCACAACAAAAATACCATTATCATAAAAAAATACATAGATAACGTGTGTAGAATCAACTGATAAACAGCTCTCCAGTGTATCACAAATGTGTTAGCAATAATTTCATCAATCATTTCCTACAATCGTACAATACGATCAACATCAATTATGGCTGTGACTTGTTCAATATATCACACATGTACAGCCTATGCGTCCATACCGCCCTTACAAATCCTAACTGTTATAACAAATCCTAGCTGTTATAACATGACATATATAATTATTCTACATGCTGAATTGCTGCTGTTACTACCACACCGGAAAATGCTGAAAACACAGAGAGAGTTCTACTCACTACTACGACTTGCCTACCGAGCGTGTTGGTGTAACGGCTAGCGTTCTGGCCTCGCATTCGGGAGGACGGAGGTTCGAATCCCTTTCCGGGCATCCAGATTTGGGTTTTCCATGGTTTCTCAAATCACTCCAGGCAAATGCCGGGAAGCTTCCTTCAAAAGGCCATGGCCAAATTCCTTCCCATTCCTTGCCCCCCATCCTTTCCCGTCTCTAAAGACCTCGCCGTTGAGAGACATTAAGCAGTTAAAAAAAAAAAAAAAAAAAAAAAGACTTGCTTGCAACATATCTAAAACAGTTGGTCCCCACGTTGGGAGTCAAATTGTAATAATCTCACTTAGTGGTGGCTCTACTTTAAAAATTGTCAATGAAACAGAAACTACTTGATATTATTGTATCAACATACTAACACTCCGCCCTACACATGATATGACTCAGGGGTTACAAGAACATAAAATGGGTTCACAAAAAAGAAATGTATTTATTTAACCAAATAAATGACACAAAATCTGACATGTAAATAGTTTTGCAGATGATTAGATCCATTGGTTCTTCAAAACAAGTCTCTAGTTCATCAGGGTTGCTATTCAGGGGTATTTTCCGGGCCCTTGATATGTTGCAATCTGTCCCACTTTTAGAGGCACTTTACAGTGTCCGCGCACTGCAGTCGACACTGCCGGTGACGGGAAGCGAACCACAGATCCACAGAGGACGGCGGTAGTCTGCCGATCCTTCTTCTCCTATGGACACACAGTCAAAAAATGTCTCTTCTACCCTGCAGCCTCGGGGCAGCATTCCATGGAATAACATAAAATAATATGCGAGTGGCGTGTCGCTATTGTTCGTAGGTTGGCTGTGTCCTGTTGTTATCGACGACATCGCAACGGGTGGCTTGACGAACGGGCTCGCGGCTGCAGCTCATCGAAAAACAGCCCTCCCTTGATCGTTGCACACTGCCTCGCCTTGGGAACGCGAATCATTATAACCTGTAACATATTTACTTAAAGGCTGTCAGGGTAATGATATTGTCAGAGTATTTTACCACGAGGAATTGCCATTAACAAAACATACAATGAGCAGCCAGAACATTATGACCACCTACCTAATAGCCGATATATATACTTTTGGTACGGATAACAGCGGCGACGCGTCTTGGCATGGAAGCAATGAGACCTTGGAAGGTCGCTGGAGGGAGTTGACACCACATCTGCTCACACAAGTCACCTAAATCCCGTAAATTTCGGGTAGGATGGCGACGAACTCTGACGCCACGTTCAATCACATCCTAGATGAGTTCGATTGGGTTCAGGTCTGACGAGTTGGAGGCCATCACGTCAATTACAACTCTCAACTGTGTTCCTCGAACCACTCCATCACATTCCTGGCCTTGTGACGTTGCTCATTATCTTGTTGAAACACATTGCGAAAAGTGTACATTAATGATACATGTTGTAATTCAGTACCAAAATATTGCCAATTATATAGTATGTATTTTTCGCACCATTTCTACAGGCGCTCCATACACAAGCTACTCATATACCATCAATATTTTCACTACATCCCAATTTCTCATGTGGAACCAAGTTTTATTCGCATGACAAATGTACAATAATGATACATTTTGTATTTCAGTACAGCAATACGGTCAAATATACCGTCTGTATTTTTGCAACTATTCTGCTTCAGCTATGGCAGGATGAGAATATTGAAGCAGCAGAGGAGTGAAGGCGTTGGTTGTCCCTTGTAGTGGTGCCTGTCGCTCTTTTTTTTTTTAGCCACATCTGCCCCTTCAGTTACTGTTGGTTGAATTGTTAGCTTTGTATGTAGGCGTTGTCTTTACTGATTTCCATCGCATGGTCTTGAATAAAATGTCAGTGCTACTGCTTTTGCTGTAGCGCTGGCGACCATTTCAGGTAAGGTCTTTACTGCATCGGCCAGTGACTGCACCAGCTGGGCCAGTGTAGTGACCGATGCTTCTGTGGTAGGAGGCACCGCTGGCGCGGTGGTGCGCCGTCATCCTCTCGCCTCGGGAGCTGCCAGGCAACTGGTGGTGCCAGTTGGTCACGCTGTGGTGGAGGGAAGCTTGCCGCGTCACCCGCTCTGCTTGGCAGCCCCCGGCTGACTGGCTGTTGTCGTCGCCGCAGATGTCGTGGCCCCCTCCTGGGACTCGGTGCTGGTGACACCCGGCTGTTGTCTTTGCGCTCGCTTTTCGACGCGTTGGTTCTTCCTCTCAGCGCACCCGCGAATGAAGCTGCGTGGGCTCCCCCGCAGTTGCAGCAGGTGGGCTGGGCGTCGGGAGGAACGGTGCAGCTATTGACACCATGACCGCCTCCACACCTAACGCAGCGCTCGGCCTCAGTGCAGTCACGGGCCAGGTGCTCGCCGAACCATTGGCATCTGAAGCACTGACCTAGCGCTAGTGGCGGCCTCTTCTTCTTCTCGAACCGGACGGGGTGTCCGAGGATGTGCTGCGGCTTGTCCACCCGCCTTAGCGGTCTGTCCGGCCGGAAGACGTATAGCGGGAGCCACTGCATGGTACCCGGCAACCGCATCTGGTGAACAGCGGTAGCGACGATGCCGCCGCTCTTCAGCTGCTGGGCCACTTCCTCCTCTGCAGTCTCCACAGGAAGCCCGCAGATGACTACCTTGGCAGGAAGGCTTGGAATCTGGAGGGAATGGCGGATACCCTTCCCGTCCAGAAACTGCTGCAGCTTCTGCAGTTGGCTTGGATGCTGCGGCAGGAAACATATGCCCTCATTGGTTGGAGAGGCTAGGATGATTGCTGCAGTTGCCATGATGAATGCTGTCAGTAGTTCTTCAAAGTTGCCCTCATAGAGGGCGGTGACCGACAGCACTGGTCCTCGTTCTGAGGACTGCTCCAGTTATTGCTCGAAGTCCTTCGACTCCATGTCTGCCTGCTCGTCTTGGTCTGTTTCCTCTTCTTCCTTCTCCTTGTCGTCGTGGTCGTGGAAGACCACCCACCCTACGCCGCAATCGTCACTCTGTTGTCTTGGCAGTGAAACTGTTTCTGGCCTATAAGGCTTGGTGAGAAACGTACGTCTCAAGAAGTCTAGACGATCGTCCATGTTGAAGCCAGGCTTCAGTACCGGAGGAAGCACCAGAGCTTCCGGTCATTGTGCCAATGTTATATACATCATCTTCGTGACAAGGTGACTGCACAAAATATTACTAAATTGTGTCTAGAGAGGCTGCAGAATAGATGCGAAAAATATCAATGGTATATTTTTGCAGTATTGCTCTACTGAAATACAACGTGTATCATTATTGCATACCTGTGAAATAAATGAAACTTGGTTTCATGTGGGAATTTTTTTATTTTTTTACAATATTCTAGATCGAGAGCCTGCTGAATAGGAGTGAAAAATACAGACAGTATTTTTGGCAGTATCTCTTTACTGAAATCTGCGTGTATCATGAATATTTCCGATAAGAATAAAACATAGTTCCACGGGGGAATTTCAGTTGTAATGGTTTTCTTTATTACAAATAAATAGCTTCTGCAGAATAGTTGTGAAAATGTAAGAAGTTATATTTCACAGTATTGGTGTATTGAATTAATACAACTTGTATCATTAATGTACACTTCTAATAACAATAAAACTTGGTTCCACTGAGGAATTTAAAATAAAACGTGTATCATTAATGTACACCTCCGATACGAATACAATATGACGTCACATCAACGCCAGTCAGTGGCGGAATCGCAGTCTAGGATTAAACCAATAAAACTTGGTTCCAGGTAAATATTTTAAATGTGTTGGTATTTTTGATTATTTATGAGTAGCAGCTGCAAAATAGGTGCAAAAAATACAGACGGTGTATTTGGCTGTATTGATGCACAGAAATACAATATTTATAAGTAATGTACACTTTGATATGAATAAAACAATGCAAAAACATAAAATATATCTGGCAGTGTTGCTGTACTGAGAAACAACGTGGTAGATTAAAGCACACTTGTGATTTGATTAAAACTGTGCTCCTCGTAGGATTTAGAATGTAGTAGTATTTTTTACTTTTTATTCCTGACTTTTGTAGGGAGCGCCTAAGAATAGGTGCCAAAAATTTGGTAGTATTCTGTATTGAAGTACAGTTTGTTTTATTAATGTACACCTCCTATAGGAATTAAACATGGATTTACTTAGGAATTTAGAGTGTAGTTTTTTTTAAATTATATGTAACTAGCTATTGCAGAATAGGTGCGAAAAATACGTACAGTATAATTAGCAGCGTTGCTGTACTGAAACACATCTTGTATCATTGATGTACTGTTCCGATACAAATAAGGTATGGTTCTAAGGGGGAATTTTATTTTGTATATAAATAAATAGCTTCTGCAGAATGGATGCGAAAAATATTAACAGTATATTTGGCAATATTCCTGTACTGAAATACGACGCATATCATTATTGTACCCTTCAGATACGAATAAAACTTTTTTCCATTGGTGGAAAATAGAATGTAGTGGTTTTTTTGTTTTTTTTAATAAAAATTAAAAAAAACTATTTATGAGTAGATTCTATATTGAAAGTATGCAGTATAGGTGCGAAAGTTACAGACGATATCTTTGGTAGTGTTGCTGTACAGAAATATATAATGTATAATTAATGTACACTTCCGATACGAATTAAACATGGTTCCATAGGGGAATTTTAACTATGAGCGTTTTTTGTTTATAAATGAGTAGCTTCTGCAGAACCAGTGCGAAAAACGTAGGCGGTATACTTGGCAGTATTGTAGTACTGAAATACAACCTGAATCACTATTGTACATTTGTTTTACACCTACAAATAAAACCTGGTCCCGTTTGGAAATTTTGAATGTAACTTTTTTTTTACTGTATATGGGCAAGTTTTATATAGTGAGCATGCAGAATTGGTGCGAAAAATATTGACGGTATATGTGGCAGTATTCCTAGTGGAAATTCAGATTGTAGTGTGTGTGTTTTTTTTTTTACTAGATTGTGTATGGAGAGAATGCAGAATAGCTATGAAAAATACATACAGCATATTTGTCATTATTCCTGTACTGAAATACAGGGTACATCATTATTGAAACACTTCCGATGCGAATAAAACATGGTTCCACGTGTGAATTTTAATTGTGACTATTCCTTTGTTATAAATGAGTAGCTTCTGCCGAAATAATACGAAAATATGGGCGGTATATTAAAGCTGTACCGAAGTAAAACTTGTATGGTTAATGTACAGTGGTGATAAGAATAAAAATTGGTCCCACGAGTGAATGTAGGTTGTACTGCCATTTATTTTAACTATACATTACTAAATTGTATATGGAGAGCCTGCAGAATAGGTGTATAAAAGATAGATGGTATACTTTGCAGTATCATTATTGCACACCTGTGATATGAATTAAACTTGGTTCCTTGTGGGTATTTAGATTTTTTTTTATTTACAACACGTCCGTAGGTTCTAGATAGAAAACCTGCTGAATGGGTGAGTATTGGCAGTATTGCAATACTGAAATACAACGTTTATAATTATTATGCATTTATGATACGAATAAGCTGGATTCCCTGAAGGAATTTAGATTTTATTTTTTTAACTATATTTTACTAGTTTCTATATAGAGAGCCTGCAGAATGAGTGCGGAAAAGACAGACGGTATATTTTGCAGTACTGCTGTACTGAAATCCAGTGAGTAACATGAAAGTACACTTCTATACGAATAAAACATGGTTCCACGTAGGAATTTTAATTGTGATGGTTTCTTTATTATAAGTGGCTTCTGGAGAATACGTGCGAAAAATATAGACGGTATATTTTGCTGTATTTCTGTGCTGAGACGCTATTTGTATCATTCTTGTACACTTGTGATACGAATAAAACTTAGCTTTACGTGGGAATTTAGAATGTTGTTGTTCTTTTACTATATATGAGCAGTTTCTATATGGAGAGCCTGCATAATAGGATCGATAAATACTGATGGTATATTTGGCGGTATTGCTGTGCTGAAATACAGCAATTATCAATAATGTACAATTCTAATACACAAAACATGGTTCCACTTGGGAATTTTAGTTTCAATGGTTTTTCTTTAAATTATAAATGAGTAACTTCTACAGAATTGGTGGTAAAAATACGGAATATTTAGCAGTATTTACAAACTAACTCTGAATGTGGTGCATTTTAGGAACTCGTAAACGATACCCGTGATTCACATTAGAGAGACAGAATTCGTGCTCTCTGACTGTCAATTGAGCTAGCCACAATTTTGTGTAAATGGTCTGTAATGTCATTTTCTTTAAATCATTGTTTTGTATGTGAATAATATGTAGATGTAATTTTTTTTATTTGTTTTGGAATAATCCATATTACCTTCACTTGATTTTCTTGATGATAATAATTATATGTTGCATTGCCTTGAAAGTAATGTTATCTCCTTTGACAATTATAATTCCCATGAGAATAATTGTAAATTAAATGTTGGATTTCTGGAATTAATTTTTGGGAGTACCTCTTCCATGGCACACATGCAGTATTCTAGAAAGTGAATGACATGCAAAATTTTAATAAACTGAGAGTAATAATAATAGGTTGCAACAATACTTCACGACGGGTACACTACAATATATTTGGCAGTATTGCTGATCTAAAATACTACGTGAGTAATTCAGGTGCACTTCCGGTACCAGTAAACCACGGTTCTACGCGGGAATTTTAATTGTGATGGTTTTCTTTATTATAAATTCCGCAGAATTGGTGCGAAAAATATAGACGGTATATTTGGCAGTATTGCTTTACTGAAATGCAACGTGTGTCATTAACGTACTCTTCCCATAGGAATAAAACATGGTTCCAAGTGGGAATTTTAATTGTGACATTTTTCTTTATAATAAATAAGTAGCTTTTGGAGAATAGGTGAGAAGAATGTAGTCGGTACATTTGCTAGTATTGCTGTACAGAAGTACAAAGTGTTTCATTTTTCTACACTTCTCAAACGAATGAAATTTAGTTCCGCGAGTGAATTTATGATGTAGTGTTCCTTTTTACTTTATACAAATATCTTCTCAATGGAGAGCCTGCATAATGGGTGCGAAAAATACAGGCGACATATTTGGCAATATTGCCGTACTGATACAGAATGTGTATCATTATTGTCCACCTATGATACGAATAAACTTGGTTCCATGTCGGAATTAACATGTTTGGCAGTACTGCTGTACTGAGATACAACGTGTATCATTATTTTCCATTTGCAATAAGAATAAAACTTAGTTCATTGTGGAATTTAGAATTTAGTGGGTTTTTTTATGCAGTGATTAATGTATACATCCCATATAAATGAAACACGGCTGAAAGTTGGAATTTTCATTTTGAATGTTTTTTTTTTTTTTTTTTTTTACTATAACTGACTAGCTTCTGCAGCAGAGTTGTCAAAAATATACACAGTATATTTTGCACTATTCCTGTACTGAATTACCACGTCTATCATTATTGTAACTTGAGATATAAATAAAACTTAGTTATACTTGAGAATTTAGAATTTACTTTTTTCACTATATATAGGTAGGTTCTGTATGAGGAGCCTGCTGAATAGGTAGGAATATTACAGACGGTATGTTTTTAGTATTTCTATATATAAATACAGCATGCATCATTAATGTACCATTCCATTACGATCAAAACATGGAATTTTAATAGTGATGCACTTTTTTTATTATAAATCATTTCCTTCAGCGGAAATGTGAAAATTACAGACGGTGTATTTGACAGTATTGCTGTACAGAAAAACAGGGTGTGTTATTACTGTACCATTCCGAACCGAACAATACATTGATCCATGTTAGACATTTAATTGTGATGCTTTTTTTTTCCTTATAAGTGAGTCGATTTTGCATAACAGGTACGAAACAGCAGAAGGTATATATGGCAGTATTGCTGTACTGAAATACTGCGTGTATCATTTATGGAGATCTCTGTTACGAATAAAACATGGTTCTACCTAGGAATTTTAATTTGGATGGTATTTTTTTTATTATAACAGAAGATCTTCTGCATCATACGCGAGAAAAATATAGATGGTATATTAGACAGTATTCCTGTACTTAAATACAACGTGTATTATCATTGTACACTTGTTATACACTGAAGAGCCAAAGACACTGGTGTAGAAATGCGTATAGGAAGTGGTATGTAAACACTCAGAGTACGGCGCTGCGGTCGGCAACGCCTGTATAAGACAACAGGCGTCTGGAGCAAACGTTAGATCAGTTACTACTGCTGCAATGGCAGGTTATCACTATTTAAGTCAGTTTGAACATGGTGTTATAGTCGGCGCACAGCATCTCCGAGGTAGCGTTCAGGTGTCGATTTTCCTGTACGACCATTTCACAATTGCACCGTGAATATCAGGAATCCGGTAAAACATCAAATCTCCGACATCGCTGCGGCATGAAAAAGATCCTGCTAGAACGGGACCAACGACGATTGAAGAGAATCGTTCAAAGTGACAGAAGTACAACCCTTCCGAAAATTGCTGCAGATTTCAATGCTGGGCCATCAACAAGTGTCAACGTTCAAACCATTCAACGAAATATCATCGATATGGGCTTTCGGAGCCGAGAGCCCACTCGTGTACCCTTGCTGAGTGCATGACACAAAGCTTTACGCCTCACCTGGGCCCGTCAACACAGACACTGGACTGTTGATGATTGGAAACTTGTGCCCTGGTCTGGCGAGTCTCGTTTCCAATTGTATTGAGCGGATGAACGAGTACGGGTATGGAGACAACCTCATGAATTCATGTCAGTAGGGAACTGTTCAAGATGGTGGAGGCTCTGTAATGGTGTAGGTCGTGTGCAGTTGGAGTGACATGGGATCCCTGATACGTTTAAATATGACTCTGACAGGTGACACGAACAGTCTTTATCATTAAATGTGGCCTGTCTCGTCTCCCTACTTTTGTACACAGTGTGTCAACACAGCACAAGCACGTCGTCACAGGAAACTTTAGCCTGTCTCTTGACATCCTATTAGTGGATGTTAAACAAAGGTTCTTCTATATTTCAGACGATTTGTTTCGTAATGTCAAGTTGCAGAACATAAAATTAAAGTTAGGTGGCAGATACGTGCCATAGCTCCGTCCTCTGAAGTGTCTGATTGGCCTGATATTTCAACCAATGCCACTTACAGCTGATTCCTTTATTAACGTCATGTTATTAAAGCTGATATTAATGTTTGTATAGTAACTTAAAGGATTGGTTTAAAGGGTAGCAAAGAGTAGACAGGATGTTACATTTTATTCAGATTTATCGCGTTTCTGCTAAAGAAACGTTTATTCTCTTTTTAATTTGTATAATTTCTTTTCTTATTTATGCTTTTCGTATCATCCACAAATCCGTGTATAAGCGGACCAAAGGATAGGCAATTCACGAATCGTTGAAATCTTAATTTTTTGCTGATATGGGAGCGGTCCTAAGGATATTACCGTAAAAACATGTATCTCGAAGCCACTGATGTGTGCGGATATAAGTTCCATAGTTTTTTTAAAGACAGGATGACTGAACCCATAGAACCAGCGACGTGGTGTAGGGGCTACTGCTGTAGGCTAATAAAGGTGCGGTCACTGGTTCGAAACTATAAGTTTTTTTTCGTTTCCAAACTATTCCAACATACCCATTGCTTATATATAAAATATGTAATTTTTGTAGTATAAAAACAGATAACAATTAAAACATCAGACTAAAAAACTATTTCTATTAAATTTTGCAAAGTAAAATCTTCCTTATATAAACCACAGCGTTTAATCGAAACCACTGAGCTAACACAGAATCAGCTCTTACATTCACACCTCATGACTAACCATTTCTAGCATTTGTATCTCTCGAATTATTGACTATTAGTGACTATTTTCAAAGAACGTCCAAGCAGATCGTACCATTTGCAGCAGGCAGCTGATTTTTTTAACTACTTTCAGATACCTGTAGATATAACGAGAATAACCTGGAACAATTAGGTGTCATAAAAAGCTATTTTACAGCTTTAAGTTTAAGAATAAATTTTAATCTCTAACGCCAATAATCTTCCCCCTTGGCTATAAAAAGATAATATTAGATGGGGAATGCATATTAAGAAATTGTAATTGAATGATGCATATTTAATTTCGCCCAGTTTTAATTTTAAAATAATTTTGCCCTATCTGGCAGTATTGCAGTTTTACTAACAGCAGAAGCACTTATTTATAATCGATTAGATTTTTTGGTTAGTGGACAAACAGGGGAAACAAATGTTCTGGAAGGTAGAATTTTTTGCATTACGAAATTACGGAAACAACCATAATTTCGGAAAAGTGTGTCTGCACGACAGATTGAATGAAACTTTCTTCCTTAGCAGCGTTGTATACACCCTAACAAGGAAGGCAGCAGCCTGAGCGCCATGGTCCTACGGTTAGCGTTCTAGGTTGTCGAACGGTCGGTTCTTAGTCCGAATCGAAGTATTTTATATTTTTCTAAATATATTTTTATTTCCTCTATAAACGTTCCGAACTTACACATTGCTTGTGCGTAGAATATATACTTGATTCTTTCCTAACTGTGTCACGGACTAACATACTCATAACTGAAAGTATCCAATATTTCTTAACCAACTGCCGACGTAAATATGAACGCTTCTGTGGCGGAAACAGTGAAAGAAAGCTACTCGGGTTTCTAGGCGCGCCGAAATCACGTTTTCGAAAGGCGGACATGTTTCCAGTGGCGGATCCAAGATACTGGTATGGGAGGGGCTTGAGTGGATTTTTATTTGGGGAGGGGGGCTTGAGCGGATTTCATTTGAGGTGGGGGCCTTGAGTCGGGAAAGGTTACATTTTATAGTCATGCCGCTCTTAAAAAGTCAGTAAAGCTAAAAAAGAAGTCTCCAAATAATACTTACGATGTCGGGGGTGGGCCTAACTACTTCTGGGGGGCTTGAGCCCCCTAGTCCCCCCCCCCCCCTGTTTCCAAAATAATTATTTCACAATACAGCGTCCTTCAGGTTTCAGAAACTAATAATTTATTGTTGGAATTATTTCTCTAATTCTGTAGGTGGACTATAATGATTATGAATTATGTAAATACATGAGAGGAAATCGCATAGCACTAAATATCAGTACTGTAACAAATTAAAAGAACGTTGTCATACAAAAATTTACAATAGGATTATTATCTTAGGGCATACATAAATTATTCTATAACTGGTATAAGTAGAGAAAGTTAATTGAGAATCGCGCTTAGAAGCAGGGAGTTCTTAAATTACCGGTTTTTTTTTCGTTTTCTACAATGATTTTAGTAGTTTCTGTATACAATTAATTTATTTGCTTTACAGCATTGCGATTTGATATATACAAGGGTTACATACTCATTGTATAATGAGGCATGAAATTTTCTGCGTTAATCTTTGTTTGGAATTGTATAATTACATAAAAAAACACCCGCATTTAGCGAAGATGGGTGTTGCCACTCGCGTGATTATTCTTTAGTCTCAGGTATAACGTTGAACGCTCACGTTTCGTTACGTTTGATAATCGACTCCAAAATCGCCTAAGCCTCAAGAATTCAATAAAACACAGTCTACCGGTAAAGTAAGGTTGATAGTGTCTAAAGACCGGAAGACCGAGTGTCGTGGATGAGCGGTAACGCTCGAGCCTTACATTCAGGAAGAGGTGGGCCGTCCACGTATGGGTTATCTATGGTTTCCCCAAATCACTCGAGGCAAATACTGGGATGATAATTTTAGAAGGCTATGACCGAATTCCTTCCCGAGAGTCGGGATAGGAGAAGTGGCAAGGATTTTGGTCACACCTTTTTAAAGGAACCATTCCGGTTTTCATATTGAGAGATTTGGGGAAACCTTCGAAACCCCAAATCTGCATTGCCGAACGAGGATTCCAACCTATGTCCTTCCAACTAAGAGCCCAGAGCATCACCGCTTTTCCGACCACGCCCGGTCATTCATAAACTGTCACAGCGCCTACAAATGCGTGTTCCAAAATTGTAATAGATACTTGTTCAACCTTTAAAACGGGGAATACATTAAAGAAAATAATTTATTTCATTATCTATAAATGCTTCGCAGACCTTAATTTTTGGATTTCCCTCGTACAATTAACATTGATTTCCACCGCATTTTCAATTACCAGCTGTAATTTCCAGCTTTAAGTTGGATAATTGTAGTGATACGTGTAAAATCTTTAGACGAATTTACTGCTCATGTTAAATTGTTATGTCTAGTATTCTCGCATTATAAAGGTATTCTTCTTGGCCGAAGGAAGTATGAAAGTAGAGACCATTTCCTGGTAAAAAGTTGACACACTTGCTTCCCACAATGTTGTCACGTTTTCTGCCAACCGGCAGTGCTGCAGCAATTTTCCATATACAAGGAATCGTGTCTCGTAGCTGGACGGTGTCAAAAGAACAGACACGTTGGCGAAATGAAAAATTATTTTACTACAAGTTTTCTTCTAGAATATTTTTATTTAACTGATTACTTCTATAATATCAGTTTGCTTCTTTATACATATAACTATTCAATCACGAAATTTTGTTATGTTTATACCTTTACTTCGGTTATATAATTGACGAGGCATTTGTCTCTATAAGTCTATCTGGCTGATTGGTAACGTATTGGCCTGAACTGTATTTGGCAGAATTGGTGTACTGCAATGCAATGAGTATTATTAATATATCCTGCCAATAAAAATAAATCAAGGTTCAACGTGGGAACTTCAGTTGTGAATGTTTTTTTTTTTTTTTTAATAGTCTATAAATGAGTAGCTTCTGCAGAAGACTTGCGAAAATATAGGCAGTATATTTTGCAATATATCTTTACTGAAAGACAACTGTATCATTATTGTACACTTGTGACACAAAATTTGGTTACACGTGGGAATTTAGGTTTTCTTCTACTATATATAGGTAGGCTCTATATGAAGAGTCTGCTGAATAGGTGCGAAAATTACAGACGGTATATTTGGTAGTATTGCTAAACAGAAATACAGCGTGTATCAATTAATGTACCATTCCAAAACGAACAAAACACGGTTCCATGTGAGAATTGTAATTGTGATACCTTTTTCTTCTTCTTATAAATGTGTTGCTTTTACCCAATAGATACGAAACAAAAAATAGGTATATATGGCAGTATTTCTGTACTGAAATATAGGGCGTATCATTATGGTACACTTGTTATGGGAATAAAACTTGGGTCCACGTGGATATTTTAGTTTTAGTGTTACTTTTTACTTTATATGAGTATATTCTGTATGGAGAGCCTGCCGAATTAGTGCGAAAAATACATACCTTATATTTGGCATTATTGCTGTACTGCAATTCAGCTTTTATCATCAGTGTTTTCTTCCGATACAAACAAAACATGGTTCCATGTGGGAATTTTTGTTGTGATAGTTTTTTTTATTATAAATGAGTAGCTTTACAGAATAGGTGCGAAAAAAATAGACGGTATATTTCCAGTATTGCTGTACTGAAATACAACGTGTATTATTACGGTACGCCTGTGAAACGAGTTAATCTTGGTTCTAGGTGGGCCTTTAGAATGAAATAATTTAAAAAAAAAAAAAAAAAACAATTTATTAGTTGGTTCTTTATGGAGTGCCTGCAGAATAAGTGGGAAAATTATAGACGTTATGTCTGGCAGAAATGCTGTTGTGGAAATACAGCGTGTATCATTAATGTTAATTGACACATTTACACTGATCAGCCAAAACAATATGACCGCCTACCTTATAGCCGGTATGTCCGACTTTGCAGGGATAACAGTAGTGACGCGTCTTGGCATGGAAGCAATGAGGCCCTTGGTAGGTCGTTGGAGGGAGCTGGCACCACATCTGCACACACAAGTCACCTGTTCCCGTAAATTACGTGGAGGGGGGTGTGTTCTCTTACACCACGTTCAGTCACATCCCACTTGTTAAAGACATTCACCACAGCACTCCTCGAACACCCGACAAGTCGTGCAGTTTCCGAAATGCTCGTGTCGAGCCGCCGGGCCATCACAATCTGCCCTCGGTCAAACTCAGATAGATCGCGCGCCATCTTAATTCTAATCACGGATAGCAAGCTCACAGATACTACATACACCGTGCGTGTGTCTGACTCGCAGTCATTCGTTGTCAGTAGGCTATAGCCTGGACGGGTTTATTTTGATAGTAGGTAGTTGGTCATAATGTTCTGGCTAATATGTGTATACTTCAGATGCGAATAAAACATTTTTACATGTGTGATTTTTAATTGCGGTGTTTATTTTTCCTATAACTGAGCAGCTTCTGCAGAATAGGTGCGAAAAATGCAAACGGTATATTAGGCAGTACTGCTGTACTGAAAATAAGCGTGTATCATTAGTGTACTTTTTCGATATGAATAAAACATGTTTCCAAGTGGGTATTTTAATGGTGCATGTATTTTTTTTAACTATAAAGGCTTATCTTCTGTAGAATAAGAACAAAACATATAAACGTTATATTTTGCAATATTGTTGTACTGAAATAGAGTGTGTATCATTAATATACACTTCCGATAAAAATAAAATATGGTTCGATGTGGGAATTTTTATTGTGGAGGGTTTTTTGTTATTATAAATGATTTACTTCTACAGAATAAATGCGAAAAATATAGACGCTATATTTGGCAGTACTGCTGTACTGAAAAACAATATTTATCGCTATTGTACACTTGTGATACGATTAAAACCTAGTTACATGTGGAAAAGTAGATTATTGGGGGTGTTTTTTTTTTTTTTTTTTTTTTTTTACTAGATATAAGACGGTGCTCTATGGAGAGCCTACAGAACAGGTGCGAAAAATACAGACGTTGTACTTGGCAGTATTGCCGTATTGAAATACAACGTGAATCATTAGTGTAAAGTATACTCTCATGCGAATAAAACATAGTTTCACGGAAGAATATGAGTTGTGATTTTTTTTTTCTTGTAACTGAGTATTTTCTGCAGAATTGGTGAGAAAAATACAGACGGTACATTTGGTAGTATTGCTGAACTAAAATACGGTGTGAACTATTAATTTATTTCTTAAATACGAACAAAACGTGGTTCCATTTGGGAATTTTAATTGTGATGGTTTTTTTTATTATAAATATTTTGCTTTTGCAGAATTGTTGCGAAAAATACGGACGGTGTGTTTGAGAGTTCTATATAGAAATACGGCTTGTATTATTAATTTACACTGTTTGGTAACAAAACTGACAATAGGCGTCAGAGTCTGAGTTCCTAAATCTGCATAATCTGACTACATTGGGCAGTATGACTTGCAAGGAAACTGAAGCACCTCTCTTAGATCCATTCAACATATGTTCTCATTGATGGAAATTCAGTTCAGTGCCATCTGTAATTTATTTCCTTATGCCAATGCCTGGAACAAAACAGGAACACTACGCTCACTGGCGATTTTTATTGGCTGGATAGTTCATCAATCTTCCCCTACATTTCAGTGAAAGGCTACTGACCAATCCCGAGACAGGTAATGCATTTTCCTGTCCGAGGATTGTTTGTCATATTCGGCCGACCACTCAATCCAACGAAATTCCGTTCCAGCTATACTTTTCCTGCATTCAGATCTTGAAACATATCGTTAAAGTTGCAATTAACAAGATTTCAATAAAAAGCGGCAAAGAAAGAGGCTCAGTGCTACATTTTATTCTGAATGATTAGCGTAAAACTATAACGATATTTATTCAAATATTGGTTTTGCAGATTCCTTCCAATAATATTACTCATAATGAAGTGTGTGGGCGAAGCAGCGGATAACCATGTTCAATGAGCTAGAATTTTTAGTTCTACAAAACTACAGAAACGATTGTAAAAAGATTATTTCGGAAAATTGTCCAAGACGTGTTGAGTGAAACTGACTTCCAAGGCAGGATAGGGTTGTTTTCACACTGCACGAGCTGTCTGTTAAGGCGAGCTCCATGGGCCTGTAGGTAACGCACTAGTCTTTTCGCGGTCCTCAGTTCGAGTCCATGCATTCAAATTTTTTTCCACATTTATGTTAATCAAGTTGAACCTACAAACGACTTATGCGTAAAATTTAACGACTCTTACTTACTTGCGTCAGAGAATAACATACTTAACGAAAGACTCTTGCCTGAGTGCTTTTTAACAAACTACACACACGTAACTATTTAAGATTTCACGGTGGTAACACTGAAAGAAACCTACTCGGGCTTCAACTGCGTCGAAATCGCATCGTCTGGCGACGTTAGGTAGACTATAACGAGTTTACACCGTCGTCAACGAGAAGAAAAACTAAATAATGTTACTGCAACAATTTCTTATTATGCCTCTGGCTTTACGCCTCATCGACTTCGAAATCAATAAAGACGGGAAGGGACTGGAGGCAAGGAACGGGAAGCAATTCGGCCATGGACTTTTGGAAGGAATAATCTCGCCATTTGCCCAGAGTGACTTGTGCGAACCATGGAAAACCCAAATCTGGTTGGCCGGATGGGGATTAAAACCCGCGTCCTCCCGAATAAGAAACCTTAGCCTTACCGTTCACCCATTAGTTTCACTTTTTCATTACTTTTCGTATTTAGTAAATAATAACATCCATAAAATTATTTAAAAAATATACTTGCAACAAACTTCAAAGTTGATAGTATATCTGATGAGAGAAATCAGAAACGCAATTCCAATTTAATTTTCTCTCTCTCTCTCCTTCTCGCCCTCCTCTCCCGTTTTTCTATTTTTAGCATCTCTCAAATACAAAGTGAATGTAAACTCCCTCTTATCTGGAGATATTGTTATATTGATCCGGTTGTTTAATAAAGTAGCATTACACCAAAAATGAGGAGCAGAAATAATCAGTTTACTAGTAATCAAACAGCTAACATTTCAACCTTTTCGTGGTAAAATAAGAAATTTCAATATTGATATGAACTAATTCTCTATAATGTGTTCACATTTTTTTTCAAGTATGTCCTTCAGTAAAGATTGAGATTTAGCTGGAGTGCAAGTATCACGTTGAGCAATAACTCTGCTAAACTCTGCAAATTGTTTCAAAATTTTATAAATCGGCTCTATTATTCTTCGCACCTAGAGTGTGGATCTCAAATGTCGTAGTAGACGGAAATATAAGGGTTTACAAAGCGTTTAATACTGGTTTCCTTGTTTAACACTGATCTTCGCAAACTGACATTCCTGCACTGATCTATTTCAAACCTCCTACAGTGTTCTGACTGAATGCTTTAAGACTTGCAAAATAAATTGTTGCTGGTCACTCTCAGACAAGAAAACTCGCTTGGATTACTGGAGATCGCGATTCTCCAAGGAATTGGCTCTATAATACTGCAATACTGAAACGCAAGACACCGCTAGAAATAATTTTCGAAGTACATGTAAAGCTGGTTCAGGGTGTATCACAAACTAATTTCTGCTTGAAAATAATGGCCCAAGCTGAGTTACAACGGAACTGCTGCTTGAAACTAATATGTATTACAAGTGACTAAAGAAGCATTAGGACGCTATTAGCGAATGTTGTTGTAGCGGAATCGCGATCTCCATTACAACCAAACTTTCTTCCTACGCAGCATTGTTTACACACTGACAAGTAATGCAGCAGGGAGAGAGGCGCGATCCTATGGTTAGCGTTCTAGTCTTGTCAACATGCGGTTCTCAGTTCAAACGTAAGTACTTCATTTTTTTTATTTTTTTTATTACCTTTCTAAACTTTCGGAACCTACACATTGCTTATCCGTATAATATATCCTTGATTCTTACCTAACTGCGGCAGAGAATAACATACATCAGGAATGTCCCACAGCTGACAGTATCCAATTCCCACTTAAATATGAACGCTTTTGCGGCGACAACACTGAAAGAAAGCTACTCGGGTTCTAGCCGCGCCGATATCACATCGTCTGTCCCTTTTCAAACCACACACATCTTTAGAAAATAATTATTTCACAGTAGAACGAACTTCATCTATCAAAAACAAATAATTTATCGTTGGAATTATTTCTCTAATTTTGAGACATGTCGATCATTAATTCTGCAGGTGGGCTATAAAGATTATACACCATCGTCAAAGAAAAGAAAAAAATTATGTAAATATATGAGAGAAAATCGCATGGAACTAAATATTAGTACTGTAACAAATTAAACGACCATTGACACTTAAAAATTGGCAATTATTATCGTAAGGCAAACATAAATTCTTTACAACTGGTATAAGTAAAGAAAGTTCATTGAGAATTGTTGTTAGAAGCAGAGAGATCTTAAATTACTGTTATTTTCCGTTTTCTACAATACTGTTAGTGGTTTCTGTACACAATTACTTTATGTGCTTTACAGCATTGCGATTTGATAACTACGGCGGTTCGATTCTCATTACTGAATAAATCATGAAATTTTCCGAGTTATTCTTTGTTTGGAATTACTTAAGTATAATAACACGAATAAAACTAGCATTTGTCGAAGAAGGATGTCGCGTGATTGTTCTTTAGTCTCAGATGTAAAGTGAAAACCTGACGTTTCGTCAAACGTGATAATCGACTCCAAAACCGCCTAAGCCACAAATATTCAAACAGACACAGTCTACCAGTAAAGAAAGTTAGAAAAAAATTTAGGACCGTACGACAGAGCGTGGTGGGTGAACGGTAGCATTCTGGCCTCGCATTCGGGTGAAGTCGTGTTCTAATACCCATCAGGCCATCCAAATTCCGGTTTTCTATGGTTTTACCAAATGACTCCAGGCATAAACTGGGATGGCCGTATTTCTTCCAGTTCCTTGGCACCAGTCCTTTCACCCCTTTAATGACCTCGACGTCGACGAGGCGTAATGCAATAAGCAATAAAATAAAATAAATAGACCGGATGGAAGTATTGTTAGTCGAGTTAATGCCACCTGCAATCACAATAACTACAAACAGCTACTGTGAAACACTGAAAAAACTCAGAAGATCAATTTAGAACCGAAGCACATTAATTTTAAGCAAGGGCGCAAGCATTTTCCACTACATAGCTCGTCCACTCGTCGCCCATCACACCGTCGCTCTTCTGCAAAACTTTCATTGGAAAATAATCACCTACCAAACCCTACAGTTCATACTTGGCACACAGTGACTACCGCCTTTTCCTAATCTGCAAGAATATGATGGAGATATGAAAGATGAAGTTCAGTCCTTGTTCAAAGACATGATCGCAAACATACACAAAAAAAAAATTCTAATTTTTTAACGACTTGTCGACATCAAGATCATTAGAGGCGGAATAGGAGTTGTGGCTAGGATTTCACCTATGGCCTTTTAAAGGAGCTTTTCCGGTATTCTCAAGGAATGATTTGGGGAAACCATGTAAATCCCAAATTTGGATGGCCGGACGAAGATTTGAACCGGTGTCCTCTCGAATGAGAGGCCAGAACGTCACCGCTTATACCTATACGCTCGATTGTTTATAAACTGTTACAACGTCGACAAAAATGCGTGTGCCGAAATGGTGATCATCTAGAAAAATAGATAATTTTCAATCTTATTATATATTATTATAATTAATTTTACTCACTACAGAGGTTTTACACCAACACAAAAATAAAAAAAACTCTGAACACAGATATTGACATCATCTGCTCAAAATATTTTACCAGATATTTCGATCTTGTATATCCTCCTCTTCTTCAACAAATCTTCTCATTGCTATTTGTACACTTTGGAGCCAGGTAAACATGGACCGTCCTCTTTTCCTCCTTCCTTTAACTTTCCATTCCTGTACTAGTTTTGGTATCCTAGTATCTTCCATTCTTTTTACATGGCCATCCCATTCCATAACTTCATTCTATAACTTCATAAATTTAATCTTTCTCTTCCATTAGCCTTATTATATCTGTATTCCTTACATTTTCTTGTTATTCTTGCTGATTTTTTCCAAAAATCCATTTCTAATGCTTTCAACTTTTTAATATGTTTTTGGTTGATTGTCTAGGTTTCTGAGCCATATAAGATTACACTTTCCAATAATGACTTAAATATAATTATTTCGTTCTATTCATAACATTCTTGCTCCGTATAAGTGAATTGAGCATCCCGAATACTTTCCGGCCATAAGTAATTCTTTTATTTATTTCCATATTCGATTTAGCTTCTATTTCTAAAATTGAACCAAAATAGCTAAAATTATTTACCTTTGTATTTTTATTCCGTCAATGTACAGTCGGGGACACAATTCGCGAGACCCCTCGCCTTTTGATTATGCTTCGTGCTAGACGCGAATACCGCATGGGACAGCATAACTGGTAGGTGGTACACTAAATTCATGACAAAATAGACCTCTCATACCCAGCACTTTACCCAAGACTAAAAAAATAAGTCCGCGCAGCAAGAAACACGCAGACGCTTAGAGGCAAAGCTCGGAGTTCTACAGTTAAAACAACCACGAATATCACCATTTTAAATAACCTAATAGATTGATTATAGAGGAATAATAAAACTTTTTTCGTAATTTTGATAACCTTTCTATACTTTTTTCCCTTGATTAAACAGTTGACAATTCGCTAGCAAACGCAATGATATGAAGAACACCGAAAAGAAGGGCTAAAAATTACGCACGGAAAACCAATAAGAGAGCTTTAATGGAATTAGTTACACTTTCTAGCACTGCAGCGTTATAGAACTGTGTGTGACAAACACACACAAAGGTTGAGGGTAAGTAGAAAGATCATTTACAAAAGAACTCTAATAGTAAACTAAGTCACGAAATACAAATAAACTATTTCTAGAAAATTAAATTCTTCGGAATATTAACACCTTAATTTTGTTTTCACCATAACATATTTAGAAGGTAAGCATAACTTGATCGCAGTAGCAACAGTTTTATTAGTAATAATAATAATTAATAACAGTAAATAAATATACAAATCCGTCTGCATTGTGAATTAGCGGTTCCACATTTAAATCTGGAAGATAGAAGCAGGAAAACTTTCATAACTCTCTTTGTTTCTAACTAACACTGATACTTCTATAAAATTTTCTGTCAAGCATTACTTCCTGCCTTCCAAGCCCGATGGGTTATAGGTAACACTGTTGCCTGGTATCCGGGAGGACGCGAATTCAAACCGCGTCGGGCATCCAATTTCAGTATTCCATGGTTTCCGTAAATCTCTCCAGCTGAACTCAGGAAAAGTTCCTTTTTTTTTTTTTAACAGTTTAACGTCCCTTTTTAACAACGTGGTCTTTAGAGACGGGAAAGGATGGGGGCAAGGAATGGGAAGGAATTCGGCCATGGCCTTTTGAAGGAAGCATCCCGGCATTCACCTGGAGTGATTTGGGGAAACCATGGAAAACCCAAATCTGGATGCCCGGACGGGGATTCGAACCGCCGTCCTCCCGAATGCGAGGCCAGAACGCTATCCGTTACACCACCACGCTCGGTGGAAAAGTTCCTTCAAAAAGCCATGGCTGAAATTACCCGATCCCAGTTTCCATACTATCAGGATATCAGGGTTCACATCACATTGGAATGAAGAAGTGGGAAAAAAATCGCGTTGCGTATGTGGTAACAACCTAATTCAGTTTTCGGGAGGTCGTGGGTTCGAATCCCCATCTGGCCATCCAGGTAAGCGTTATAGATGGTTTTCCCAAATCACTCCAGGCGGATGCCGGGATGGTTCCTTCAAAAGACCATCGCCAAATTCCTCCCCATTACTTGCCTCCTAGTCCTTTCCTGTCTCTAATGACGTCGATGAGATGTAAAGCTAGAAGCAAAAAGTAATTTCTCAAATAAAAATAATTACATCTTTGTGGTGTGTTTTGGACTTTTCCCTTGTTGGATTCAACGGCCAAACAAGATAGCGAAAGGATTAGAGTGCTATTTCCACATGTGGAAAGTCTGTACTTCGACGTCGAAATCACTGTAGAGGAAAAAGGACTGGGGGCATGTTTCGGGAAGGAATTCAGCCATGGCCATTTCACGGAGTCATGCCGGCACACACTGAGTGATTTCGGTTAATCACGCAATATCGTATTACGGACGGATGCACGAAGGTTTGAACCCCTGTCCTTCCGAATGGGATGGCTTGAGCGTTACCGGACTCTGGGTTACTGGTGCTATTCCGGTCAGGGGCTTGGGTGTTAAAGTAGGTGTTGTTGTATGTCTTGTGTCGTCTTTCAATTGGATTAGTAGAAAGCACTTGGAAATTCATCAGTACACAGGATAATCACACACAAAACGACTTAATTTGGATGAATGGCTATCGGAAGGAAAGCCATTAAAAATTTAAAGATAATTTTATTGAACCAAAAAGCAACTGGTCGTCTTCAAAAATATCTCACAGGTCCATCTCATCTCACAAAAAAATATTCTTTGTTTGGTGCCAACTAGTAACATGGCCGTCTTCTAAAAAATGTATAATGATAAAACATTTGGAAAACAGGCAGACGGTAGTGAAGCTCTTTAGTACACAGGGAGGATGTAATTCATTTCAGATGAGTGTATAGGATTTAATCTCTTTAACACTATGCGTGGCCATTACGTAAGAAGAAATTCTTCGTATGGGCTCAAGGAAATTACAGTTCAGACGCAAGAAGGAAGTAACCGATCTGACAAACGTTTCGATGAAGTATTTATTTACCACTGGCTCTGAGGAAGTGAAGAACACTTTTTTTTTTATTGGCATTTGGGCTGCGCACCCATACAGCCATGTACAGGTTACATGGATACTACAATGTTATGGTACAGTCCATATACATAATCATACAAGATCAGCTGCACTGAGAGTATTATCCTCTAATTAAATCTAGATATTTTATAGGAAGTGGTTCGACATGTACAGAGGTAAGATATTACAGTTAGCTTTGACATCTACGTAGGCTACTTTGCCTTATCCATGATGATACAAACTGGGGTTGTTTACAATACACATAACTTATAATTAGCTCTAATTCATACATAACATCAGTGAAGGAGCATTGCTGCCCTAGGGTGTAGTGTCATCACCTGGACAACACGCTTGATATTATAACCTTGCTTATGTCTCACAATAAATATTAACATTGTACAGATACCTGTCTATATAATGTTACAGATACATAAATGTGTCTATTAGATTGTAACACCAATCCTTTTCATATGTTGATAGGAGTGTGGCAGCGCATGTGGGTAACAGGATTCCTGCTTTCGTGAGGAATCGTAGAAGGAGGTCTGACTCAGTCTTCTTCCTACTGCAACCGAACAGGAGGTGATTTGTATCCTCAATTCCGCCACATATATAATTGGGCGTGTCCATGACGTGAATACGGTGGAGATGTTGTTTGAAGCATCCGTGGTTGAATTTGAGTCTGGCGATGCATGTGCTAAACCTGCGAGTGCATTTATACTTCTCGTACCACTGCTTGGTTGGAATCACCGGGTGTATGAGGCCATAATGGTGACCTCTGGTCGTGATAGATTTCTTCCACTCCATATTCCACTTGGATAGTGCAATGTTTTTAATGAGACATACAGCGTCAGGATAGGGAATCTTGTTACTGTCTGTTATACCGCTACGTGCGGCTTGTTTTGCGTAGCGGTCCGCCATCTCGTTTCCACGGAGGTTACAGTGAGCTTTGACCCATTTCAATTCCTACTGATTTGTTGGAGCGTTTTAATTCTTGGACTACGTTCACGATGTCGTACACACGTTGATCATTGTGCCATTTACTGTGGTGGTATTTTAGTGACATCAGGGCCGATCTAGAGTCCGATAGGATTGCAAAGGCTGTGCTTGAGGAGTTTTTAGCGTAATTGAGTGCTTCAAGTATGCCCCTTAGTTCTGCAGTCATGATGGAACATTCCGCAGGAAGCTGGAATAGTCCCTTTACGTCAAATTTTGGAGTGAAGAAAGCACATCCTGCTGCGTCTGGGAGCTTAGATCCGTCCGTGTATATGTGTTCCGTTTGGGGACGATTGTACAGAAATTGGTACACATATGTTCTGTGGCTTTCCCGCTGGGGCGTCACTTCCATATCTATAAACACTTCCAAGTTTGTGACAGTGCTCTAATACGAGGTCTCATAGGATGGCATTTTTGTGTTTTGTCGAATGCTCGTACATATCTTGTAGGATTCTAAATATTCCACTGCAACTGGAGGCGTTTTTTTCTTTACCCAGTAGTTGACAGTAAGGCATTGCATTGCGAGATCGTGAATTGCATTCATCAGACTACTACCAGCATGTTGGCTGTGTTTGAGGAGGAATTTCGAGCTAAGAAGGCTCCTTCGGATGTTTAGCGGGGGTTCGAGTGCCTCGACTAAAAGCGCGTTCGTTGGCGTCGATTTCATTGCGCCTACACATGACCGGAGAGCCTTATATTGGGCTTTGTCCAGCTCTTTGAGTAGGGTTTCCGATGCTGACCCATGGCATATACATGCATAGTCGAAGTGAGGGCGCACCAAGGATTTGTATATCCTTAATAATATTGCGGGGTGGCCACCCCACTTGATGCTGGCTATTGCTCGAATGAGATTGGTGGCCATATCGCATTTCTTGATTATGTTTTTTATGTGGGTACCCCATTTGAGTTTGTTGTCGATCCATACGCCCAAATATTTCACCGTGCTTTTTACGGGGAACGTGAAGGGTCCTAATTTTATATCGACCCTTGCGGGCATTCTATGACGGGTGTATATGGAAACGGCCGACTTCGTAGGTGATATGTCAAAGCCATTGTTGAACAGCCATTGTTTGAATTTATCCATTTCCGACGACAGCTTCCGGAGGCATTCTTCCCATGAGTCTCCTATTATGAATATACAAAGATCGTCGGCGAATTGGAGGATGGTGATACTGCCACTCATAGTATGGTGGAGGTCACATAGTGTACAGGTTAAATAGCAGAGGCGCAAGAACGGAGCCCTGAGGCAGGCCTCGATTTGTTTTCCTGGATGCCACAGGGGAACCTCCCCGCGATACTACAATCCACCTGTCTGAAAGCAGTGCCAATAGATTTCCCACAAAGTCTTGTGGGATCCCTAGGCGGCGAAGTTTCTTAGCTAGGATCGGAAGGGATACATGGTCGTATGCGCTGTTTATATCGATGTATGCGGCGATCATGAATTTGTTTTTGGTTAAGCAGGAGTGGATTTTCGTTGTCAGGTGTGCTAAGATATCCTCCGTGCCTTTACCTCTTCTGAATCCGTACTGTGTTTCAGGGAGGAGCGAGTGATGCTCTAGCCACCATTCCAATCTCTGTTTGATCATGCGTTCCAGGATTTTGTTGGTACACGACAGTAAGTTTATGGGTCTGTAGGAGTCCACCCTGCGGCCGTCTTTCCCTGGATTCCTCACGGGAACCACCCGCGCTGTTTTCATCTCCTTGATTTGAATTCTATTCGCCCAGATCCTGTTCAGAATACTGCACAACTTTGTTTTTGCTGAGACCGGCAGGTTCCTCAGCATGGCGTAATGGATGTTGTCCGGACCTGGTGCTGTGTCAGATCCATGATTTAGAGCAGAGTTGAGTTCGTTTAATTGGAACGGGTGCAGCAGGAAGTGCGGCTCAGGCGCCTTGGGTTCTTCAAGGTTGGGTTCCACCCAAGCCGGGGTTAAGGAGATGAGGATGTTTTCCAGGATGTCGTTCGTTATAGGAGAGGTTCCAATTGCCGAGGAGGCTGAGTGCTTTAATTTCCTCAAGTTGTGCCATATTTCAGGTATGGGCGTATCTTTGTTGAAGGATTCGCAGAACTCGTTCCATTTATCTCTTTTCTTTCTCTTGACTATCTTCTTGACGATAGCCTGCGCCCTGCAGTGGGCAAGATAGTTGTCCAGCGTGGGATAACTTCTAAATGCACGTAGCGTGTCTCTGCGTCGTTGCACCGCTTCCCTACATTCGTTGTCCCACCAAGGTATCCGTTTGTTCTTCAGGAAGTATACAGGTTTCTGTGCGGGAATGAAAGCGTTAGCAGCTTGATTAATATCGTTTATCAAAAGGCGGTAATCCGACGCAGCATCAGCTCCGCACTCCCAAGATGATGTGAGTCGTTCCAAGCCAATTTAAAATTTTTCCCAGTCAGCCTGGTGAATTTTCCATTTGTTGGTAGGGAAGATGAACCGTGGTGCTGAGGTGTCGGAACTGAAGCGGAGTAGGATGGGTAGGTGGTCAGATCCCATCGTGTCTTCGACTATTTCCCAAGAGATGTCCACGGCTATATTCGCCGATACACAAGAAATGTCCACTGCAGAAGGACCCTGACCTGGCGCATTGATCCTGGTGGGTTCGCCATTGTTCAATACAACCATGTCTTCTTCCTCTAAAATAGTAGCTATTCGTTTGTACTTGAACTTCCCCATAGAATGTTATGGGCGTTAAGGTCTCCTAAGAGAAGGACCGGTTTCGGTAGGGGTCTGAGGAGGTTCGTGATGGCTGCTTTCGATAACTTCTTGTTCGGTGGTCTGTACATTGATACGATGGTGACCTCTTTCTTCCTGAGACGGATTCTAGCCGCACATGTATTAAATTCCATATCTTCCGTGCAGAGGTGTATTGGTTCATAATAAATAGAGTTTCTAATTAGTATGGCAGAGCCCCCGTAGCCATCAGGACCATCTGATCTAATGGAATTATACCCCTTGAATAAAAATCGTTCGCCTGGCTTCAGCCAAGTCTCACTGATGGCCATGACGGCCACCTTATTCGTTGAGGAGTATTGCAGCAAACTCTCTTTGTTGGCCCTGATGGATCCTGCATTCCATTGTAGGATGATCTCGCAATGCGGGTCTGTTCCGATGTTTCTAACCGGAGCCGCCATTGTCTATCCCGCTTATGGACAGGGATCGGAGCAGAAGTTGTTTTACATTAGGGGCATACAGGGAAGGATCTTGCAACTGGTTTCCTACCAGTTGATTTATCACACACAATATTATTTCAAACATTTTGTTGACCGAGGATTCCGTAGATGGTACGTCAGAATGGTTATTTACCGGATGGGGAGGGTATGGGTTGCGGACGATCGGTTCGATGTGCCTATTGTACGGAATCCAATAGTTTTTGTAGGACCTGTCTACCACACTGCTTGTGGTTCTGCCCGCTTTTCTCTGACTTTCGGAGCTAGGAGGGTAAACTTGGTTCCTGACAGGAAGGGATGGTAGGTAGTTCTCCAGGTCAGTGGGGGTGTTTACCAGCGTAGGAGTGGCCTGTGGTATCTGCGCCTGTTGGGAAGGATAAATCGGGACGTTAGGTGGGGCGGTTGTAGGATTATGCTGTGCTATGTTCCAACCACTTTGGTCATAGATTCCTTCGTGGGTGTAAATTGCATGTTCGCTCTTCCTAGGCTCGCCGCCATACTGGCGTACGATGGGATGGAGATTTTCTCTAGGGCTTGCTTATAGCTTAGATTTTCCTGGGCCATCACCTGTTTGATCTTCTTTTGTTTGACGTATTCGGGGCACTGTCTGTCAAAGGATGGGTGACCGCCGCTGCAGTGGACACATATTGGGGTACTTTGGTTCACACATTCTGTTCCATCATGTGGATTTGTGCAAAAGGGGCATCGTTTGCTGCTTCTGCACTGATTACTGGGGTGCCCAAAGTGGAGACAGTTAAAGCACTGCATTACCGGCTTAATATAGGGTTCTACAGGACATCTCACTCCATGTATATAGACATAATTGGGGCGCCTCTGAGCTTTGAAAGTTAGGAGACATACCGGAAGCGGGATTTCCTTCATTTGCTCATTTTCTTTCGATTTTCTAATAAACCTTTTGACCTTCACAACTTGATATTCACACCTCACAACCTCCATTATTTCTTCCTCTGATATTTCAGTCATGACATTTCTAATAATCCCTTGCTGTGTAATGAGAGAGAACGGAATATAGGCCCTAGGCCATTTCGCTCCCAAACAGAACTCGTGATCAGGCTGTTGGCCGATGCTGCCGATCTCATTTCAATCTTGACACGATTTCGCCCAGCAGGGGCTATCTGGATTATGTTGTTACCTATATCCTGGCTGAGGGATTACATGATGCGGCCGATAGCCATTGGGTGGATGCGTCCAATGTTTTTGTCCTGACTTTCTATATACACGTGGTAGGGACCTAGATCATAACTTTCATAATGTGGTGGCGCCGCCCCATTTACCTGCAGGATGTTGTTTTCTGTGGCCGTTGCTGACTGCTGTCGCTGCGCCTGTTCCTGCTGCGATGCGTCCATACTCATGTCAGCTGGTGGCGGAGGATGCCGTGAGGAACGGAGAACCTTGCTGCTTCCGCTGCTGGCGCCGGTGCCGATGTCGTTTGCGGAGGCGAAAGGGCGTTTCTGCGGTATATGTGCTACCACTTCATCTTCTCGATTGCTGGTCACGTTGGATTAAAGTAGGATTGAAGATTGCTGGTGGAGTGTTTACAGTATTGAGACCAGAGCTGACCGCGTCCATGGTTGCACTCGTATCACCGCTATTGCTCTGCGATTGGAACTGCACATGGCTGCCACTAATGTTGTCTTCGTCTGCTGGGCCTATGATTGTCTCACCATTTGCCTGGCAGAGTGTCGACGGCTGGAGCTGGAGCTGGCCGCCTTCGCCATAGTCCCCGCCATACATGACGGCGGGAGGCTATATTGAATTAACAGATGTGTGTACTTGATAAACTATTGCACTATTTCACCTAGAGAGTGGGAAAATATCCCCGGAGAACTAGTCCGTAGTTCCGGGAAAACACTGCCCGGAGACCGCGAAGCACTTAACCGCACACAACGCAGATCCGCGAGTATGAGGAAGTTTACACTACGAGAGCTGAGACTCGACTGTGTGAAGAACACTTGTTCAGTAGAGTTAGCTCTAATAAGGTTTGTAAATATGACCATCCATACTCGAAATATTCCCCTTTTCCAATTACGAGCACCTACAAATACAGTGACAGCCATTTGCCGAAAGCTTCGTATAACATATTATTAAAATTACTTCATCGTATCTAGAGGACCGATGAAAATGTTGAAAAATAACATTGAACTAATATGTATTAGTCATTAAAAATTTCTGAAAATTATTTCTCGAGGATTTTGACTTCAGCATACTCTCACTGCATCTTGCAATGTTCTACTTGCACTATTTGATTACAAAATGAATTAATCAGTATTACGTAATTATGGCGCTTTTTATTTAAAAAAAAAACTAGAAGTTCACGTTATTGAAAATTGACCTGCCTTCATTTGTTGATCTAAATTTTTATCGACCTTCGGTGCTTTAACCATTTAGCCAGCTCCAATTGATATTGACCATTGTGTCAGCCTTTGTTGAGGTAATGTGGCACACTATTGTGAAGTCAACACAAGACGAACACTACCCTCATCAAAAGCAACCATATTGGAGAACGGACTGGAATCAGTGATCTTTACAATGCGATGACAGTGTTCTAGCCCCTACACTGCTAGCGCCAGCTTAAGTATCTTGGTCGGGACTCTATCGAAGGAATCTGTGAATGTGTCTGCGGTCGTGGTTTGCTAACACAGCAGACAATTCCGTAGGCCCACAGAAATAGGAGATTATCAGACATTTCAGGCATGCGATTTTCCTCATCCTCGTTCAACTAGCTTGCTTATATCGCTACCTCAGGATGTTGTCTCACACAGTTAACAGACGAAAGAATTATACGGGAGTAGAACCGTTTATCCACGAGGAACCAGGGCTTCTGAACTTTTTAAAATTTGTGTCAAGCTTGACTTCGAGGTCATTGGAGACGGGAAATTACTGGGAGCTATGAATGGGCTTTTTGATGGAACTATCCTGATGTTCTCTTGGAGTGATGGTAAAACGGTAGAAAATTCGAACTGGATGGCCGGAAGGGCATTTGATCCTGCATCCTCTCGAATGCGAGGCCAGAACATTATCGCTCGTCCATAACGCTCAGTTTTTTTTTAATTGAACGTAACATGTAGATATATAGGAACAACAATAACAGACTAACTCCGCCATGAATCTTTTTTAATATATCTAATTTTGCAGCCCCGTAGTAGACGCACAAATATTTGATCAACTATAGATTTCACATCTTCACCGTTTCTCATGAACCCGGAATCAGCCATAACACACACACTTTTACAACCACATATGTAACCCTTCAATTAGTTTCTCGAAGAAAACATCATTTTACTTTTACAAATCCAGCTTATTCCAGTTTGAAAAGCAATCATCCTTTTCCTTCACAATGCAGGCATAAGAATTTTAAAAACTTCACTGCATATTGAATTAGCCAACGTCACTAACTGTGAGACAGACAGCGGTCTTTTTAACCGACTTCAAAAAAGGAGGAGGTTCTCAATTCGTCTGATTTTTTTTTTTTTTTTTTTGATGTATGTTCAGCGATATCTTCGCCAATTTTGAACCGATCTAAATGAAATTTTTATAGTGGATAGATTATATCTCCAAAGTGGTCCCATATGAATATCATTGCGAAACCACCCCTTCTACCCCTTTACACCCCTTAAATGTATATAAACTCACACTTTTTATCCGATTTTGATGGAACTTTGGAAATGTATAGTAAAAAATAAGCAGAAAAATACTGTTAAATTTTGGTTTGAAAAAACTGAACCCCTCTCCCCCTATCCACCCTTTAATTTTTGCCAATGTTCTTTATACAAAGCTAAAGTCGACGTCATTTAAGTGATCTCCATTAAAGTTGTCATATACATGTAATATTTCATGGAGAAGGTTTCTGACACAAAAATAAAAAAGCCACCCCACCTCCCCCTTTACACCCCTTAATTTTATAGAAACCTATATTTCATATCTGATTTTGATTGAACTTTGCCAATGTATACTTTCAAACATACAGAAAAATCTTGTCAACATATGGTCTGCCAAAGGTCAACCCCTCTCCCTCCTAACAACCCCTTAATTTTTGTAATTTTTTTTTTTTTTTAGCGAAAGCTACAGTCGCCACCATTTGACCTATTACCATGAAAGTTGGCGCTAGTATGAATTTTTTCACGAGTGAAGGATTCGGACATCAAAATATAAAAACCATCCCCACTACCCATTAAACCGTAAAATTTTTATACAAACCCACAGTTTTTATCCAGTTTAGATAGAACTTAGCAAACTTTTACTGTAAAACAAAGAGAAAAATAATGTCAGCTTTTGGTTTGCAAAAACTGAATCCCTTTCCGCATTTCCGCCACTTGACTTTTGTCAATTTTCTTTTTGAATAGCTACAGTTGACACCATTTGACCGATCTTTATGAAAGTTGGCATATATATGTATTTTTTTATTTAGAAGATTTCTGACCAAAAAATAAAAAAACTACCCTAGCTCCCCTTTTACATCCCTTAATGTTTGTACAAACCCACATTTTAATCCGATTTCGCTGGAACTTCGCATGTCTATACTTTAAAGCAAATAGAAAAAGAAACATACTACTCACATTATTTTGACAAAAACACAAACCCTATTCACCTTTCTACCCCTTTAATAACTGTCAATGTTTACTATTACTATTACAATTACTCCGCGATTCACTAAAAGTGTATGGCGGAGGGTGCATTGCACCTATCAGGAAAGGTAATGGTTTGGTAGGGATATACGGGATATGGCAGGTGGCGCCCATGGGCTATTGTGAGGAACCATCCCAGCATTCGCCTGGAGCGATCTAGGGAAACCATGGGAAACCCAGATCAGGATGGCCATGTTTATTGTATAAAGCTATCGTTTCTATCTGATTTTGAAGGAAGTATGCACATGTATACTTCAAAACAAACAGAAAAATACTGTCTGCATTTGGTTTAGAGAAGCCAAACCTCTCTTCCCCTTTCCACCCCTTTAATCTACACAAAGCACAGATCATATCTGATTCTGAAGAAAATTTGCACACATATACTTTAAAAAATACATAACAATTGAGTTTCAATTAGGTTGCAGAAGCCCAACCCCTTTTCCCTTCTACCCCTACCCCTCATAATTTCCAATATTCTTTATAGATACCTACCGTTTTTATCAGATTTCGATGGAACACTGCAAATGTATTCTTAAGAACAAAGAGAAACTTTCTGTTTACAAAACCCAACCGCTCACTCCCTTACCCCATTTAATTTTTGTAAATGTTCTTTACAGAAAGCTACAGTTTTTATCTGGTTTCGATGGAACTTTGCACATATATATTTTAAAACAAAGAGAAAAATGCTGTCCACACTGCCTTAACAAAAACCAAACTACTCTTCACCTCCACACCCCTTAGTTATTTTTTTATACACACCTAAAAATTTTATAAGGATATCAATAGAAATTTACAAACGTGTACCTTAAATCAATCAGAAAAGACGGTCTACATTTGGTATACAAAAGCCCAATCCCTCTGCTACTTTACCCCCATCGTTTATAATTTCCAATGTTCTTTGCAAAATCCACAGTTTTAAGTACCGTCAAAATCAATTAAGCTATTTTTAAGTCATTGTAGAATATTTGTAAAATGTATGTGTCCTAATGTCTCAACATGTACTTCAGATTTCAACTTGGACTCCTAGCTTTTACATTGTGAAAACCAATTAAATACCTATTTTTTCTGTGTGATGCCGGAACGAACAGATATATTCCAGAGATAGATTTGTGTATGTGGTATGTATTAATGTCCAGATGTTACATGTTTCGATTATCGAGCAGCAGCTTTAACAGATGTTATGATAAGATCGAAACACAGCCTGGACCAAAATGTAAACTGACACTCCTTAACACTGCATCCAATATACCCCATTCTGAAAGTTGCGACAAAGACAATTTTTTTTAAAAAAAGAATTCGCTTTAACCACTGAGCAAAAAGGTAGTTCGCAAAATGAGAACTGCTTCCGCATATTTAATTGCAAATTAACTATAATATCACTAAAAATTTAAAAATAAAATAATTGTTTAAAAACCATAAAAACCGCCTTCAAAAAAGGGCACTAAAAATTTTAAAATAACTTTATACCTTGCTTAAAAGAAAGTAAATCTAAATGGACAATATTTCACATTACTGTTATTGAAATTTTTACATTAATTAGTTATTTTTGGAGTCGGTGCCAGCCAAAACAAAAACATAAAAACAATAATACATAAAAAAATCATGTTACTACTTACCTACAATTAATTCTAGAAACATTTTTTCAACAAAACTGAAACATATAGGTGATACACCGATACCATACTAACTATAAAGAGTTAACTGCATGATGCAGCCTACCAACTGACACTATAGCGCCAGAGATATGCCTGGATGACCAACGAGGCCGAGCAACAGATAACATAATGTTAATTTGTTTCCCTAAGCTGTCTCCCGCAATAAAACTATCTTCCTCACGACATGCTATAAAATGTTTGGAATTTTTGTTCGTACTCTAGGTTCGCCTCGAACACCAAATAAAGTTCAGTAATTCGAGCTGCACGATCTGACAGCTGGCACCGACTCTAAAAATAACTAATTAATGTAAAAATTTCAATAACAGTAATGTAAAATATTGTCCATTTAGATTTACTTTCTTTTAAGCAAGGTATGAAGTTATTTTAAAATTTTTAGTGCCCTTTTTTGAAGGCGGTTTTTATGTTTTTTAGACAATTATTTTATTCCGATACCATTCTTGCTTGTAGAAAATGCCATGATGGCTCCCAAAGTGAGAAGAATTATTTCGCGTTTGTTACACATAGTTCTATAATGCTGCAGTGCTAGAAAGTGTAACTAATTCCATTAAAGTTCTCTTATTGGTTTTCAGTGCGTAATTTTTAACGCTTCTTCTCGGTATTCTTCATATCATTACGTTTGCTAGCGAATTGTCAACTGTTTAATCAAGGGGAAAAAAGTATAGAAAGGTTATCTAAATTACGAAAAAAGTTTTATTATTCCTCTATAATCAATCGATTTGGTTATTTCAATAATTATTATTACTAAAATGGTGATATTCGTGGTTGTTTTAACTGGAGAACTCCGAACTTTGCCTCTAAGCGTCTGCGTGTTTCTTGTCTGCGCGGAATTATTTTTTTAGTCTTGAGTGCTGGGTATGAGAGGTCTATTTTGTCATGAATTTAGTGTACCACCTACAAGTTATGCTGTCCCATGCGGTATTCGTATCTAGAAAGAAGCATAATCGAAAGGCGAGGGGTCTCGCGAATTGTGTCCCAGACTGTACAATTCATCCAGATCAT
The DNA here is from genome assembly GCA_031002005.1 of Vandiemenella viatica. Lineage (NCBI taxonomy): Eukaryota > Metazoa > Arthropoda > Insecta > Orthoptera > Morabidae > Vandiemenella > Vandiemenella viatica. Next base: position 196,946,591 of record CM061921.1, read on the forward strand.
TACTAAGATATTCTACTTTTTGATAGTTAATCTTCAAGCCCATTTTTTATATTATTTTGATAGTTGGTTACATATGTAATTTGCATCCTCACTATCTTGGGCTATGACTACTTGATGACTTATATATACATTCAAGAAAATAAATTGATTCTTTATCTATAAATGCTTGGGAGACCATACTTTTTGGATTGCCCTCGTACAATTAACATGGATTCCCGCCGTATTTCTAAATACCTGCTGTGATTTGCAGCCCGTAGACTGTGTTTGTTTGAATTCTTGTGGCGTAGGCAATTTTGGAGTCTATTATCACAGGCGACGAAACCACAGCGTTCCACTTTTCACCCGAGACTAAAGAACGATCACGCATGTGACGACATTCTTCTTCGCCAAATGCTGGTATTCATTTATGTTATTATACTGAAGTAATTCCAAACAATGAATGATGCAGGAAATATCATGCTTTACTAAGTAATGAGTAATAAACCCCCGTAGTTATCAAATCGCAATGATGTAAACACATAAAGTAATTGTGTACAGAAACTAACAAGATTGTAGAAAATGGAATATATCAGTGTTTTAAGAACTCTCTGCTTCTGACCCCAATTTTCAATTAACTTTCTTTACTTATACCAGTTGTAAATAAATTATGTTTGCCCTAAGATAATAATTGTAAATTTTTGAGTGACAATGGTGGTTTATTTCGTTACAGTACTAATATTTAGTTCCATGCAATTTCCTCTCATATTTTTACATAATGTTTTTCTTTTCCTTGACGACGGTATATAATCATTATAGCCCACCAAGAGAATTAGTGATCAACATGTCTCAATATTAGACAATTAATTCCAACGATAATTTATTTGTGTTTTGAAAGGTGAATTTCGTCCTACAGTGAAATAATTATTTTCTAAACATCTGTGCGGTTTGAAAGGTGACAGACGATGTGATTTCGGCGCGGATATAACCCGAGTAGCTATCTTTCAGCGTTTCAAAAGCGTCAATATTTACGGGAGCATTGGATACTTTCAGTTATGAGACATTCCTTATGTACGTTATTCCCTGACGCAGTTAGATAAGAATCAAAGGTATATTATACTCATAAAAAATGTGTAGGTTCTGAACGTTTGAACCGGAAATAAATATAAATTTTTAAAAATTATGAAATACTTAGATTTGAACCGAGACCCGCACGTTCACAACCTTAGAACGTTAACCACAGGACCACGCCGCTTTCGGTGCTGCTATACTCAGTGTGTGATCAACGCTGCATAGGAAGATAGTTTCATTCAATCTGTCTTGGAGAGACACTTTTCCAAAATAATCTCTGATTTCTGTAGTTTTTTAGTACTAAAATTTCTACTTTCTCGAACGTGGTTAACCGCTGGTTTGTCCACAGACCAAATTATGAGTGCAATATTGTCAGAAAGAATTAGTAAAACCAGTATATAAATAGTTATCGTTATAGTTTTAAGCTAATCAATTGAAGTAAAATGTAGCACTTAGCCTCATTTTTAGCCTCGCCTTGAAGCAATCCCGTTAATTATAAATTTTACGATAGGTTTCACGATCTGAATTTAGGAAAAGTATTATTGAAATGTGTGGGAAGGTTGATTAACAACCCCGCCAATAAGAATCGTCAGTGGGAGGAGCTCAATTCCCCCCTGTTAGCCTGTTGTTTCATGGAATTACTTAAGGAAATTAATAATCTAAATTATAGACGGCTCTGAATGAAATATGCGCCAATGAGATTGCCAAGGGGTGGTGCTAGCATTATTATCATTATTATTATTACTCTGCGATGTACTAAAAGTGTGTGGTGGAGGGTGCATTGCACCTATCCGAGAGGGTAATAGTTTGGAAGGGATTTACAGGATATGGGACAAGGCGCCCATGGGCTTATGTCAGGAACCATCCTAGCATTGGCCTAGAGTGATCCGGGGAAACCATGGAAAACCCAGATCAGGATGGCCAGTGGCAATGCGTTACTGTTTGCTGTGATAACATCTTTGAAAAATTGTTCCAAATAAGGGTAATAGAATCTGACGGCGGCGGTCAGATTTAATGATAAAGTCTTTACATCTAAGATCATTATTGTACTCGTATCTCATCCTGCAATGAGCAACACCGACACCAATAAATCGTGGAGTAGTCAAGCTAAAAATGTTACAACGAGTTTGCTAACACGTTGACTATATAAACGCTACGCTATTATTCTCATGATGCAAAAACTGATAGATTTACAAATTGATTATATTTATGTGAACAAAGCATCATACAACTCCAATTCTATACTAGATTATGAACACTTAAAATTAGAAGTTATGGCATAAAATATTTGATGGTATATGATTACGTTAATTCGAATTTGAAGTACAGTGTAGAAGGACTTGATAAATAAAACAGTATTATAAAACATTTTTTAATTTATTTTATACATCATTTGACAGTAGAAATAACATTTTCAAGAGCGTGCATAGAACTAAAAACGAAACAGCAAATACAATTTGTTACACACTGCTTTATTTTACATAGAGAAGAGTGGTTCAAATTTTCGATGTCATCAAATTCCTTACCATTAAATACCTCAAGATCAACGAGACGTTATTGTGGTTACGTTTGCCAGGTCTCCTCTTCACCCCGGACCTAACTAACTTCGTCGTCTGGGCTACAAATCAAGCTCTGCTAGTTGATTCCACCATGTTCAGAAATTTTTTGTGCTCACCAAGTGACCGGTTATGCGCCTTATATCGGCTAGATGGTACACAATTTCGTTAATGACTATCAATTACAAAGTTTAAATTGCGCAATAGATCGTGGCACTCAAACGTGTCCACCGCATATATCAAGATTTAAATTTTAGCGGTTTTTGAACCCACAGCTGTGTACTTTCAAGAACTGATGAATTCAGGCTTGTAACGTCTACCTTGGGGACGTTTATATTGGGGTCCACTGTTTTATCATTAACAAAATTATCAATTTGGATATCAAAAGTCATACTTAATCTTCAGCTTATCACATGAAATATTATTGTAATGAATAGGAAACTGAAATTGGGTGTACAATTTGCTATTGTGAAATTAGGCAAACATGAATTTTGTTTTTATTCTGAGGTTAACAATTACATATCATTGAATATCAAACAGCTAGAGCAAAATCTCAGTGTCATTACTGGGTGGAACGATTGCATGAGTTTCCGTCCGGGTCGTAGCTTTTACCATTGTTCACAGCCCAGGTCAGCGACCAGGCAAGACCAGCGCCACATGGGGTCGTCCAGCTTTCTCGACCGCACCGCGTGATAGCAGTGTCCCCAGCTCCGGCGTCGTTGAAGGTCACTTCGCCTGTACTAGATGAAGATCTGAACCAGAGTGTCTCGTCGTCCGTTCTTCTCCTCCGAGCAAGACTCTGTACATGTCGTAATGCGATGTCGCGTCCGGCTCTTGACGAATCACCGCAATCCGCGCCAAAGGACCAGCACCACATTGGCCCCAGAACAGACAAGAAAAAACACCAACACGGCAATAAATTGAGGCGGCTTCTCTATTGGCTGGATCGTCTTCCCCTACTCTCATAAAGCACTCATTTACTAGGAAACGTCACTAAGGTTTATTTTTGCTAGTCTGCGCCAGTTTTCGGCGGGAACTTTCCGAAACGTGCGAAAATAAAAAGCGGGTCTCAGTTATTTATGGGGGTTATAAATCCGCTTAGTGTCCAAGTTGAGTAGGACGTTGTCAGCACCCCCCCCCCCCCAAGGTGCGTGTAAATCTGGACGCTTTAGTTCCGTCACGTTTCTGTTCGTTGACACGACGCATCGGCAATATTCACACATACCGTGGGATCACTTAGTGCCTAATGGCACTGTACTTTTTAATCCATTACAGGCTTATAAATAACAAGTGACCTCATCGCCTTTATTCATTGGCTTAGAGGACTATAACTGGTTACACTTTTTATGTGGATACCGTCCATACTCTAGGCTGGACTAGAACCGACGAAATCTCTGCTTTACCGAGGCCGACACATCGTTGCAGAAGGTAGATGGTAGCGTCGCCAAACGGGTCACTGGAATTTGATAAAAAGGTTTGGTACAGCTATTTTTTTTAGATATTTTTTTTGTATTTGATGACGTTAATAAAAATTTAAAGTATTTTATAGACGGAACTGATGAAAAGAATAACTTTTCATACACTATTGGGCAGTATGGAAAACCAATGTTAGGAGTTACTGCAAACATAAAACCCCATCTCATGCATACGAATGCTCACATGTGACTTATGAACATACGGGTTTGGGAGGTATAAATACTGAATGGTTTGTATCCTGAGTGCAGATATGTCTGAACCTGATCGGTGACCGACATGCAGTGACCCTTAAATGGAGTGCGACCTGGGTGCACCTCTGCCAGTCATAATGAAGTTTGCAAACGTGTTATATTTGCAAAGTTTTAATGGAGATATTGATTCAAGAAGAAAAGCGAAGTTAAGAAGGTATTAGACGGGGAGGCGTTTCATGTACTAATTAATGGGTTAAGCCGATACAGAAGCTTTTCCTCAGCGAGATTTGAGTGAAGTGTTTTGCAACCCCCCATCGGTAAAGTCTCACGATAAAATATTATACTTAAAGCTGAACCTGCACAATAAATTATCAAGCAGCAGCAAATGATGAATAATGTTTTTATTTGTCAGAATCAAACGTATAAATTTAAAGTATCTGCTGTTGGAAGATAATGTACACCAATAAATTTTTTACTTGAGGAATGTTATAAGTTATCGTGTCAAAAGTGATGTCACGAGTCAGAACGTGGTGGCTCAAGGGCGTAGCCAGGATTAACTTTAATGTGGGGTCAAAAACAAGGAAACTTAATAAAAAATATTTGTTGAAAATTGTTTTACTTAGAAAAAACATTAAACACTTATTTCAACACTAGTCTACGACGGACCTGGCTAAATTTTATTTTTCAATATTAAAAGGGAAATTTTTTTTCATATATTTTTCGTTCAACTACTTGACGAAGGAGCCAGGGTGGAGCCCTTTCGATTTCATATTGAAGCAGTCATCTTCTAACCATTCCGCTTCAAAGGTAGGATAACACTAAAATCTTTTAAACACACATAGAGTAATACGAGTTCTAGAAATTGCGAGAGGGGTGTTATCAATTTTTTCGGCTCTAACTCTTGCTATAAATCTCACTTGTTTATAAATATATCTTAATGTACCGATAAATAAAGCACTTCCAAATTTATTTTTCAAATAAATAAATATCCTTTATCAAGTTGTGCATACCTGAACGCGAATCAGAAATTCTACACTTCCACTCGAATAATTTGCTTCTGTAACATGCGGTGGGTCTGGGTGCCTTATTAATTTATAAAACATATGAATTTAATTTTTAATCTCAGGTAACATTGTATTAAGGTAATTTCAATTGAGAAAGGGTTCATAATCAATTAATATGCATGACATCACGATTCATCAATAAAACTTCCATAACCTGGTCATTTATTCAGGCATTAAAATTTACACATGAAGTGAACATATCATTCTACCAGCACTCAAATATTTACGAAATATAAACAAATTGACTAATCAAAAAGACAAAAACACGTCATTGATTTTTTTATAAACAAGAAGTTAGTTGGATTCATTGCTCCGGCTAAAACTCATTGAAGTTCGGCAGATTGAAACTCTTATCTGCAAGTCTCCTTACCAAGGTCGCTATTTGGGTGAGAGAATGACTTCGAATTTTAGTGCACTTTTATATCGTAGGTGTTTACCGTGAGTCAGCACAGGGGTAGACACGCAAGCACCTGTCTTCACATAAACCACCTTCAATCACACTTGTGTCCGCGTGGACACAAACACATCACTTTATACGGGTCGCCTCTTGTTACCTCCCCGCTCGCTTTAATGACATCTCGCCTCGCGATCTGTCGGACGAGTCCTCTTGTCCTCATCGCCGCTCGCTTCCACAGCTCGGGGTGACCCCTGGACGTCCGTTCTGCCAATCCAGGCTCGTCTTTCTCCCTCCCACCTCTGGACACGTCCAGACATGAAAGAAATGTTTTAAATAAAATAGTAACTAGTTTTGTTGTTGGAGGGCCACAGTGTCCCCCCCCCCCCCACACACACACACACACACACACACACGACCTCTCAACATTCAGACCCCTCCTAAGTTTTGGGGAATTGCATTTTATCGGCACTTCTCTGGCTTTCATTGGTCGTGTGAGAAAATGCTAACACGCCGTGTCTGCATTTCGCTACGGTCTGTCTCCATATATTGTCACGACTGCACAAATCACTACTGTGAGTGTTGGAGCCACATAAATTTCGCTCTTAAGGCCGCCACACACGTGCGGGAAACCCAAGGGATTTGGACGCAATGGTCACGGCCTTGCGGGATCCCGCCACGTGTGCGGGCACTTGCTTGAGGCCGTGGCCGCACTGGGGTGCGGCCACGGCCTCCCCGAAAAACAATTCTTATTTCCTGGAAGGCTGGGAGGGAGGGTGAGAAGCTCAGCGTGTGTCCTGCGGTCAGTCGGCCTTCGATGATTTCTTGTGAGTGCCTGTATGTGTTGCGATTTTGTTTCTCTGTTTTGTTTCTAATGTTCCGTTTCGTGATGTTCCGTGTTTATAAATATATATGATAGTGAGCCCTGTCTATAGGAATTGAAGTACCACGAATACAACGACACAAACAAACTAGAAGCTACCTACGCCAAGCTGGCATAAATATTGAAGGAGAATGAACCAAATGCAAAAAAATAAAAAGAATCAATACTAAAAAAAAAATCAGCAACATTAAACCATCATTAAATGAATCTTTGCGAAGTGATGTGCTGAAGAACATTTAAAAAAAAACGGCTGCAAGAAGATCACTTTGACGTTGTTAGCAAAACCGTTGTCATAAAATTACGTGGCCTTCCGACCAATCAAATGCTAATAGCAGAAAAAATAATTAATGACACCCTGTTTCAAGTCGAAATGGGCTGTTTAGGAATGTACAGTGAGCAACGGTTACCTACTTCTGGCCTGTACTATTCTGCAGGCAGCAGTTCTGGATTGTTTTCCCAGGAACCTCATCGAATAGTCTCAGCCCACAACCTTTTCAAGCAACACCCGCAGGATCATTATAAACCACCAGCAGATTTTGATAAATTACCAAAAAACAACGACACAGCAGCAATTGTTCTATAAAATTATAATGCAAATGATGTCACGTGATTTGAATTTGAGTTTACATCACATGATCAACTATATTAATGACAACATGATTTTAAACTAATATTATTTTAATTTAGTTTTTATGTCATTTAAACTTAATTTTATGTTGTTGATGTATTTACGAATGGGAATAAATCATTTAGAGTAAAACTCTGGCTATCCGAGTTCCAATTATTTTTGAAATATGATAGGAAGCTTTTATGAAGATATGGAAATACAGAAAAAGGCTGCTTCAAGTTTTACTGGGCAACTTAGAGAGAGGTAGCACTGTGACAGATTCAATAAAGAAAATAGTAACATCAGCCAACGCGTGCACATCATCGGATGCTGCCATCGTGAAGCCAACTCTGAAACCCTTGAGGATTTTAACCCCCCGTGTGTGTGCAGCGCCACTTCGATGAAATCCCTGCGGTCCGGCCCGCGGACTGTTTCCCTGCGGCCCGGCCTCCACGTGTGTGGCTACCTGTTCCTACTCAGCCTTTCACCAGTTGACAGTGAGGAGGGTCACTTCTTGTTAGGGGAACAATGCCACGCTGGTTTCCTGGAAGTTGGCTCAGGTCGGTAGCTGGCCCGCTTGGTCACCGTGTCAGCACAGAATATAATCGTTAGCTGCTGCTCATAACCACACTTAACAAACAATGTAATCGTAATGTTCTCATACCATTACGCTTCCGATACAGTCTTCCACAGTAAGCACATCAGATGTCACTGCCTTCAGTAAGACTTGATATTAAAAAGAAAAATCCACATTCAACATGCCGATAATGATATTTCATAGCAATTTATTTATTCAAATTTACATGATCAGCACAATCTTCACAAAGCTTATACTGATTGCAAACATAAAAAGACTACATCACTTGCTCACATGATTCCGAAGAATCACCATGTTCAAATTGTTTTTTTGAAATCAACTATTTGATATTGGTATATAAAACAATATAAATGATCGTTCCAACGTTAATATTCACATCTATCATAAAGTGTTTTAAAGTAATTAAAGTCGTATCCACCATCCCCCTGGCCAACTTCAAATTTTGTCTAAAAAGTAACTATTGCTAAAACAGAATTGTTCCTTCAACAAGTCTTTCAAATTATACACATAACATTCGATTTGTAAAAAACAAATGTCTGGGATGATAGTAATTATAATAAGACACCAGTTTCTCCAAACAAGTTTTCTTGAGACTTTTTACAAGCGCTTTCATCTCGAGTTGTGCGGTAATAATTTGTGTTTTTGTAATTAAAAATGTTAAATTTTGGTTCTGTGGTTAGTTAAAACCTTGAATAATATCATGTTCTAGTAGTGTGAGTGTTATTGAATCGTTTTCTTTAATACAAATCTGTAACTTGTAGATTCAGTGCTTGGGAGCTTTCGTTTACATTTGGAGGTAACGTCTGATACCAATATTCTTGTTATAGGGCGACTGAATCTCATTGTAAGTATAAACCGAGTTTTCATTTGAGGTTAGGACTGAACCAGAGTACTAGAGTGAAAAAATTTCATTGGAATTGTATAAAAAAGTTCTTTTAATGTCATTTGTGTTGTTTTTTCGTAAGGTTTTGAGTTATTAAGTATAGTATTTAGTTAAAATTTGGGAAGTTTCGAATGATTTTAAATAGGTGCCATATTTCTTTGATGACTACTTTCGCTTTTCATGGGCAACTGATACACAAGTAGTTAATTAAAATGCAAAAGATTTAAAGTTATTTCCCCCAAAATTCTTAAGTTTTTGTGAAAGTATCAAAATGGATACTATGTGTGGAAATTGCCAAAAATTAGTAAAGGAAAGAGTGACATGCCGGGACTGTAGCCGCTGGTTTCACTGGAGGTGCAGCGATATTGCCAACAGTGACTCGGTAATGCCTGGAACTGTGACCATTGAAGAAATAATGATCAGGAGCAGCGGATTTTGAAACTCCAGTCAGATCTGGCGTCTGCAGAAAAGAATTTGTAGGCCTTGAAAGCTAAAACTCTGTTCTTAGGCTTGGACAGAGCAGTGAGTGGATAGAAGTCAGCTCTGGCAGGAGGCATGGGAGACGATGTCTGTCCGATCGTTTTCAGCTGGAGACATCCAATGTGAATCAGCCATCGAAATTCTAGATGGTAACTCTAAAGGCCGTCAGGTTGACTTTTTCGATCTGGCCTCTAGTAATTTAAAAGTTACAGCTTAATTCAAAGGGTGTCTAAAGGCAAATGCTGAAAAGTATCGTTACTTGGCAGCAGTCATGGGTGAGGAATTAGTAAGATGGTTCAGTCTGACTTGGGCAGGGCCGATTTTAGGCTACCGCAAGAGCCGCAGTCGCGGGGGGCCCCAAGATTGAGGGGGCCCCGCCAAGATCCCCTTCAAAATTTGTCCTTACTTAACGAACAATTTTCCTTCTAAAATAAATAATCTACAAATTAAGAATGTTAATAAGCTGCGTTCACAATATACGTTTTCGAGGCGTGGAGTTCCACGAGAAGTCCTTCATCAGATTCAGTTTTGAGAAAGTCGTATCTGATGTAATTGAAATAGGCCAATATATTTAAAGGCGTGTATTGCTCTGAACCTGTTTAAGCAATTAATGTGATTTCGTTCGAATAAACTCAATCAGCTTTGATCACGTGAGGCAAGAAAAGAAATGTCGTATACAAAATGTGTATTAGCATTTTTAAAGCTACAAAACTGAATACAAAAACAATTTCTTTTGACACAATGGGCAGCAGAGCTTAGCCGGAAATGAAAGTGACAGTAGTTGGGAGATCCATATGAGATGTATTGATAAAACACCAAAGACTCGGCGAAGTTGGTCCCGTTCAGCTAATACTCAATAAACTGCTGGCCCGTTTGTACACAATATATATATTTGTTTGTGTGTGACTATGTATGTGTACATAAAGTCACGAAAATTATCAAAAGTTTAGGCTAAAAAGTACATCTAGAAAAGAAGTAGGGGGCTCCGAAATCAGACTTCGCAGGGGGCCCCGAAATTCCTTAAGCCGACCCTGGACTTGGGGCCAGATTATAAACTCTGCAGTATTTTCAAACTCAATGCAGAACTTGGAAGTGTTGTTAGAAACATAAAGGATCTAGGGAAAGACTTCTCAAAGGAGGATCATATCGTTAATGAGAGGGGCCAGGAAAAAGTCTTGTTAAGGTCCTCAAGTATGTAATTGAGGAAGACATTCTGCTCGTTTCCAGGAACACACGTCAGACAAATGTGGAATTTGTGCGTGTGCTTGAGCATTATGATAAACCCAGGGTGTCGCATCATAATAGGTATACAAATAATTACATCGTTGGAAAGGGTTCTGTAGCAGCCTGCAAAATCACACATTGGTTTGATTGAGATGGTTTGCGTCGGGAGGGATAATTATACTCGCCATAGACTCTACCTGTATGTATTACAGAGGGAAAAGGAAGCTTTCACTTCCAACTACTGATGAGATCAGAGGATGTCAGGTAACTGAAAGAGGTATTCCTATAATAAATGGTGCTTTCTTTTTGGGGCAAATAAATAAATATATCAAGATGTCTAAAGGAAATTAAACTGTTTGCTAATCAAAATTTATCGAAATTAGAATTTATAACTGACATATCAGTATATACTAGTCTTGTGTATTTCGCGAACGAACTAGTTCGGAAGAGCACTCCCATAGGCGAAATACGCGAACTAGTTCCCAGATCTCTCATTTGATCCTCTTCCGTAGACCTACTTTTGTTTTAGGCTATTTATTACTGTGTCATCTAAAAGGAAACACAGTTCCCTGTCGACAAATTTCACTGAAGACAGATATAAAAAGAAAAGAAAAAAAAACTGTTCAACATTAATAATTATTGCACGAATCACAAACGAAAATTTAGCGAGGAATGTGGAAACAAAACACGCTTTGATCCCATTAACAGTTAAAATACAACTACCGATAACCACATCTACCATAACAAACAAAAGAGCGCATGCAATAGCGGTAGCAAAGCGAGCGAACGATCTGTCTTTCTGGAATTCGAGAGGGAAGCGACCTAGTTCGTTAACGAGCTGCGGACTAAACTGAGTACTCCCAGTCGCAAACTACTGTGTTCAAGTCTACTAGTTAGGGCCTTATTACACTAGACTGCCTGGCGGTGCAACCAGCCGCGCCACAGGTGTCTCTGTTGGCGACGCGTGCAGGAAACTGGTGGCGCAGCCAGCCAGCCACTCGTTTCCATTCTCGCACAGCCGAGCAGTCTGCTGTTCCTCGCATTGTACGCGAACTGTGTTGTTCAGTATGTCCTGTGAACTACAGAATGCCACTGTGGAAATGAGTGTAGAGAATACAAAAGGGAAAAGAAAGAAGAAGCACTGAATGAGTGCTAGAAGTTATTGGACACAAAAGTGAATACTGAAGAGTTCATTTCTGCAATTGAACAACAATCCGCAATTTGGGATGCCAGTTCTGAAGCTTACAGTAATAAGCAAATAAAATTGAATGTTTGGAATGAAATTATTTGTACATCCCTACCGTATTTCGACCAGCTGTCCTTGGCTGAGAGGAACAACCTCAAGTAATTAAAATTATATTATTCTTTGGTAAAGTCGAAGTATTAATATACCAAGTTCTAACTAAAACTGTCACTTTTTGTGATGGCTTTACTTCATTTGTCTATATGATTGTGGCTTTCAAATAAAAAGTATAACAAGAACAGAAATAATTTTATTATGTATGTTGACAATTTAAAAATTAGTAAAAAAAAAAGGTTAACATTAAAAGAAATAGTGACAGTTTAATGTTTTTGACAAACATTCACATGGTTTTAGTTGTAAGGAAACAATATTTTAAAAAAAAAACAAGTATTCTATATCCACTAACCTAAATAGTACATGTTTTTGCTTCAGCAATTGTGCTATTGAGTTCATTTATTTAGATTCTGTCCATTTACCAACGTACAGCTCCTGTTTCACTGACAAAATAATCACAAAACCTGTCTCTGAGCTGTGTTGCTTTTATTTTTTTTTTATTTATTATTTTTTTGGTGGTTGACAGTCTTCACTCAAATCATATAAACCTTCGACGGACAAGGTATCTTCAATTTTGAAACCATCACATTCTCTGACAAAGTTTGTAAAACACAGCACACTCGTATTATGGATTCGCACAAAGGAAGGTCAACATTCAAAAAACTTGCTGTCGTCTGAACACAGTTCATGAAAAAGAGTATAGTACAACCCTTTAGATTCCCTTATCGATAAAAAAAAGGGTGTACATGCATCTTTCTCTCCCTTCGCCTTCTTTTCATTAAAAGTACAAGAAGGAGCATATGTATAGGAGTGTATACTTGTTATCAGACATATTATCTCGTCACTAATGAACAGTAGACTGAACACGTGGTAGCTAGACTGGCTGAGATGCCAGGCGGCCTAGTGTAATAAGCTAGGTATGATACAATGCCCCGCCACGACTTTCCGCCACCAGTGGCTGCCGCCGACGTGGTGGCGGAGCACGGCAGCCAGTATGCCGCCAGTTTCTGGCGACGCCTCTGGTTACCCTAGTGTAATAAGCTCCATAAAGGCGCGTTTCCACTGAGGCAACAACGAGCAACATGTAGCATGCTACACGAGTTATTTTGTTGCTACATGTCGCCGTGCGTCATCATACTTTGTCGCAAGTCGAATGTCGCCCAAGAATCTGTTGCCAGTTGTCGCTTGCTACTTGTGGCCGTTGCTTGTAGCATGCGGCAAAAGCATTTCACGTTATGCGGCCAGTAGTGTGCGTCATGGAATCAGAAGCAGTGGCAGCTGCTGCTTATTTGATCCTCGCAAATGGCAATAAAAGAAGAAAACGGAAAAAACCTAGGTGGTGGACCAGAGATTTATTTGTTAAAAGTAGTGCGAATCGCAAGGTACTTTTTATCAAAAGAAGGAAAAGTATTTTGGCAAGACAGATACTAAGACAAAAACATAATCTATGTATTCATACGTAAAATAATGTATTTAGCTAAGTTACAATTATATGACAATTTATCCCTATCATACACAACTGTATGAGTGAAAGGTCGATTCAAGACAAGTTTTTTACTATTATTTACCACAATCTAAATTTGGAAACACTTTTCTACATACGCTGTAAATAAAGCCTATCTTAATTATATTTAAGTCCTTTTGTAAAGTTTTAATTACGACAATTTTTAAAATATATATATATTTTAAACTCACCATAAAACTACTTTTATTTACTTGCATAACTAAAAAGATTGTAAATCCCCTATTCCGTATCTGGATCTGTCATTGGTAAACTATTCTGTCAAAAATAATTTTAGTTACATATATTAATTAACGTACCTCATAATTTTCTGCTGTTGAAAAAGTTTGTCTTGGAATGTCAATATCTAGCAAAAATGTCAATAGTTTATAAGCAAACCATTTCTCTTCTTTAGGAGAGGAGCCGCTCTTTGGTTTAGTAATCCTTTTATGTTCACGATGAAAAGCAGACCTCAAATTCTTGATTTTCTTTTTTATTTCATCTAATGAACATTCGTACTTGTTAGCAAGTAGTATTAATTTGTCACTTTTCGCTTTCCTGTCATTACATGATGCACTTTTGTTATTCCACAACTCCGGTGAAGTATGATAATCTTCAATAAATAAGGTTGTTTTCTGCAAATTACACTCCATGTCGCCCGTTTTCTGTCGCACTCATCCACCGCCGCTTGGATACTGGCAACATCGTGCGACACGCTATATTTTTGTCGCACAGTGGCCCATACGACCGGCGACACGGCCCTACCTGTAGCATGCGTCATTGTTGCTTGCTACATGTCGCAGCGTGTTGCTTCGCTTGAAATACTCCTTGTCGCATGCGTCAGTGCCGCATGCCACATGTTGCCCAGAAGTTGCCTCAGTGGAAACGCACCTTTAGATTCAATGCCCAGTGACGAGCAGCGCCACCAGTCGCGCAACTGGTTGCGCCGCCTGGCGGCCTAGTGTAATAAGGCCCTTAGTCCATCACCATTCGCCGTTAGGGTTACCAACATTTGTTAGGTTGATTATTGTATTTTTTAGAATAATCTATAAAAATATAGTAAATTGTCATATGCTTTATTGCATTCAGTTGTTAAATTAATGTCGATCAAAAGCCCATTTTTTATTAATGAAATACTTCTCTTACTTTTACATAGATTTCGTGTAATATTGTTATTTCAGAGTAAAGTTAGCTCACTTTGATACTCATCTTTTCTCATGAATTTAGAACTTCTAATATTGCCTCACAGTCATCAAATGAAACCTCATGTATTAATTATTTTTTTTTGATTTTGTATAGCCAATTGGTTTCATTAAAATCTAATCATTTATTAAGATACTCCAGACATTTATCAACGAATACTAGAAAATTACTTTTAATATTATCACTTTCTGTGGAGAATTTGGAATTTTGTTTTCTTGTTTTCTTAACCAAAGAAACAGTCTCTTTATATTTTCCTAGCGCTGATTTTAAAGTTGACATAATATAATACTTATCTCGGAATGTGACTTTATTACCTTCCAGTTGTTTAACAGCTTGTGAAAGTTATGTAATTTAGTGGCTTTCGAAATTCAAAAAGATTTTAACTTTTGTGTCTTCATCAGTTTCTTTCATTTTGAATGTGTGTTGGATAATCCTCCCCTACATTAATAAAATAATCGCTCAGTGACTTTCAGTTCACTGGAAATTGACGCACTTTAGTTATTGCTACCACTTTCCGTAATTAATTTAATTTAATTTAACATCAAAAGAAAGACCAGCTTCCAAGTGAAAAAAAATTAAAAGCAAAAACGAAGCAAAGACAGATTCACGAGCAAACATTTGTTTGTCTTTGCGAATTTTGACAATACATAACATTTTTGAAGGTGCGTTTAGGTACATGAACATCACATCAATCAAAAGATAAATCATAGTGTGCCTTCACTGATTTTAAAAAGGGAGGACTTTATTTGTTATTAGTTTCTGTGTTGCAAAAATGATAGTAACAAATAAATAAATAAAGCCATTTAAAAATTAATATTCTACGAATGTATGTAAAGTAAAAAATAGAAAATCGAATGCCCCATTTTACACATTTAGGCAAAAGACATTACGCACTTTGGTTTATTGGCGGCCACTGCTCATACCAATTTCATTTGAAAGGGCTATTATTAAGTAACAACATTTGTTAAGAGGGTAATATTAAATTCCATTTCGAAACAACAAAAAATGATTATGTCCTAATAAAACTGTCATAACAAAAAAACTAGCGCTTGCAGTAGCGGTAGCAAGGCGAGCGAACGATCTGTTTCTCTGAATTAGAGACAGGAACTAACGAACTAAAAGAGCGACCTAGTTCGCGAGGGAGATGGGAACTAAACTGAGCGCTCACAGCCGCAAAATATTATGCGCAAGTCTAGTATATACTGATGAAGTAAACAACTCCTAGTCATTGAATCAAATATTTAGTAAAATTTACGAAATTACTTTATGCATGGAAGAGGTTCAAAATTTTATAAATTTTGTTGCAGATGTCTTGTGAACATCATTTGCCTGACACAGGAATATCTCAGGTGGCCATTCAAAAGTATAAATTGAGCTCTCATTGCTATAGATGTGAAATGGAGGAAGGGAAGTGGCCATTTTTGTTAGAAATAATATTCAATGTTGCAGTGTTGTTGAAAGTATATATTTTATGGAACTGTTTTAAATGCAGTGTTACAAAACTTAAATAAGGTAAAGAACAGCACATAGTTATAGCAATATACAGGACCTCCTCAGAAAATTTTAGTTTTTTATCACAGTTGGAGTAATTAATACTATGTTTCAGAAATAAGACTTCTATGTTAACTTTCTCAATCACAACAATTAGAGACTATATTTGGAAGCCTTGATGATTTGTTATAACATAATGGTACTTGTTAATGTTCCTACAAGAGTAAAAAATAACAGCAGGACTACAATATATAAATTTTTATGGATATTTCTTAGTACAATAATTCCAGCATACTTCCGGTAACAAACGGTACCGTATCTCCAACCACAATGCCCAGGTATTTTTATCAAGTCCAGAAACAATGTAAACTAGATGAAGACAACCTGGTTATAAACTAGAATATTAATGAAAATAATTTTAAAGATATTACTGATACCTTAAAAAATGAACATTTGATCAGAAGTGTATATTTCACAGGGTGTCAATAATAAATTTGATTCCTTTCTAAATATATTTTGGACACTTTTCAAAGGAAGTTTATTTTTATTTTTTTAAGTAAAGTTGCCAACATTCCAAATAGTGAAGTGGGTAAAGCATAAATTATCAAGGGTATCAGAGCAATCTAATAGAACAACAAGGAACCTTTATATAAAAGTAAGATAATCAGATAATTTAATACTGGAAGCTCATTATTAGCTTTATTCTAAAATACTTGGAAATATAGTAAGGAAGGCCAAGAACATCTATGTATCAGCGGAAATAGAAAATTCAGGCAATAAAATGAAAACTAACTGAAATACACTAAACGTTTGAACAGGAAAGTCTGTAACACACTGTAAAGACATTAAAATAGAACAAAGTAGTTTTGTGCATTCTGAAGCTCGGGAAGTTTGTAGAATGTTAAATTAAGCATAGAAAAACAATCCCTAGATAGTACCCTGAGGTTTCTTTATTCTGCTTCCCAAATAAATTTGTGGAGATGCAATTGCCACCAGTAACAGTCTCAGAAATAATCAAACTTATGAAGGAACTAAAACCTAGAAAATTCTTACAGCTATGACAATATTTCAAGCAAAAAACTGAAAAAATGTTCAGATTTTATCATTCATGTACTTGCTCACATCTGTAATTAATCATTAACACTAGGCGTGTTTCCAAATAGACTAAAATATGCAGTTTTAAAACCATTAATTACTTCACAGACTGGATTCTAAAAAGTGTCTTCTACACACATGGCTATATATTCAATTTTTAAAAACATGTTTCAGGAACTTAAAAATATAATGTGCCCTCTAGGTTTTTTTTTGCGAATTTGAAAAAGCATTTGGCTGTGTAAATCTTGAATTACTTTAAAGAATAAAGTAATGGAATACTTTAGTATTTATGGAAATGCATGTAAAATGTTTAATTCATATATGGAAAACAGAATGCCAAAAGTTTTTTTCCGTTTTTGATTCTAAAATCAGCAAAAGTACCTCATCACAAAAAAAGAAACAATCATCCAGAACTTAATGCTAATGAAGTACTTAGTAAAGTAGAAAATTGGTTTAAGGCAAATTCATTAATACTTAAATTTGATAAAACACATTATACTAAAAATTATAGTATATTAAATAAAAAATTATGCACAGCAGGATTTACGTATAAACTATAAAAATTTCACAATCTTGGAAACACAGAATATAAAATTCCTTGACAATCAAATAGATGAGAAACTAAATTGGCAAGAATATATCACATTTCTATTGAAGAAGTTAGGTAGTGCCCACTTTGCAATAAGAACACTTTATCTAACAGTAGATCGAGAATTAACAAAAACAGGTATATTCCTCTTATTTTCATTCAGATATTTCAAATGGGGAAACTCTTCACAAAGTAAAAATATACTTATGACACAGAAAAGAACTTATTAGAATTCTGTGTAGGGTAACACAAAGAACTTCTTACAAACAACTCTTAGAAAAGCTCAATAAACTTACCCTAAGTTCTCAGTATATATATTCTCTCATGTGCTTTGTCATATAATTTTTCAACCTGTTTAAATCTAATTCAAAGGTACACAATATCATTGCAAGAAACAAAAATAACTTACATAAAACACTAACATTACTGTCATGAGCAGAAAGAGGAGATAATTATTCCGGGAAACATCTGCTTGATAAACTTCCTAAAAGTACAAAACAGATTGTAGATAAAAAAAAAAAAAAAAAAAAAAAAAAAAAAAAAAAAAAAAACTGAGAGATTATCTTATTGGAAACTCCTTCCACTCCATTCAAGAACTTGCTGAAAAGTATTAATAGTGTCTAACATGACCTCTGCCAAATTCAGTTGCAAAAATTAATCATTTCCTATTTTTACCTTTGTAACATGTAGTACATTTTGTTCACTATGATTATTATTCATACTGTATGTGTCTTATTAAGCATTACATGTTGACAGAGGTGATTCCTCAGCAGGGATCTATTGGTTTGTTTGTTTGTTCTTCATGCAAATCCACAGTTTTCATCCGATCTCGATGAAACTTTGCACACTTATCCTTTGAAACAAGGAGAAAAATACTGTCTACATTTGGTTGAAAAATTATCTGTATAAATAACACATGTTGTGTCATAACTTCGATATACGGCGATAGACAGACACGTTGGATGTGGACATCTCCACACCGTGTTTCCGTGTAGTGAACTGGCAGCTCAGTGGCTAAAGAGCTTGCTTACGAACGTTGTGGTCTCCGGTTAAAGTCTCCGTGGAGGCCAAGATTTTTAAAAATTGTTTTTCATCTTAAGAGTCAGGCCTGGGCCGTAGGTTATTTGGATTGAATGTTAAGCTGTAGATATTATAAAGTTAGGGGTGCAATGCGAGGCAAATCGTAGGTAGTCTTGGAATTTTGTAGGTGTACACTTTTTTACGTTATAATGATCCCTCAGGTGTTGTTCGCAGTCAGTGTGTGAGTGTGAACCACAGTAATCTTTATATATAAAGATGAATGTATGTTTGTTTGTTTGTTTGTTGGTTTGTTTTTGTTTGTTGGTTTGTTCTTCATGCAAATCCACAGTTTTCATCCGATCTCGATGAAACTTTGCACACTTATCCTTTGAAACAAGGAGAAAAATACTGTCTACATTTGGTTGAAAAATTATCTGTATAAATAACACATGTTGTGTCAAAACTTCGAAATACAGCGATAGATAGACACTTTGGATGTGGACGTCTCCAGACCGTGTTTCCGTGTAGTGAACTGGCAGCTCAGTGGCCTACTGGTAGCTCAGTGGGCCAGTTCACATCGAGCCGCCGTCGCGTGCGGTTGCTCGATATTTCCTCAAGCGAGGTTCAGTGAGTGTATCAGTGAAAACTTTGCTTGTGGTTTACGATAGTGAAAATGGAATCGACGATACGTAAGAATACACTGAAATTCGCGTTCGAAGCAAAGGAGACAAGGACTTCCATGAATGGCTGTATGAAAAATTCAACTTGACAGACGCAGATGTATACGGAATCCAAATGGACTTCTTGACTTATGCAGTATACGTTAAAATGACAAATGACAACTTGTGCAATACTATCGTAGAGAAAACTGGAAGGAAAGCCGACTACCAGAACCCAGATGGAACCGTAAGTACCGTATATATAAGCCACGCAGGGCTAGGGCTACGATCAGTAAGAGTTTTTAATGTGCCATTTGAAATAAGTAATGCTAGTGTAACGGCATCAATCCGAAACTATGGTGAAATAATAACGGCGACGGATGAAAAATAGAGCCCTAAGTTCAGATTCCAAGCGAACAACGGCATACGGTGTGTGAAAATTGATTTAAAAAAAACATATACCTTCCTATATAATGATACAGGGTTTCAAAGCATTAATAATATATGACGGACAACCACGCACATGCTCTATTTGCAATGAACCAGGACATCTAAGATCTGAGTGTACAAAACGCCGACCATTACAACTGCCAAGAGTAAAATTGTCAACAACATCAGAAACTATAACAGCAAATGCTGCAATCGCGGAAGCGAGTAAGGAAAGTAGCAACACAGCGTCTTATGCAGAAGCCACGGCACAAGTCAAAAGTGTAAACATAGGCCACACTGTAACATCAGCATGTGAGCCACACACAGAAACGTTGGAAAACACGGAAAACATGGAGATCGATGTAGAGAACAACTTGGAACAGCACGGCTGGAAACAGTAAACACAAGCCGAAAAATCTGGACAAGAAGAGGAGGAAAATGAAGAACAAGAACCAGAACAGAAATTACATGAAAAAGAAATAGAAGAAGAGAGTCTCCCAGAACATGTCATACACATAGAAACATTTACAAATAAAACAACTCACCAGGCAGAAGAAGATTCGGAAACAAAACAACGGATTGAAATGCACAGCTCAACGATCAATAGCAAAGCCGAGGAAGAAATATGCGAGAAGAGAATAACAAGACAAGCTAGCAGAAGTGCAAATAAGGATGGTGCCAATACCGCAAGTCAATACATAGCAAAAAAACGCCGAGCTCTCAGTGAACGACTCGAAAATAACGGCAAACCAGTAAAAAGAATAGCAGAAAAAGTAGAACGAACAACAAATAACGCCAAATCAAGACAAGAAGAAGAAGAAGAAGAAGAAACAACCAAAGCGAGAAATGAAGGACAAGAAACACCAAAATACGTAAACGATCAAAAGATAAGAGAAAAAGATAAACCAAAACCCCTCAGTAAAGACAGCTGGTACGAGGAAGTAAGGGAGGGATCTGATGAGACGTAAAATAACCAATGACAAGCAATCAAAGTTATAGCATCGCAACTATAAATATGAACAGAGTAATTACGCCATTCAAAATAAAATGTCTAGCGGATTATATTAAACAAAACAGTATTGACATTGCAATGTTATAAGAAGTGACTTTTACCGAACTAAACATCCCTGGATACGATGAAATAATCAACTACTCCAAAGAAACCAACACGGGAACGGCCCTCGTGATTAGAGAGGGAATTGAGACGATTAGTACAGAAACATTGACAAACGGCAGGGCCATTGCAACTACAATAAATAACACGCGAATAATCAATGTTTACGCCCCCTCTGGCAATAATAATCGAGCCCAAAGAGCATAATTCTGCAAAACAGAGCTACCATATCTCCTGCGAAATACCACAGGCGCAATAATGATGGGAGGTG
Source organism: Vandiemenella viatica (assembly GCA_031002005.1). Lineage (NCBI taxonomy): Eukaryota > Metazoa > Arthropoda > Insecta > Orthoptera > Morabidae > Vandiemenella > Vandiemenella viatica. The sequence continues at coordinate 196,967,663 of CM061921.1, forward strand.
ACTTTAATTGTGTACTAAGCCAAAAAGATCAAACCCCAAATTTCAATGGGTGCAGGGAGCTGACTAACCTCATTGGAGGGATGGACTTTCACGACGCATGGGAATGTATTCACGGAAATGCCAAAGCCTACACATATATCTCAAACAACGCGGCAAGCCGACTCGACAGGATCTACGTAACGGAGACTCTCCGAACCAAAACAACCAGTGCAAACATTTTTCCCCTAAGCTTTTCAGATCACAACAGTATGCAATGCACTGTCAACATGCAGAAGCAGCTAGTTAGCAGAGGCAAAGGATTCTGGAAATGTAACATCTCTATGCTTGAAGACCCGGCACTAGACGAAGAAATCAAAAGTGTCTGGGAAGAATGTCTAAAAAGCTGTAAAAAATATAAAAGCACACTATCATGGTGGGTTGAACATGTGAAACCGAAACTAAAACGAACCTTAATCTCCTGGGGGACACAAAAGAACTATTGGATGAAGGGCACAATTGAGTATTATTACAGATGCATCAAGGAATTATACCAAGAGCCCACTATAACTGTCGGTACTAACATAAAAATAAAAAAATACAAAGCCAAGATAGTATCATTACAAAATATGCAAGCAAATAAACTTCTGACAACTTCAAAACCGGCTGACATCGCAACCAAAGAAACCGCAGCCTTGTACCACCTTATAAGGAGCACAAAAAGGAGAAAAAAAACTTTAATAACCAATATAATTAAAGAAAATGGCGAAAACATCAAGGACGGAAGAGATATAATTAAAGAAATTACCACGCACTATAAAAATATTTTTAAGTCAACTCCAAACAGTACGGCTGCAATCGCCGAGTTAATATCCAACACAAGTAACACAGCAAGCGTGGAAGAATCGGCAACTCTAACAAGAATTTTTGACCAGGACGAAATACATACATCGATAAACAAAGCAGCAAGAGGGAAATCCCCAGGGCCGGATGGGTTACCCATAGAATTTTACATGCATTACTGGCCCATGCTAAGAAACAAGTTAACAGAGATTCTAAACGACTTGTGGACAGAGGAAAATCTTCCCACCGCCTTCACAGAGGGCATCATAGTGCTAGTACCCAAAGGCAACCAGATCAAACAAATCAATGAAATACGACCAATAACTTTGTTAAATTCAGACTTTAAAATACTAACAAGAATCCTGAAAACTAGATTGGAACCCCTTATGGAGAAAATTTTAGGACCTCATCAAACCAGTGCTATCCCCGGACGTAGCATCTTAAATACTGTGTGCGAATATCGTGACATCATCAGCATAAACGCAGATAAACAAACTCCATTAGGTTTACTATTCCTCGATTTTGAAAAAGCATTTGACCGAATTGAATATAATTACCTCTTAAAAGTCATGGAGCATAAAGGATTTGGTCCCCCATTCGTGGAAGTAATAAAGAAAATAATTACAAACACAAATTCAAAACTTCTTATAAACGGACACCTGTCAGCGCCCGTCAAGATAGAAAGATCGATAAGACAAGGTTGCCCGCTATCAATGATCCTGTACGCACTGGCAACGGAACCCCTGCTTGAGAAATGTCACCAAAATTTAACACGCATTAATCTAAATGGATACAAATTTACATGCAGAGGATACGCAGACGACATTTGCATAGCCGAAACTTCAGCGGAGGACATCCAAAAAACGCAGGAAATAATCACAACGTTTACGGAAGCAACAGGCGCAAAACTTAACCCAAAGAAAACTGCACTGCTCCAAATAAGTACGGTAGAGATCCCACCTCCAACAGACATCTGGTACGAACAAGTAGAAGAACATAAGAGATTAGAGATTATTTTTCAAAAGAACATTATGAAAACAATAACTAAAAACTGGCTCATAACACTACCGAAAATTAGGGCTGTTATAAACATGCACTTTGATAGAGATCTGGATGCAATACAGAAGGCTAAAATCGCACAAGTATCCTTATTGAGTAAAATGGTATACATCGCTCAAGTACTGCCGATACCCGACACAATTGCAGATCGGATACAGAATCTGCTCGGGTGGTTTGCAAGCAGGGGTAAGATCTTTAAAACAGCTTTCAAAACAATGACTCTACCCTAGGTAAAGGAGGCATAGGAATGATAAGCGTACGGGAAAGATGCTGCGCATTATTCCTCAAAAGAACCATAACGACAGCAGTAAATGACCCAAACGGCCCAACTAATAGCCTGATAAAAGAAACAAAACCAGTCACTGAGGAAATACCTTTCAACATGGCCTCGATAAAGTTCACCTTACCACACATGAGAAAATATCACCTCGAAACAACTTATGCAAAAACCAAAGGATGCACTCTGTACAACAAGACAACAAAAGAAATCTACAAAATAATCAACACATCTAACCACAGAAATAAAATCGAAATTAAAAATCCACAATACAACTGGAGCAACATCTGGAAAAATGTAACAAATAAAACTCTAAACACTAAAACACAATCCTTGTGGTATGACGTCGTAAATGAAAAAATCTCAACCAACAGAAGACTTTACGAAATACATCTATCCCCGAATGACAGGTGCAGAAATTGCGGAAATACAGATACACTCATGCACAGAATAACGTGTAACCAAAACCAGAAAATATGGACTTGGGCAAGACGAAGAATAGCCATCCTTGACAGAACATCCCCTTTAACCGTGAGCATCCAGGAAATACTGAAACCTGAGAAAAAGAGATATCCTGAAACGAAACACAACACGGAACAATGGATACTAGGCAATACCCTAACTTACATGCTACAAACGGTAAGAGTAATTACGACGAATATATAGCATATATGAATACCGTATATTACGAAATAATCCAAACTCAAAATTATAAAAAAGACTTCGCACGGATGCTCGATATAATCATGACAGAATCTTTCCAATGATCACAATTTAACCAAATAAAACTGTTTATAAACCCCGCCAAGACCCAAAGAAAGACTCTTTGAATCAAAGGCACAAGGGGAACCAAACTGTACCAACTGATGGATAGTACCACTAATAAATATAAATCAGGAAAAGAGAACAATGAAATCCAAAAAAAAAAAAGAGCTTGCTTACAAACATTGTGGTGTCCGGTTCAAGTCTCCGTGGAGGCCAAGATTTTAAAAAATTGTTTTTCATCGTAAGAGTCAGGCCTGGGTCGTAGGTTATTTGGATTGAATGTTAAACAGTAGATATTATAAAGTTAGGGGTGCAATGCGAGGCAAATCGTAGGTAGTCTTGCAATTTTGTAGGTGTACACTTTTTTACGTTATAATGATCCCTCAGGTGTTGTTCGCAGTCAGTGTGTGAGTGTGAACCACAGTAATACTAATATAAATAGTAAATACGGAAGTAAGTCTCTGTCTTTTTGTTACGTTTTGACGACTATATGGCTATATCGTTGTGATGGAATTTTATAAGGAAAGCTGTATGAAGGGCACAGGATATTTTTTCCAGTATGATTAATAGCTGTAGTCACGAAATTTTGAAATCTTATCGAATAGTGACAGTGTTGGAAATTGATTCTCTTCAAGAGGCAGGTTCGACGGTAGAATGATACAGTGATAGCTTTCCTGTCATATTATGCCGACTCGATATTGTTTGGAATCAATCCTTCGTTACCAACAACTTTTTATATTTAATTCTGGCAAAAAAATTCTTAATCCACGCGTACGAAGTCGCGGGTACGAGGCTAGTAAATAAATAAACCAACAAGTATTTTTATATTTCCTCCAAATACTGGTGTTCAATGAGCAAGATGCACAATTAATACAGATTCACTATCATTCTTACTAAGTCTTCCGATATCTCCCACTAAGCTGTCATCTACTGTACCACCTGAAGCACTAACTAATTCCACTTTCTAAACTGTGTGGTGCCTCATCAAGGTGGAAGAGATTATTTATATTGATATGTTTTTCGCCACAGCACTGATGAGTATGTGTTGGTATATTCATTCTTACCTAAGTAACATCATTCATTAAATACATATTTGAATGATTCATGAATATGAGAAGACAAAGACTCAGATATATTAAACTATATTAATAAAATGTATTATCACCTTTCGGATCCTACCTCACATTGTGCCAACGGAGCACACCAATGAAATTTTTTTAGTGACTGATGACCTGGATCTAGTTGTAACAGAGGACTTACTGTTGGTGAGTGATACTATGTACACGTGAAGACTATGCTGTGCAATGCAAGTTGAAACAGCTGCAGTGAAATACCAGACACTCCAAATAAGTCCTATTTTTATGATGAGTGGAATATCTCTGGAATACAGTAGAAGCACATAGCACTCAATCTTGTAGACTTAAATTATAAATAAATATAGTTAATAGTTAGTTTTCCTTGTAATACTGATTCATAAATCTAAATTATAACACATTTTAGTGCTGTGAGAGTTAGTGAGAGTTTTTTAGTTGTGCAAAAATTTGTTTATTGTGATTTAGTGCTGTAAGCTGTGCCATGTTTACTTTATGGGGTATAAGTGTTTGTAAGAGACTATAATAACCTCTTCCAACCTAATTTCAACCTTTCCTTCATATTTTCACCTTGTTTGCATGGACGAGGCTCTGGCTACTGAGAGATTTCTAGTAAGGAGTCACCCACTGCTTGCCAACAACCTTCTAAAGGAGTGCGGAAGAGCAGGTAGTGGTCCAGGGCACCCTCTTGCCCTTGGGGTTAGGAAGGTCCCCAAAAGACAGATAAATCACTAATGATAAATGGCTTGCATATGCAGAAGGCAATTGGAAGCCACTGAATTAAGGACCTAAGGTTATCCCGAAGCCATTTAATCTTCTCAAATTATAAAGTATTATGGCTACTTCCTGGGTAGAATATCCTGAAGGAAAAACAATTTTTTTTGGAGTTGATGGATCAGAGGGAAACGGACAAAAATACTTTAAGCAGGAAGATAGCAATACAGACAGTTTAGAATCAGATAAACAGGAAATGCAGAAGAGCAAAAGAGAAGTATGGAGAAATAAGAAAGAAAAGGGTCTTAGGCAAAGTACAAACAAAGACCAAACAAAATTTTGGAGAAATGAACAAAGATGTATAAACATTAAAGCTGTCTCTGGGAAATCTCTTCTAAGATCATAAGGTAGAGCCAACCAATTGAAGGAATATATTGAGAAACTGTATGCATCCAGATTTGCGTTTTCCATGGTTTCGCCAAATCACTCCAGGTGAATGCCGGGATGCTTCCTTCAAAAGGCCTTGGACGAGTTCATTCCCATTCCTTGTACCCACTCCCATCCTGCCTCTAAAGACCTCCACGTCGACATGGCGTAATATATATATATTATTTTAGAAAAAGCTTTTGATAAGAATTTTAAAGAAGTCAAGTCTAAAATATCAAGATAAAAGAATACTTTATAAACTGTATAGTAACCAAGTTGCAGTAATAAAATTAGAGAATCATGTGAGACATGCAGCAGTTAAAAAGGGTGTGAGACTAGGTTGTAGTTTATCCCCATTAATATTCAACTTATATTTAAAGGAAGCAATAAATTAGTGAATGAGAAATTTGGATGTGGCATATTGTTCAAGGAGAAAAATCAGTATCCTCCGATTTGCTGATGACATTGTCTTGTTAGCAGAACCGACTGAGGATATTGAGAAGTTGCTGAATAACATGAACATGATGGCAAGACAAAAGGGATAAAATGTAGCAGAAATTATAGTAATAATAGAAGGTTAAATATAAAAATATGATCAGATAAGATAGTAGAAATAAGTGAATTCTGCTACTTGGGAAGTAAAATTACAACTGTTGGCTGAAGCAGGAATGATGTTAAAAGCAGAATAGTAATAGCAAAAAGATCCTTTATTGAAAAGAGGAATCCTTTAGTTTCAAACATTTATCTAGGACTTAAAAAACCTTTTTTTAAAACTCTATAAGTGGAGAGCAGCACTTTATGGTAGTTAAGCACAGACTTTAAAAATACCAGAAAGAAGGAAAATTGAAGAATTTCAAATGTGGCGCTATAGACGAATGCTGAAAATTAGGTGGACAGATAAAGTACGAAATGAATGAGTTTTGGAAATCATGGGTGATAAAAGAAGTTTGTGGAAGAATCTTACAGAAAGAAGAGACAGGATGGTAGGTCATATTTTGAGAGATGATTAGTTAATTTGTTAGTACAGGGACCAGTCTAAGGTAAGAACTGCAGAGGAAGAATGATATTAGAATATATAAAGCAGATAATTGTGGACGTAGGGTGTAAGGGGTATGTTGAGATGAAGAGGTTAGCACAAGATAAAAAGAGATAGAGGATTACATCAAACTAGTCAAAAAAACTGATGACAGCAAAAAAAAAAAAATCTGAGATTGTTTACATTTTTGGGCCTTAGAGTTAGTATAAAATTTTTGTTAGTGAGTGTAAATATTGTAAAATTTGATTTAGTTCTTGGTATTCATGTTATTAGTGATTTTTTCAGTGGATTGTTTTAGATGTATTAAATGCTAATTTGTAGAGGTTTTAGCTAAAGTTTACTACTGAGATAATTTAGCAGTCTTTTTATAACATTAAGTTGAACAATTTTTTCTCTCACATTCTATACATTGTTTTTGTAAGCTGCTTTTAGTTGCTTGTAATCATGAATGAAAAGTGTGGTAATTGCCATTTATTAGTGAGGGCTGGAATTTTTTGCAAAGGGCATGAGAAATGGTTTTATTGGTCAGGAAATTGTAGTGGCATCAAAAATGGGACAATTGAGGATGCTTTCCCGTGGATATGTACAGACTGTATTAAAAATAGGAAGGTATTAGAACGGGTGGTAAGGATTAGTGCCCTTGAGGCTGAACTGATAGATGCTAGGAAGGAGTTGTACAAGCTGCAGTGGGAGGGAAACAGAGATTGTTGGGAAATGGCAAGAGGGCAAACAGAACAAGGTGGTCATCTGATACTTTTGTTGTTGGGGTAGAAAATAGATTTTCCCTGTTACCAGAGTTACACAGGCATGAGCCATCTGTAGCTGTAAGTGCTTGGAAAAAGCAGCAGACTTTTAGGCAAGTCTGGTAGGCAAGGATTAGCAGCAAGAAAGTCCTCCTACTATGTAGTTATTACAGAAGAGGTGTGGCACATTTTTGCTGTAAAAATTAGAGCCAGATTTCCAGGTCATGAGTTTCTTCAAACCCAGTGCTAGTCTTGCTCATGTAGTAGAAGTTAGGATTTCAGAAACCAGGATCATGTAGTAATAGTGGAAGATGTGGGAAATTGTCTGAACAGGGATGATATTTATAATGTTAGAGATGACCTGGAGAAAATAGCAAAGCAATGTTACACACTCGAGTCAGTAGACTCGAGTCCTGATATGCTATAATCACCACATATGAACTCCACTGTCAGGCAAGTGATTCTGGAACTGGAATGGCTTCTCATGTCTGGTATCGGCTCTTGCATGTGCTTGGTAAATGTAGATGCTATTGATAGGTGGGGTTGTATTAGGCATGGCCTATATCTCAATAGTAGAGGGAAGGGGGTTCTATCAGATCTGAAAGCTGGATGTTTAATTGGGCCACCAGTTCTCATGAAAAGATTCCTGTAGTTAATTGTGTTATGGCAGCTTTTTTTATTTTTTAGATTAGGGTCAAGTATTAGGCAGAGAGTTTTAACAGAAATTGGTTTAAGCAATAATGTGTCTTCTGATAGCAAAATTAAAAATTGTGTAGGGATTAATTTATTGCATCAGAATATTAGAGAGTTATCAAGTGGAAAAATTGTTTCCCTATGCAAAGGCGCCATGCTTCTCAAAAAGAACAAAAATCATGCATTAGAACATCATGCATTTGTAAAAGATAGTTATATATTTCCTCTAGGAACAGTAACAATGCTAATATTAAAACACATTACAAGTGGTACTGCAAAATACTGAAAAAGGTTATTAAAGAATGTAAAAGTATGAATTACAAACATAAATTTCATGATTCTGAAAATAAAATTAAGATAATGTGGGATACTGTAAATAAGGAACAAGGACAAATAATCAAGTCAGTAGTGACACTAATATCAAAGAAGATTCAGAAAAATCTAATTTTTTAATTGCTGATGTATTTATAAACAATTTAATCTGTTGCTAATAAATTGACTGCCAATAGCTGAATGATACGTAGTATTGATTTTAATAGGCTTCAAATAAAAATTTGACACCATGTTTGTAAATTTAGCTACTCCAGAAGAAATAAGAGAAGTTATCATGTCTCTTAAGAATAAATACTCAAGTAGTTATGATGGGATTTCCAGCAGATCAATTTAACTGTGCTCTACAGTATTAAATAACATTCTAAGTTATCTGTTTAATATATCTTTACTTGAGGGTACCTTTCCAATAAGGCTTAAGAGTGCTGTAGTTAAACCTCTCTGTAAAGAGGGGGGAAAATCAGTTGTATCAAATTACTGCCCTGTGTTATTACAGACTCCAAAGTTTTTGAGAAAACAATGTGTATTAGAGTTTACCAACATCTTGAAAATAATAATATTCTAGCTAAATCACAATAAATCACAATTTGGTTTTCAAAAGGGTTATTCAACAGAACAAGCTATATTTGCATTGTATTAATTATTGTAGGCCATATTTGTATTCACTTACAATATTTTAGATGGAATAAATAATAAATTAATTCCTATGAGAATTTTGTACAACTTGTATAAGGCATTTGGCTGTGTTGATCATAAAATTCTGATCCAGAAATTAAAGTATTATTGCATAGATGGCATTGTTCATATATGGCTGTCTTAATTCTTACCTTTGTATAGAAAACAGAAAGTGTCAATGGAACATTTTATGGCTGCATTATGTGGCCCACTGTTTTCGGTGTGGGAATTTATCATATGTAGGGTACCTTAGCATTGAACATTGAGTACACTACTGTTTTTAATATATATAAATGATCTACCCTGTGTTGCAAATAAAAAACCTTAAAATTTGTCCATTTTGCAGATGACACAATTGTAGGAATTAAAAATACTCCAGACTTTTCCACAGAACATATTTCAAATTATGTCTTTGACCTTATTAATAAGTGGTTTACAGCTAATGGCTTGTCTTTAAACTTTAATAAAAGTCAATATATGCAATCATTACTTCACACAGATTAACACTAGACATAGACATAAAATTTGCAGGCCAGTCCATTCAAGAGGTAGCTAGTGTGTGTGAAATTTCTAGGTTTGCATATTGATCATTAATTTAAATTGGATGGTACATGTCTTTGACTTACTGAAGCGATTGAGTGCAGCCACATTTGCAATTCGTTCAAGTTCAGCTATAGGTGCTGTATGAGGAAAGTTGTTTATTTTGCTTATTTTCACTCCTTATTGTCATATGCAATAATATTCTGATGCAATTCTACTCATAGAGACAATATACTAAGTTCAGAGCCAAAAAGTGAGTAACAAGAATTAAGGCCCGGAAAACTACTGGTAGTAAACGAGATGTGAATTCTAGTGAATGGTTTGCGTATGAGTGCGATATCAATCAGGGATATAGTACTGCATCTAGTAATATCGGTCCAGAGCATTTCAATGATCACTTTGAACAAATAGTTTCAGGCATGGACTCGTAAACACACTATAATTTTAAATTTTTATCACTACTAATGTATTGCATTCTTAACTTCTTGATTACTATTCATATTAAATAAATAAAAACATTTATTTATAAAAATTAAATATATTTTTATTCACTCACCATTACAAAAACTGTTAGCAGCAGTAACCGATCTAACGCCTGCGCCAGACAGCTGTTGTCTTATATAGGCGTTGCTGAACGCAGTTCCGTACTCTGAGTGTTTACATATCTCTGTGTTTGCATATGCATTCCTATACCTGTTTCTTTGGCTGTTCAGTGTATGAAATCATAGTTCAAATGGAATTAGTAAGTGCACTTAAGCAGCGTCCAACTCACAAAATCCTTTAGCTGAAACACTAAAAAATCATTTCAGTCCTCAAAATATGAAGTTATTGTCCAATTGTAATAGGTAAACGCACTTTATCACTGTCCCACTCACCGGCTGAATATTTAACAATAAATAACACAAACAAAATCCAGAAAATATCACCGGACATTTCAGTCTACTTGGCTTAAATCCAGTCCACTATTCATTCTTATGGACCCAATATTTTAAAAATATTTTTTTAAAATTCTGTTTAACTTATAGTAAACAATGTTTCTTAAAATATAATCCTCACGGGTGTTCAGCCGGATGGTGTCAAAGTAACACGACGTTTCGACAGCAAGCTCGGCTGTCTTCATCAGGTATCGGTGTCTGCTGGCTGTCACCGCGAGCTTGCTGTCGAAACGTCGTGTTACTTTGACACCATCCGGCTGAACACCCGTGAAGATTATATTTCATCACTACGCGTGGAAAGTCTCCACTCACACAATGTTTCTTAAACCCAAGTTTTTATTACAGTCAGGATAAGTCAATAAGCAAATATTCACGTTTGGATAAAATCTCACAAATTAGCTCAGACGGAATTGTCGCTTTTATCGTGCTTCCTTCTTATTTCTTCCGTTTCCTCCTTCGTCATCATATCGTGCCACCTCTTCTCAATAATTTCTGGAATATATCAGTCAACATTCAATGCATTCTTCTTCACGTTTATCTTTTAAGCACTTGCCTCCCTATCACCTCTTCTTTGTATTCTTTCTTCTCATTATGCATTAATTCTTTGTCATTCCAGTAATCCAAATATTCCCATCATCCTTCAAAGTCATAACACTTTGTTTCCAAAAACATACATTACAATGTGTCTCCGCATGGTCAACTCTCACTTCTGGTTCATTGTTAATAATACATTACAGTTTGTCTGCTTCAATGACAAATTTTAATAATAATGCTTGTTCCACCGCCGCTGGTACAATCGATTCTTTTCCGTCAACTTTTTTTTCGTCCTAGCCCTTTAATCATTATTTTCTTCTTTAAAATTCATAGGATTAAGATCCAGATTCTATGTACGTTACATCTGATCGTATTTCATTTTAGTTAATATTGCTGTGCCCCTATTGCTTCTAACTATCTTCTTTCGCCACTTATTCCATATTTTCCTTTTAATATATTCACATTTTATCCTTAATTCTTCGTATTTCCCGTTGCTTTATTTCGCTTATTCCAGCTTCAACTCTTCTTATTCTTCAGCGCGTAGCGCGCCATACGGTGCCACAATGTGGAATCTGCGCATCGCCAGCTGCCGCGCTGGGTACAGGCTGGAACACCCTGTGCTCCTGCGGCGCGTCGCAGCATCAGTATCAGGTGTCGTCTCGGCACAGCTCGAAAGTGTCGATTGCGGCGAGGCGGTAGCAGCTACCTCCTCATTTGTTCCGACAGTTTTTGCCCTTTATTTTGGCTGTTTGGATTGGTGCATGTTGTCTTTCGATATTTACTCCTAATTAGTGTTTAGACTGTTGGTTTGTCTTATCGTTGGCTATATAATTTATACTATTAGAGTGAGAGGTTTTTTATGAGTGTCGATTTCAGTTGTGTATTGGCCTAATGATCTGATAAGTTTGTTGGTCGAATGCTTGGTAGAATTGTAGAATGCTGCCGCTCTGTCTTAAAACCAGTTTTTTTTTTTTTTTTTTTTTTTTTTTTTTTTTTTTTTTTTTTAGCTATTTTACGCATGTCGTTCGTTGGAAATAACATTGGAAGATGTAATGCTTTTTGGGTGTCCGCTTTTGAACAACTTGTAGTTTTTTGAATTGGGTATAACTCCATACGGAACATGCGTACCCTATTTTACGTCAGAATAAGCTGCAGTAAATCATAACGCCTACCTCCGGCGCCAGGGAGCTGTTCTTATTTATAGCTGTGGACAGATTAATTGGCGGGTCAGTGTGAACGCGCTGTTGCCGTACTTGGGGACAAACTCGCGATGCGCTCTCTTTCTATCACCTGAAAATTGCAACGCTGTGCGACCTGTGTTGCCTACTCCAAGCGTCAACAGCTCGCTAACCACCCCCCAAACCTTCCACCTCCCTTTCACTAAAAATGTGTGAACCTGAGAATCGGAATTAGAAAGTGTCAGTGTGAGTGTGAACTTGCTCGAGAGAGGATATTTTGATTTTTAGCGATTTACGATTTTTACGTGCGATTTAAATAATTCCATTTGGTTATTTATTAATTATAGTAATTTAGTGTAATAATTTTACCGAACAAAAAGTGCAGTAACTTATAATTAGGGAAATTTAGCAAGAGAATCTTGCTACTAAAAATGGATACTTAGGAAGAGACTTATTCTCCTATTCCAGGTGTTTCCGAACTAACGACTCCCAACAAGACGCAACCATCGACAGCAGAACCACCGCGGCTGAAGCAGACAACACAGTAAATCTATCATTCACAATGTTTATAAATATTTCAAATTTCTTGTGGACAATGATCGAGAAATTTTGTCTTCTACATGTACGCTAGTAGGAAAAGACTTGAAAAATATGGACGTACTTGATACTGACGAAATAAAAAACTGTAGTGATTTGTTACCGCAAAACGAACCATATTGCGAAAAAATTAGGGAATGGACAGGCTATTTGCGCTGCAGCTTGTGGTTGTCGGTTTGAGAACTGTCCAGCGCGTGTGTCGTGAGGGAAAATAACCTACGTTTGTTTCTCGAAAGAAAAATATGAAACAATACAGCACCCTAAGAAAGCTTAGCGACTTTGACAGTCCTTTGTCAGGAGGACAGTACGCGAATTTTACGATAGTGATGAGTGGTAATATATAAACAGATAATTTTGTCTTTAATTATGCAAGTTTTTCAGTGCAGAGGATGACAAAATAAAATTTTGATTTTAGTTATAAATATACAAACTGAAAATAAAATGTAACACGTGGACTTTTAGCCACAAATAAAAGAAGAGTATTTCCATAAGTTTCCTTAGTCTGTCGAGAATTTTATTTTTCTGCGCAAATAATAGAATAATAAATAACAGGTCTTTGAAACCTCCAATCATATTAAACGCATCTGCAATTAATAACTTTCTTAACGAAATGACATGCATCAATATTTTATGACAGAATAGTGATCATAAATTACTTAAAACACGTTACAAACCATTACTACAAGTAAAGAGGTGAATACAACTGTTACGCGCACGGCTTGGCAACGGCGCATTTGACGCCACCCGCCAATTAATCTGGCCAGAGCTATAGTAGCGGGTAGAGCTGCTGCAGTGTTGCGCTGGCTTTGCGCCTGGTTTCCTCGATGTGAGCTCGCCAGGTCAACTTGCTGTCGAGCGTCATTCCGAGGTCTCGCGCAGTGTTGCTCCATGGGAGGGCCCTTCCTTGGAGATTAACTTGTGGCCGGTCTTCACTTCTTCTTCCTCTCCTCTGGGATAGTAGGATGGCCTAAGTTGTGTCCAAGAAATGATCATGCACAATCTTCTCAGCCAGGCCTCTATTTTGTGTAGGGCTTCCTGCGGCCGTTGTAAGGCAACTGCCCTGCAGCGACTGATAGTGAAAATGGCCGCATCATCAGCGGATTGGGCCATTTTTACATTGCGGATGACTATATGTCTGATTTATAGAGGCAGTACAATACTGTCCTAGTGTTGCAAACTGAAAAAAAAACAAAATGTTTTTTTTTCAGCTTTGTGAAAAAAAACATGAAAAAAAACCTAGCACCCGTGTTTTTTTTCTAAATTTTTTTTTTTTCAGAAAACAATATATTTGATAAATTGTAGTTTTATTTAAGGAACTTCCATTTTACAAGTGTGTTTTAAGTCTTACTTGTAACGAACGCGTCTTGTGACCGCTAGTTACATTAATAAACTATATGTTTATTATTTAAAATGTGGAATATTTTAGCGGGCGTTTGGGCGCAGTGTACATTGTACAAGTGTTGAGCGGCAGATCTGAGGAATGCCAGCAGGCCGGTTCCTAGAATTAGCGAGGGGAGAATAGTGAGTGCCTAATGGAGGGGAGATTTGTGCTTGCCAGGTAGACAAACAGGGTGATCGGCGAGAGTTTTCTGTTTTTGCATGTGGCACGACGAACGAGGGAAGAGATTCGATGCCGGCCGGCCAGCACGTTCGGACGATGTGATTTCTGGACTGTCTATTCGTGAGTGGGACTGTTGCTGCTGCCTGGATCCGGACACCCGCTATTTTGTTTGAGCAGATGAGCTCAGGCAAAGGACGACATCTGAGGAACTGTGCTACACTGGTCCATAGCAGAGAAGACCGTCATCCAATGTGTGGCGGCAGACATGTACATTCGGTAATTATACATCGCCAATGAAGGACACTGTGCTAGCTAGACTTCAAGTTCATAGCATTGCCCAGCTACGACCCTGCAGATAAGAACTCTCATAGCCCGGAGCAAACATTTCTTTCAGAAGTGAAGTCAAAGTGTTGACTTCGTTTACTGTTTAATTTTTGTGTATTTTATATAAAATACCCTGGCGCCCACAAAAGGACAACTGATTAATTTAACTAATTTTGTTATATATTTCATGTGATTAATTGAAATAAAACCATTTGTGATTTCTCGTATAAAGTATTCACGCAAGTTCTACCTTTCATGATAATAAAATAAAATAATAAAATTAATCATAATTTTAAATCAGGTAATGAGGTCAGAACCCCTCATATTCATACTAGACACCACCCACAAATCCATACGTCTCCACACACAACCACAAAGAAACTTATGTGGAGGTACAGCAAATCATACATCCAGACAGATGAGTTTAAGTAATGTATAACCATATTCACACATACAGACACAGAGATAGACGCACACACACTTACATTTCCATACCTACAGTGATATCGACACAAGAACCACCTGGGCAGATTGACCCAAATTAGTCTTTCAGAAGCTGCTTTTAAGAATTGACTTTGACCAAACAGTGTACAAGAGTTCAGTTTGCTGCCGTTAGTTTTTGGGTACGAACTATTTTTCTCAGGTTGTTCACTATATGTCCTTCGGAGCAAAAATCGTGATGAGTGGATGTACCAGAGAAGGAAGAACTTGTGTTACAAACCCACAGTCAGATCATTGCTTGTATGTAGTGGTATAATGTGGGGGTCCACAGGTTCTAGACTTGAAATGCAGTGTGCACGGGCAGACAGCTAGAGTGTAAATATGGTGGTACTTTTCTTTCTCTCTTCTGTCCGTATGTAGTGTGTGTAGTTCATTTCCACCACTAATGAGTGTTTTGTGACGTATGCGGCTGTGAGTGAGCATCCAAAGTACGGTATTGCATCCTGTGTTAATAAATGCTCTTGAATCTCCTCGTGGCTTTGTGGTACTAGGGACACATGTTACTGGATGGCTTGTGGTTATGTGGGCTACATGGGTTGATGCTAATGTGAACAGTTTCGAACCATGCTACTAGATAGCAAAGTTGTCTGAGGTGAGTGAGAGGCGGTGATAATGTGAACAGTTTAGTACCTGGGGGTAGCTGTTACTGATGGCTTTTTCTGTTCCAGGGTTAATATGGAGTCCACAGTTTTGGAGACTTGAAATGCTGTTTGCGAGGGAAGGCAGCTAGAGTGTAAATAGGTAGATACCTTTCTTTCACTCGCCAGTCTGAGTGTAGTGTGTGTAGTTCATTTTCACCAATAATGTGTGTTTTGTGACGTATGCAGCTGTGAGTGAGCATCAAAAGTACGACATTGCAGCCTGTGTTAAGAAAGGCTCTTGAATCTACTCATGCCTTTATGGTACTAGGGGCACATATTACTTGATGGCTTGTGGCTATGTGGGTGATGCTGATGTGAACAGTTTCGTACTTGTGCACATGCTACTAGATGGCAAAGATGGCTGATGTGTGTGAGAGGCGAGGCTATGCTAATGTGATCAGTTTGGTACCTGGGGGTAGCTGTTACCGATGGATTTTTTCTGGTTAGATGGTTAATGTGGAGTCCACAGTTTTTGGAATTGACATGCTGTTTGCGAGGGAAGGTAGCTAGTGTGTAAATATGGTGATTCACTCGTCTTTCTGCGTGTAGTGTGTGTATTTATTTCATTTCCACCACTAATGTGTGTGTGTGTGTGTGTGTGTGTGTGTGCGCGCGTCTTTTTGCGTATGTCTCTCTCCGCGTATTTATGCGTAAATATGGTCAGACCTTCCTTTAACTCGTTTATCTGAGTGTAGTGTGTGTAGTTCATTTTCACCAATAATGTGTGTTTTGTGACGTATGCAGCTATGAGTGAGCATCCGCAGTACGACATTGCAACCTGTGTTAAGAAATGCTCTTGAATCTACTCATGCCTTTGTGGTACTAGGGTCACATGTTACTAGATGGCTTGTTGTCATGTGGGTGATATGAGATGATGCTGATGTGAACAGTTTCATACTTGTGCACATGCTACTAGATGGCAAAGATGGCTGATGTGTGTGAGAGGTGAGGCGATACTAATGTGATCAGTGTGGTACCTGGTAGCTGTTACTGATGGCTTTTTCTGGTTCCAGGGTTAATATGGAGTCCACAGTTTTGGAGACTTGAAATGCTGTTTGCGAGGGAAGGCAGCTAGAGTGTAAATAGGTAGATACCTTTCTTTCACTCGCCAGTCTGAGTGTAGTGTGTGTAGTTCATTTTCACCAATAATGTGTGTTTTGTGACGTATGCAGCTGTGAGTGAGCATCAAAAGTACGACATTGCAGCCTGTGTTAAGAAAGGCTCTTGAATCTACTCATGCCTTTATGGTACTAGGGGCACATGTTACTTGATGGCTTGTGGCTATGTGGGTGATGCTGATGTGAACAGTTTCGTACTTGTGCACATGCTACTAGATGGCAAAGATGGCTGATGTGTGTGAGAGGCGAGGCTATGCTAATGTGATCAGTTTGGTACCTGGGGGTAGCTGTTACCGATGGATTTTTTTCTGGTTAGATGGTTAATGTGGAGTCCACAGTTTTTGGAATTGACATGCTGTTTGCGAGGGAAGGTAGCTAGTGTGTAAATATGGTGATTCACTCGTCTTTCTGCGTGTAGTGTGTGTATTTATTTCATTTCCACCACTAATGTGTGTGTGTGTGTGTGTGTGTGTGCGCGCGCGTCTTTTTGCGTATGTCTCTCTCCGCGTATTTATGCGTAAATATGGTCAGACCTTCCTTTAACTCGTTTATCTGAGTGTAGTGTGTGTAGTTCATTTTCACCAATAATGTGTGTTTTGTGACGTATGCAGCTATGAGTGAGCATCCGCAGTACGACATTGCAACCTGTGTTAAGAAATGCTCTTGAATCTACTCATGCCTTTGTGGTACTAGGGTCACATGTTACTAGATGGCTTGTTGTCATGTGGGTGATATGAGATGATGCTGATGTGAACAGTTTCATACTTGTGCACATGCTACTAGATGGCAAAGATGGCTGATGTGTGTGAGAGGTGAGGCGATACTAATGTGATCAGTGTGGTACCTGGTAGCTGTTACTGATGGATTTTTTCTGGTTCCAGGGTTAATGAAACTATTGAAAAAGTGTGTACATATCCTCATCAGGTATTTTTCTCACTGTTTGCTGTATATTATTTACAATTACCGCTCGTGTTTCACCTACAGTGCCCATACCTACATCCATTTGCCTTATACCTACCCAAATCCTTCCTAAAACATCCTTTAATGAGTACGGGTGTGTTTTTTATGTATAGAACAACAGAGACAAGAGACGATTGTGATATTAAAATAGTTCATCCGACTGGCTGACTGTTTGCCCCCCCCCCCCTCCTCAATGCAGTATGAATGCTCGTTTAGGTCACGTTAGGCCTTCGTCTGTTTTGAATTTTTGCTTTTGAAAGTGTACACAACCATAGAGTTGTTATCCTTAGAAGAGACCTACAGTTTAACGTGGAATCCGAACCACAGAAGCGTTCTGTACCAGAGGTGAAGGTGAGTTAAGGCCTTATGAAAATCACCGCCCAGACAGGGATTCGAACCGAGGACCTTTCTATCTCCGGTCAGACGCCTTAAGCACTGTCGAGATGCTGCGATTTGATGTTTATACGAATTCTTTCTTGCCTCGTGACATTCGAGTTTGAGATACACCCGTAAGTTGCATGTCTATGTTATTCACAGCAATGTGTGACATAGAGTATGTGTCACCCACATAAATACATTCCTCATCTCATAAACATTAGCAACGTTTAAAAGGTATACATGCTTTGGCATGGAATTTCATAACGTGTAAGGCAATAAATGGATATTAAGTGAAGACTCAGGTAAAAATAGGGGGGCAGGATGTGAATGCAAGAGAGGCCTATGACACACATGGAATCATAAGTATTGAATGATGTATTATATAGCAATAAAATGTATTGTAAAAAATCAATAAATCTGTAACATTTATCAAGAAATTATGTTTTTTATTTAACGAATCCCCTACCCAACAATTTTTTTATGTTCCTTGAGTATGATGGATTAGTATAGTATTCTTATTACGAATATGAAATACTAGAAATAAAAAGAGAACAGCGTTTAAAACTGACATATCACAAAAGGCGTGTTGAGGTAATAAGACAACTTGGAGTGGATATAAAAAAAATGGCAGCTACAAATAAAAGACCTTACATAATGTACAACGAACAGGACTTGTTATTTGAACCAATAATACTGTTTGCAGAAGGCAACAATATGTTTTAGACGTTAATTTTATGGTAAAACAATTAACGAATTATAATGATTCGAAATATCAATAAGACCTGAAAAAAGGCTCCTCGAAGGTCCTAGGAAGAAAATTATAGGTTTGGTAATAACGATTGTTGAGGGATGTATCATTTGTACCAGCTAGCAGTGTATAACATGACGCGCACATTCCACGGCAGAAAATCACGCTCGAAATAGCGTATGCTGCATGTTCAGACGAAAATATTCTTGAAAGACGTGTACAGTGCCTAACGGGAACCAACGCTTCACCCGGAAATAGCGCTGCGCTAGGAAACTATGCACTCCAGGAATAGTGTATAACGGGGCCCATTGCTCGCCGACGCATCATCTGTGACGCGCGCCGGGAATAGCAACAACCGTTGTCGCCTGCGGGGGTGTGCGCCCGACTAAGCTCCACAGAATACTCAGATAGATTCGGGTTACCACCGTACGGTGCTGCCGGCTGGTGGCGGGTTGGTGAAGTAGTGACGTCACACGGGCGACACTAGCGCCATCAGTTAGTGCTGCCATCTGGTGGCGGAAAAGTGAACTATCGTTTGCGCAAACGCGGCCGGTGCTGCCCCCTAGCGGCCACCAAATGAACTAACGATCCGCCATCTTGTGACGTGAACGCTGATTGGCTTATTCAAAAGCCCGCCAAGCCGCCATTGGAGGGGGAGGGGAGGGAGGTTCCCCCCCACCACCTCGTGACTCATGGGTTTTCCCGGTTTCTCGCCAGAAAACAGGTTTTCCTACTACTGAGGGGTAATCTTTTCTCTTTTTTATTAAATCTTCCGGAGTCCAGGTTGATTCATCGTTGGGTCTGATCATAGCGAATCTGGCCTTCAATTATTTGTTCCGATGCTCGATAAGAGTAGCTTTCAGTTCTTTTTGTAGCCTGTTTAGCAGGGTTTAGTACTGCGGTTTCGCGTCAACTTCCACTCCTTGATGACTTGGTTTTTATGCCGAATCATGGCTAGAATTTGGATGCTGGCTTGACTTTTGACGCAGTGGAATGGCTGCTGTCACTGCTTCTTTAACTGCCTAAGTGAAAACGTTGAGGCCGTCTTCTGCCTATGGCGGATGATGACTGGCAAAGGCGTCTGTAGTGAGTAGGAAGCTTGCTCGCCTGTAGTCTGCGATAACTAGCAGCTCCTGATGCCATGACCCGGTCGCGACCTCAGCCAGTACGGGGCAGTGGGCAGATGGCATTCTGTTGACCGTACCAGCTGTCATACATCCGGTAATGACCCGGCAGATGCATATATCAAAGACCATTTCGATTTGATGAGTAATGGGTAGGATTTTCTGGTGCTGTCACGTTCATGTTGTGCTTTTAGATGATGTTCCTCAGCTGTCTCCCGGCGTTGTTGCATACACGACTGTTCCAGTCGGTGTGCGTACAATTTAATTCGCCCCCAATTAGGAGTATTCCCCCTATGCCAACTAATATATTGATATCCCGTTTGGAGTCGCCTTGTAACGAGACTGATTTATCGACGCTTGTACTGGGAGCACATACACCCTATTCAATGCCTAACTAGTTCCTCGCTCCACGACCACTTAGTCTTAACTTGTCCGGTGGCAGAATTCATTTAAAAACAGTCGTCCGCTACCTTTCAATCAGGCTGGACCAGCGACTGACGTGGAGAAATAGCGTAGAGGTCATCAAGCGTAAGGCTGAATGTATACCGGGAGGGTTACACCCAGTCCTTAATATTGGCTCCGCACTTCCATCGTGCTGCGGAGTAGGAATATACCAGGCAATAATCCACTCAATTATAGAACATGCCTGTCCATCGTGGGGGTATGCCGCAGCAACTCACCGCAATCGGCTACAAACAATACAAAACAAGGCACTGAGGGGAGCCCTACATCTACCCTAAGACATCCATCCCAACGGAGGACTCTCACATGCTATCCAGCACCCAAAAACTAATCGACTGAATTAAAACATTAGTAGAAGGATTCTGGAGAAAGGCATGTAGTGAAATTATTCGTAATCTTGAACAAAATTATGTTCAAGGACTCAGACGCAATATACCAAAATCTAACTTTACTATGTAAAGTAACCAAAATCTCTCTAAGTAAGCCAATAAAAATCCAGCGAAGTCACTAACAACTCCAAACAAAAAACGTAAATAGACAACAATCAAAATAATTAAAGCAGGAGGGGCAGATGTTGCCAACAGGGCTACAAGAACCCCTCCTCGGATGCAGCTAAAGCCTTCGGCATTGGCAGAAGCTGCGCTTCTCTCGAAAACACCAGTGCAGCTTTGGTTGTCACAGTGGTAACACCAGACCTGAAGATGTTGGCATAGCTAGCCGCCGACAGATTGTCCTTCTACAACACTATCCGGAGGAGAACCCGTGAAGATTACATTTCAGCTACACGCCGGGAAAGCCTTCGTTCACAAATCCGTAATAATTTACCTTGTTTTAGAGTTCGGTTTTATAAAACACGTTAACCAAACTGTATTTGAAACTTCATGCAGGGTCAAACAGCTTGGAGTTGCCCTGTAAGGAGACTGATTTGTCCACTAACCACTCCCAAGTCACTTTGTTTTGGTAAGCAATCAGACGAATGCGTGAAACCAACATTGCGTTGTGTACAAACCATTATTAACAAATAAATATTCATTTATCAGGTAATGCTACTCATCCATTCTGCACTTTGTAAACGAGCAAATATTACCTGTGTGCTAACCCATGCAGATCGATCTAACAGTTGAGTTGAGGTGTCGCCACATGGGATTGGGGCACGTAGCAGCCGTCCTTATTGTGGTTTTTAATCAGTTTCCCGCATTCCTAGACGAATGCTGGATCGGTTCCTCATTCTCTGCCACATAAACTACATATTTTTCATAGCACTTTACTTTCCGTCTCCAGAAACGCACTAAGCTTCACTTTAGTGCGCTCTGGTGGTAGATTTGATAGCGACCTACTACGAGTATGTGTTAAACCGCAGACGATAGGTTATACACAACAGTTCAGGAAATTGCGAAATACTCCCTTTTTCGAGAGCCGGTGACTATTTTCACTTATCCACATTTACTTCACTGAACTGGAGCACAGCGACTAGTGGAAAAAACGTAAGATTGTGTAAAATAGGATTTAATGAAATTCCTGCAATCGCAGTACCTCATAAATCTAAACGCGCTGAATTTTCTATGCTTTGCAAAAAGTGACAGACCAGACATTAGCACCACTATCGCACGTTATATGACTACATCTGTTTATTAATATAGTTGTTAAATGAAAATTTTACCCATCCAACGAAATAGCACCTGGCTTATAAAATATTCTTCAGATTTTTAGCCTCACTAGCATCGAATTGGCCTTTTCATTCCGCTGACACTAAAGCTTAGGAAACGAAGAACTTTTTTGGTAAATTCTATGAGCTGATAACGTGAAAACTTATCCCCGTAACGGATCATCCACTGTATGCAGGGCTTATAACAGGTCCGAACAGCTTTCAGTGCTACAGGCTTGGTGAAATTGATAGAATCTTTCAGACTGCAGTGTCCGCCATAGAAGAAGTAAATAAGACTCTAATCAAGCTCTAATCGGTTTTTCCTTATGGCTTGATTTGGTCCGGAGATCTCCGTTTGGTTCGGCGGCCTAGTAGTAGTTTTGAATGCACACGTCATCTGTGTCTACCGTGGGTACAGTTCTAATGGAGGAGCTGAATTACCACCATCTGTTTATGAAACGTGTAACGTGTTTTCTGTATATGTGTATCCTTTGTTTATGAAATGTGTAAAATTTAAAATGAAAACTGAGGACCGTCAGAGCATTTGAAAAGAAACCATCTATAAACCGTAGTCAGGACTGCCAACATGGGCTCATTGTAGACAGAGTTGATTGTGGACCTCTGAGCTGAACCAGAGACGACGTTTCTGTGATGATATTGGCTGCAGATTCCTCGATCTTCGCCATAGGGTCGAGTCATGTAGAGTTTCCCTTAATAGGTCAGGTGTGCACTACACACGTGAATCGGCTACACGGGTGGCAGGGGCCGTGTGGAATGCACTGGGTGGTTTTCTAGGTTGAGGGAGGAAGACCCGAAACACGAAATGCACTTACGGGCAACCCAATCAGATGTAACAACGGAATGTAGGAGGAGCGTAAAAGAATCTCGACTGTTAAAAGTTCTCGTAATTAACTGTAGAAGCGTTTGTAACAAACAACCGGAACTTGATAGCATTATTTGTAGCACAGAAGCGGATATCGTTATCGGTACAGAAAGTTGGCTAAAACCGGAAATAAGTGCCGCCGAAATTTTTAAAGATAACATGAATGTTTTTCGTAAAGACAGATTACATTCTCATGGAGGTGGGGTATTTATATCTATGAGTAAATCTCTCCCATGTAATGAAATAGAAGTCGATGCGATCTGTGAAATCATATGGATTAAACTCAAAGTTGCTGGGTCAGAACTCATCATAGGCGCCTTCTACCGTCCACCCGATTCCGACATAGCTATCGCCGAGGAGTTAAGAAATAATGTAAACAGTATAGCTAGCCGTTTTCAGGATCATGCTATGATTCTAGGAGGCGACTTTAATCTGCCTTTTATTGACTGGCATAATTACGTTCACATTACAGGTAGCAGGGATAAGGCAGCTTCTGAAGTAATTCTCGATTTGTTGTCAGATAATCATCTCGAGCAGCTACTTAATGAAGCTACGCGGTGTCATAACGGTAGCGAAAATATTTTAGATCTGCTGGTTACCAACAGGACAGAATTATTCACCGAAATTTCAACGACCACAGGTATAAGCGATCACAAAGCGGTAATTGCAATTATCAGACCAAGCGAAAAAGGAGAAAAGGGCGGATTGTATACAAATTCAGTAAGGCCTCTAAGGAGTGTTTTAGAACCTACCTGAGGAATAATTACCATAACTTCAAGTCAAAAAAGGACACCGTTGAAGAGATGTGGCATCTATTTATACGAATAGTCAGTGAAGGTATGGATATACATATACCGAAGCGGATAATAAATGGGGAGGATGATCCACCGTGGTACACATGCGAAGTCAAAAGATTACTCAAAAAACAAAGGAGGATACACGCATGCTCAAGAAGGAAGGGGTGTCGCAGCGATTTAGAAACCTTAGCTGAGTTAAGAGGACATATTAAGAATGTAATGCGTGAGGCCTTCAACGATTTTCATTCCAACTCTCTCTCTAAGAGTCTCACAGAAAACCCAAAGAAATTTTTGTCGTATGTACGAAAAGTCAATTGTACCAATAGCAATATTCCAGCACTAATTCGTGAAGGTTCCGAGGTTAATGAAAGCCGCGATAAAGCTAACGTACTAAATACTGTATTCAAAAATTCATTTACTGATGAAAATAAGGATAGTGTTCCCGTTTTCCCACGCCGTGTCAAGTTGGTGATGGAATCATTAGGAATAGATACTGCAGGTATCATAAAGCAATTAGAGCTCCTGAAATGGGGGAAAGCACCGGGCCCGGATGGAATTCCAGTAAGAGTATTTTCAGAATATGCGCCGAAAATAGGGCCTTTTCTATCTGATATATTCAGTAAATCATTAGAAGAGCGAAAAGTACCTTCAGACTGGAAAATCGCGCAAGTAACTCCGATTTTCAAGAAAGGTGATCGAAGTTATCCTGGAAACTATCGTCCAATATCTATAACATCTGTTTGTAGTAGAGTTATGAAGCATATTATATGCTCGAACATTATGAAATTTCTAGACGATAATAATTTGCTTACAACAAATCAACAGGGATTTCGGAAGAAAAGATCATGTGAAACACAGCTGGCCCTATTTACACACGACGTAATGAAAATTATTGATGCAGGTTCACAAGTAGATGACATTTTTTTAGATTTTAAGAAAGCCTTTGACTCTGTGCCACACAACCGCCTCTTAGTGAAGCTACGAGCGTACGGTATATCGGATCAGCTTTGTGAATGGATAAAGGATTTTCTAACTGGTCGGTAGCAGTATGTCGTCGTTGAAGGAGAAAGTTCTTCTAATCTAGATGTTACATCGGGGGTACCTCAAGGAAGTGTAATAGGACCACTTCTTTTCTTAATTTTTTTAAACGATCTCGGAGACAAAGTGAGAAGCCTTTTTAGATTGTTTGCTGATGATGTTGTTATTTATAGGGAAGTAAGGAATTTGGCCGATTGCTTAGAAATTCAGCGTGATCTGGATATAATTTTGGCTTGGTGCGCTGAGTGGCAACTTACGCTAAATTGTAAAAAGTGCAAGACAATGAGGATAACTAACAAAAAGAATCCAATTGTTCAGAAATACGAGTTAAACAATTCAGTTGTTGATATTGTCGATTCTATGAAATATTTGGGAGTAACAGTACAAAGGAACATGAAATGGGACTTGCACATTAATTCGTTAGTAGGTAGATCTAATTCAAGGCAGCGATTCATAGATCGAATATTGAAAAATTGTAATGAACAAACAAAGGAGATAGCGTACAAATCTCTTGTGCGTCCACATTTGGACTATTGTTGTGCCATTTGGGATCCGTTTCATAAGGGGTTGATCGAAAGTATAGAGAAAGTACAGAGAAGAGCCGCTCGATTCGTGACCGCTTGCTACAGTCCTTATGAAAGCGTCACAGAACTGATTAGTATACTATGCTGGGAGTCTCTGGTAGATAGACGACGCACGTTTCGATTAAACTTATTGGTAAACATGTGTACTCCCACTTTCACTCACGAGTGTAGTGAAATACTTCGTCCACCAACCTATTTGACGGAATGACAGGAAAGATAAGATTAGAGAAATAAGGTGCCGCAATGATTCTTATATGAATTCTTTTTTCCCTCGTACCGTTAGGGATTGGAATGCACAACAAAGAGATTAGCTTTGGTGCTGAGCAGCCTCTGCCACCCACACTTTTGTGAATTGCAGAGTATATATGTAGATGTAGATTGTTCACAGTCCTGAGTCGTGGTGAGTTAATCCGAACTGCCGCACTGCTGGGTGTTAGATCTACATGATCAGAGATATTTAAACATAAAACTTTGAGACAGTGTTAGCACTGTTATACCTCAGATTACCATTAGCTCCTGTTTTGCAAAAAGTTCTTGTATTACGTTTAGTGAAATCTTCATCAATTTGTGTGAGTCTACTTCTTTCGTAGTATCTCTTGGCGTTTCTTGTGGTTTTAGAGGTTTGTATCAGGATTTTCTGGAATGTTTGGAAATTCTAATCGGTTTTACAGGAATGCCACCGTCTCCTAGCTATCAGTCTCGCATTTATGGCCACTTCACATTCTTCATTCTACCACCCGTACTTTTTATTTCTCTTCAGAGGGTATATTTACTGTGCAGCTTTAGTTTTTTTTGTTCTCAGATAATCCCAGTTCTTCGCATTGTCCATTAAAACTTGTATTTGAATTTGTGGTATACTTCCGAGTTCTTTCTTAAATGTCTATTGTAGTAAAAAATACTCAATAGCTCCTTCAAGTATAGATATTTGTGCAGAGATTTATTTCTATTGTTCCACAGATTCCTGGTGAAGAAGGAGCTCTGAGATGTGGACGATATCATGATTAATATACCTGTATATACATACAGAATGAAAAATAATCATTGTGAAAAATTATTATAGGTTACAAAGGAAAAAATAACCGCAGAAATTGAAACATTAAAATTTATAACTGAATTTGTTAATGTCACGGTAAATACAGTTAATTTTTTGTAAACATTCTTGCATAGAGTAGAAGCAGATGTGAATAAGGGAATCTCTTGGTTTTTGTTTAAATACGTGTTTATTATGTTCAATCTGTAATATACTTTCAGTAAGTTTACTAAGCAAATGTGTCCCAGAATAATTAACTCCTCTTTGTATTAATGACTTTGACGTTTGAGATATGTACAATTTGTTTTTGTTTCTTGTGTGAAAATTGTGTTCTCAAAAGTGACAAAGGTTTTGACAAACGCTGATGTGGTGTATGACCTTTTCTTTCGACTATGAACAAGTGTGAAGAATAACAAGCGTCTAAACAAAATACATATGCAGCAATTAGAGAAAGTGTTTGAAAATTGCATTTATACATACTAACAGAACATGTTAATGTATCGGGGCATAGCAGGTAATATTATTTTAAAAAGAAAAAAAGAATGGCATTTACTGTTCCACATTCGCGTGATTTTTCTCTCGTGGCTCACAGGAGTATACCTAATTTTATCTCTGTTATTTGATTGGATGATAATGTAACTATTTTATGACAGCTCTTTTGTGTTTGTGACACTTGTAGAGATTTGCATTGCATCTCTGTTCGCAGAAGGCAAGTTATTGGCTACTGCTCGTGGCTGCAAGTTTATCGAGACGTCTTCAGGCATTCAACACAACGTGGACGAGCTGTTGGTGGGCGTTCTGAAACAAATCAGGCTGCGAGAGGATCGCCGTCTGGAGCTGATGGGCAAAGGCTCTGCCAAGTCATGTGGATCTCGTACTTCCCTGTCGCTTAGCATCGCCAGAGAAATTCTTCACAAGATGTGCTTTGACAGCGGCCGCTCAAAGTCTTGCGAGAACCTACACGTACTCTGAGCTTTCTCGCCCACGCAAGGGGCGTCTTCGCGCCGGCAGTCTTTCGAGAAACTACGCCCACGCAGCCCGTCTTTGAGGAACAGTGCATGAGAAGTAATAAAAACAAATATTTTTGAATTTAAAGAAAAACTGTATGATTTTCATTCCAGCGTCTTGAGAAAATTTAAAAGTTTGCATTAATTGCCAAAGTAAGTAACCTGTACCGAAGAATAAAAAGGGAAAACCATTGAAACAACAAACTCGCCGAAGCGCTGTCTGACGAATTGATGAAGCTGAATTTGAAATTTATTTCTCGTATTCAGTTGAGCGAAACATTTTAATTATAAAGAAAATGTTGCTTGGAAACTAAGAGTTTGATGCAATAGAACACTACCATACGAGATTTTCTCATGTAAACAATTCTAACAAGTCACAATCATTATACAACCTTGATTAAACGTTACTTTAATTTACACAAATTCAGTCACGTAGTTACATTTATTCGCTAAATGAAAATGGAAGCCCGCACCTTTTTAGGTTTCCTACAAAAATTATTCAGAGATTGGCAAGAATTTTGTCAAATATAAATTTTACACAAAAATTTTAAATTAAAACACGTTACCTAAAAGAAACGTTCACCATCGAATTAACTTGATCCATATAGTTCAGTCAGTTGAGTTAATGCTTTCATTTGAGCAGTACTTCACTGCCCTTAACTAGAATTTTTAAAAAAATATAATAATAATATAAATAGATGTTTTGATTGTGTTAGATGGAAGTACTTGTTGTGGTAGAACACTAACTTTTTGTTGTTGATTTTGCTTATTGCTTTACGCCCTGTCGACGTCGAGGTCAGTAGGATAGGATGGGGGCAAGAATGGGATGGAATTCGGCCATGGCCTTTTGAAGGAAGCATCGCGGCATTCGCCTGGAAAACCCAAATCTGGATGCTCGGACGGGGATTCGAACCCACATTCTCCCATAGAACACTATCATACGGTATTTTCTAATGTAGACGATTCTAGTAAGTCACGTTATACAAGCTTCAAGAAAAATTAGTATGATTTTTACAAATTTAATCACGCAGTTATATTTTTCCCGCTAAATGAAAAGAAGCCTGTATCTTGTTTCACATATCGTGATAATTGTTAATTCAAATATGGATCTGTTCATTGATGAAGAACCAAGATATCTATTCTCTTTTAGTTAGTAACAATATTACATATAACCCCGTTGTAAAATGCTTTAGTAGGTTTTCAATTTACTTGTATCAATTATTCCCATCAATAGTTTCACATACAACACAACAGTTGTTTACTGAATTTTGTTTGGTAAAGCGTATTTTAAAATTAATACTTCAAAGTTTTCGCCTTCTAAAATTATTGCTTTAATAGTTAATTTCTATTAAAAATATTTAGTTGAAATAAACCCCGTATCATAAATGATGGGGAATATTTTTTAGCCGCCTTATCAATTTACAAACTATTTTAATTTCCACCTATCATTTTCAAGTATTTGTGAAATTACTAATCCATTTCCTATTATAATTTATTAGGTCTCACAGCTCTTATTCTAGAATATTATCATTCATAATGTTAATTTTAAATAAAAATTCTCAGGTGATTTCTGAAACACCCGGAAAGAGTAGCGGTGAAGTGAACACAAAGCACCGAACAAGCTCCAATATGCATTAACTACATTTCTTATTGATTCTAAAAGATTCACAAAGCTTACTTCACACACGTAAATAGTAATTCCAGTATTAATCACTCTTAAGGCTCTGGCCTAGCATTCGGGAGGACGGTGGTTCGAATCCCCTTATGGGTATCCAGATTTGGGTCTTCCATGGGTTCCCCAAATAACTACAGGCGGGATGTTTCCTTCAAAAGTCCGTCACCGAATTCCTTCCAGTTCCTTGTCCCCATTCCGCCTCTAATGACCTCGACGTCGAAGAGGCGTAAAGCCATAAGTATAAAAAAAAACCCTTTTAAGGCACCGGTGATTTGCCCTATGAATATTTGCCGCCCTGAGGTTTTGTTGTTCATGTGAGTGATGATTTGGAATAACTGGAAACTTGAGTGATTATTTTCACTTATAACCTATATTCACAAAATAAATTATAATCAGTATTTAATTTGGAATTAAAGAACCATTATACTCGTACATCCTACTGAGTGTAGTGGGCGAGCGGTAAAGCTCTAGCCTCTCATTCGTGAGGATGCGGGTTCGAATACCAGTCCGGCCGTCAAGATTTCGAATTCCATGATTTCCTAAAATTAATCCCGGAGAATGCCGGGATGGTTCTTTCAAAACATCCTTGGCCAAGTTCCTTCCCGTTCCTTGCCGCCTTCAATGGCCTCGAGTTCGATGAGGGATAAAGCATGAACAAAAAAACATATATATATATATAGCATGTTTTTTTTTTTTGTTCTTTTTTTTTTTTTTTTTTTTTTGGTTGTACAGAACTTATGGTCTCCTCTATTCTAGATAAAGTGGCTCTACACTTGTTTCTATTGTTATTTCAAGCTTTCACACTTTTTCCCTCGGCTACAACCTTCCATATGTGCTTGGTATTAACATGCTCATATCATCCTAACGATCTGAATCGCTCACCACTATATTTCCTCCCAAAACTTATTCAACCATTCCCACTCACCTGCTTACACAGTCCTATACCCTGTAGGTTGTATAGTCACGTGAAATTGAGACACACAAGTATTGATATTATCATTAATATCTGGTCTTTTTTAAGTGATAGATGGACGGTATAACGTCTTCCTTTCTTTTGATCCTAGCGTTTGTTCAAAATTAACGCTTTGTTTGTTAACAGTAACATTTTATGTTCTATATGGACACTTATTTCTCTTAAATGTTTTAAAAACTGATACGAAGTATATGCAATGTCTGCACAACTCCTTCTTAACCGACATATAATCCATATTTTCGTTTGAACGAATATGTTAAAATATATCACTTTTTTGTGAGTCTCATTTTCACGTGAATATACAACCTACAGGGTATAGGACACTGTAAGCAGATGTGTAGGAATGGTTGAATAAGTTTGGGGGGAAATATGGTGGTGAATGATTCAGATCGTTCGGATACATATAAGCATGGCAGTAAAACCGCTCGCTGCATATTCGACGGTGGATACAAGTTTCAGATTGTTCCAATGCCTAGGCGGGCGTTTGGAACCATATCTGAAAAATGGTATTGTTTCACCATAAAGGCCTTTCGTAGACATAACTAGTGGTATTCATAAAAATGTACCAATTTCAACACGCGGAGGGTAGCACTTCTACATTAGGAGCCACTCACAATTATTTACGTTGATCAAAATTATAACTTACAACAATTTTGTATATTATCAAGATTTTAATTTTTTAATTTCCTTGTAAACATTTTTCAGTACAGTACTCAAGCAATCAGAAACCAGTGAGGCAATTAATTTACTACGATGAGAATTCTGATACTCAGACTGTGTAGTATCAGATGTTTACCTCTAAAAATAATAAGTCGACAAAATTGATTGTACATAGTACTGAGACAGAAGACATTGTCCAAGTTCCTCTCTCCTCAGCATCCACGGCGCAACCAGGAATCGAATAGAATGCCTTGACTCCTCCATAACACGGTGTGACGTTTCGGTCAGCCAATCCGGTAGTATCCCTTTTCTACTACCTTTCCGCTGTGCCTACACAGGCGAATGTGTTGTTAATATTAAATAGAAATATTTGTTAACAAATTCTGGTATTGGAGGGAACATACAGCAACTCGTTCATTAGTCACAAGAGTCCTTTGCTTTCATTTGCCAGGAGCACTGTCGGCAATGGTTTGTCTATACTCTTCCACATTCGTCTATCTCTTACTCAGATTGACTGTGATATATACTTCGTCCACGCTACCTTGTTAAGTTCTTGTTTTTGTGGGTGGCACATCTCTGTTAACTTGACATTTCTTGTCAAACAAAACATTCTGAAATAAGTCTTTGTAGAAAGCTTTTAGTGAGTAAGATACCTGGGTCTCGTTGCCTAGTTACGAGCGGTGACAGAAACAAATGGCCCACTCATATTACTTCTTCCGGTAGCCCGTATCCCTGTTCGAGATCTGCATTCTCGTTCCCGTATACTTACTCTGAGTAATTTTGCTAAATTAAATATTAGAATATGTATGGTATGCCACTACGTATATGGTTCATTGCTGGCTTAAAATAAAGCTTTTACTTACAAAATTTAATTTTCAAACATTGTGAGATCCTAAACAGCTGATCTTCTTTCAGCCCATAGTTATGTATGTCAAATGCATTACTTTATGCAACCTGCATATTTTACAATAGAGTTTATATTTAATGTTAAATTTATTGTACAATAATTTACAATACTGATAAAACTACTTTTAAAGTTAATACTTTTTCTAAATAGTATACAACCCTCTTCAACACTAAGACCGAGCGTGGTGGGTGAACGGTTAACGTTCTGGCCTCACAATCGGGAGGACGCCGGTTCGAATCCCCGTCCGGGCATCCAGATTTGGGTTTTCCATGGTTTCCCCAAATCACTCCAGGCGAATGCCGGGATGCTTTCTTCAAAAGGCCATGACCGAATTCCTTCCCTTTCCTTGTCCCCACTCTCATCCCACCTCCAATGACCTCGACGTCGATGAAGCGTAAAGCCATAAAAAAAATCAACATTAAGTTATCCCTAGCTAAAATTTAGACTTATATTGCGATGGAAAGGGACTTTATATTTATTCACGTAATAGTGCAATTATCAGACAGTGTCTAATGAAACTAATTCAATATTCAAACTGTCTCCGGATTTACAATTGCACAAGCCAACTTGCACTCGCATCGTTCATTCATGAAAGTACACTGACATTACAGTAATGAGCTGTGATTTCTCATACATTAATACACATTATAACTATATTTTAGTATTTTTGAAGCTATTTAGAGCAGAAACTGTCAATCCCTTGGCTAAAGTCTTCTCTTCCTGTTTACACAATGCAGCAATCCCTTCATAATGGAATAATGCTAAAATTACTCTCCTATTATCAAAAGCTATAGACCTATATGCTTGCTGGCTGTACTGTACAAAGTTTTTACAAAGTTCTTTTTGAGCCGAATCAATTTCAACCTCGATTCTGCACAACCCGTTGAGCAAGCAGGATTTCAAAAAAGCATTTCATTCAATAAGGCACAAGGCTGTCTTGCAAGCCTTAGCCTGACACGGCGTAGATACAGCATATATCAGAGATATCCATTACATCCATGTCACCTCCTAAGCATTTGTCAGCGTTAGAGAACCAACTACAAAATTCCACATCGAAAGAGGTGTTAAGCAGGATCTCTCCAAAATTATTTTCAGGTATCATGGACATGGAAATTTCTAAGCAAGAATGGGCGGAAAAATGAATTGGATTCAATGGCAGAAGACTTAACAACTTGAGAATTTCTAATGACATTGCGCTTGTCGCTAATGACATTGAAGAACTTCAAACCTCAGTTACCGACCTCGTCCTGGAGTATAGTGCAAACTTTGAAAAACAAATGAATCGCAGAGGGGAATGCACAACTAGATAATAAATCTTCAGAAAATGTCAGTGAGTATATTTATCTTGGCCAGCTTGTAAACGTGACAGGTGATGTAAGACCTGAAATTTTCCGTCACATCAAGCTGGGATAGCAAGCTATTGGGAAGCTTTTTATTATCCTGAAATCTAATATTCCCTCAAATCTAAAGACAATAGTTTATGACCAGTGCATTCTTCCTGTGTTGACATACGGCTAAGAGACCTGGACTCTAAATGAATTTACGAAAGGTAAACTTAGGACTGTCCAAAGAGCTATGGAAAGGTTAATGCTAAGTTTAACTAAAACAAAATAAGGAAAGAGATCCTATCTATTATAAACATTCCATTAAATAGCCAGAAGAATTTCGAGATCATTTTAGTTTCTGAATCCGAAGGACGACTGTTTTTCAGCAATTTTTCTTGTCCCGTAATTATGTTTGCGTTTTCTATTTATCAAGAATTTTACTCCTTTTGGACGCATTTCGAGCAAAAATTAATGCACTCATCGCAAATTCTCTTAATAATATCAAAGGAAGATCCACCTTCGTACGACAGCATTTTGTTCCTACTCTGAAACTGAAGATCAACAGGTCTAAAAGATGTTGAACAGTTCACAGTATTATTGAAAAATTCCTCCATCCTCCCCAATTGCTTGACACAATACGCGTGTTTTGGGCATATTAAAACTCTAGTATACACACTCAGCTGCCGCATGTAATGTTCAATGTGATCAGAGTCTTCATTACGAATCGAACAGAAGGAAACTCGGATTCCAGCGTCATTTAGTGCCTTTTTCCAACTAGGTCTTGTAAAAACGGACCATTGGTCTAAAAGAAGAATTTCTGGCTTCCCACAAAGTGAAACATATTTTTCTAATATTTTATGGATTGAACCTTTCGTGTTCAGGAGGGATACTGGGTGCACACATCTGGGAGTACGTGTCTGCATCCAAATTGACCTGCGAGCAGGAGCCCGTAATGATCCACACACACTAGTTGATTAGGTCCGTCTTGCACTATTGGTTCGTAAGGACCTGCTTCCTTATGTGGAGATGTTTCAACTTTTGGCACACGTCACAGGTGCGCGTGCACCGGGCAACACTCTTTTTCAGCCCCGGCGTGGTATTCCATCCTTATCATCTGGTACAATTTATCAGGGCCAGGATTCCTATACTGTGCGTGGTAAATTTGTTATACTTTTCCGTTCATTAATACCCGTAGCCAAATTTCCCATCGACTGCAAGCGTCGGTCCTCCTAAAGCATAAGTCTCTCTCCATTGCGCCCAACATGGCCGCATATCGCACATGCGACTGATTCACATATCTGTTTGTTCTTTTTGTGCAACAATGAACTGCTATCTAAGACATACGGAGGTTTTTCCGTCCGCAAGTGTAATAGCCGCCACCAGCACTTCTTTTGTCTGCTCATGTCGTATTTCATCAGAATCCCTTTCTCTAGGGTGACGACTGATATAGTCCACTAGGGCAATCTAACCGTTGCAGGAACATGGCCCAGCACGCTGTCCTGTTATTTGTAAATTTATCTTTCCATAGGAAGACAAGAGCTTGGTGGTCGGTTCACAATTAACTCTTACATCCTCACAAGTAGTACTTGAATTTTTACATCTGAAGTGTATGCAAATCTTTTCTAACTCTCTCACATAATATTTTACTTACCCCTGTTTTTAGCGTCTGACTACCAGTCACGACAATACGTAGATTTCCTTCGTCATCTTGTTGTTACAAATAACAACCTAAATCAAAAATACTGACATCTTAATATAAAGTGTAAGGTTTTCTAAATGTCGGGATGAGTCAAACATATGTCTCCCCTAAAGATCCTTTTCATGCAGAAAATGCCTCCTGTTGTGGCTTCTGCCATTCCCATGTTTTTCCAGCTTTCAATAACTGATAGGGGCTGTAGGACTTTAGCAAAATTCGAAAAATTTCCCCACTAATATGCGAAAATACCCAGAAAACTTCACAACTCCTTCAGTTGCTAGATTCGCAACTATTTCACGTATTTTCCCCGGACATGGAGTCACCCTCTTCTGCTTGGTTACAAAACCAAAATATTAAGCCTTGTGTGTGCATAATATAGTTTTTTCCGGAGCAACGTTAGGCCACTTTCAATAACTACATCAAACAACATTTACATATGCAACACATGCAGTTAGAATGTTTCTGACAAGATTGATAGGCCGCCAATATACAAGGGGCAGAATTCTTTGACTTCCGGCGGCAAAATATAATTCATTGTCTTCCTAATGAAGGAGCTTGTCGCGTCTCGTAACCCGAATGGTACGCGCCGTAACTAGAATTGGCGTCCCTCAAATACAAATGCCATATACAGCTTACAACTAGCCACTAACTCCATATGATTAAAACCTGATGTCACTTCTACCGTAGACAGCCAGCGCTTGCCATGGAGCCGTGTAATCAAATCGGGGATTCTTTCCGAACGCTCTCCGTCTGCTTCGAATCTGATATTTAGTATACGGACATCTAGGTAGATTTTAAATTTTCCATCCTGTTTCGTCACAAAGGTAATTGAATTAAGATGTTTCTGGGCTTTTGTTCAAATACAGCAATTGAGTCTTGAACAGTTTGTCTATGCTTTTGCGGCGCTCCGTAAGTATGTCCCCTCAAGGAGCTCGTGTCAGTGACTCAACACTTATAGATAAACACTTTCATGTTTCCCGCTATATATATATATATATATATATATATATATATATAATTGAAATTTGGTTTTTGATAGGGAATGCAATCTCTCCTTCTGTCGAAACGTTAAATTTTCGTTTTTCTCTACGTTTCCTCGCAACACTTATACAGTGATTTGCTTTTCATCCGACAAGTCATATATGGAAATATTATCATACTAAAAAGTTTCTAATATTTCCTCTTTCTGGGCAATGGTTGCCATGTTTTGACTCTCAGTGTTAGGAGGTGCCTCATCCATCACGGCATCACGGTACCGCTTCTGGAATCAGATTATGAATAATACGACTTCCCCAATCCATTATAACTTGTTGTTTCTCAATTATATCTCAACAATGAATAGCCTCTTTTTCCATTCCAGGAATTACTATTGCGGACAGCGTCACATTATTGTTGGAAATTGTAAGTGGTATTAAAATTTTCTGTTACCTCTTTGTCACTAGCCCCGAAAGCTTAATTTGAAGACACCTCACTACGCACAATGTACCCCGTCCTCATTGTCATTCCCAGGACCCACACTTCATTAATAGCTTAGGTTGTTAATGCAAATTTCATTAGCCAACTCGACATCCCCGGAAATTCTCATTAATGTTAGGACTATTACTGTTCACTAAAACGGTACTGTGTGGCTTCTTGTGGCATCCTATCGGTCGGGTTGTTACTACTGTTACATTCAAATCCTTCTCACAATCACAATTTACGCTATTACGCTGGCCCCTATATTCCTTCCTGAATGTTTGTGGGTTATTGTTATAAGTATCATAACTTCCCATCTTATTATGTGGATGCCCATTATGTTGAACCCTTGCCATGAGTCCTGCTTTTTCCTCATTTATCCATGTTCTAATGTTTCTTTTTCCCATTGCTATATAAGTTTCTTAATGTTTCCAGAACTTGTGAGACATTGGTGATAGTTTCATAGCTTACATGCGCTTGTACTAGCGGAGAAAAAAGCGTAGCTACCGCGTAAATATATTCTGACTCTGTCGTAGGTTGGTCAAGAATCAAGATGTCCTGACTGCACAATTAATTTTTCGACATTCTTCTCCATTGAGGAGTTCGTCTTAGGTTCATACCCCTCCGTGGTACAACCGCATACGCGTTTTATTCTGATATTTGTGCGACCAGATTTAAAAAAAAAAAAAAAAAAAAATCACTGTAGAGCATTTCTACGTCACAGGAAATATCGAATCAAGAACACTGCGGGTCAAGCATAGGATGTTTCAGAATTAGTACCTTCAAATTATCACGAATATTTTTAATTCTAAAAATACATTTCTAAAAAATGTCTATGGATTGCTATTTTCCCTCTGTCCAAATCTGGGAAGTTTGAAATAAATGTGCATCTAATTGGGAGAAACCTGTGTTACCGTGTTCGTCCCCTGTATCGCCTGTGAATTCTTTAGTGTTTCCACTTCCCCGTCTACCTGTTGATCTATTAATGTAATTTCCTCCTAGAAGTTTTCATGGTCTCCAATGAAAACAGTGCTCTCTTCTGTCAAACTTATAAAAGCAATAGCTACATTTTCTATATTTGCATTCATTTTTGTAAGTTTCCCGTCTACCTATTCTTTAAGTTCATGCACAAAATATGCAAAGTGTCTTATTTAATTCGAATGTGTTCCACTGTTGACTCGATCGTGACGGTTTTGTAGCAGTTTTCTGGAGTCAATCCGCTTACTGGTCACATGAGTTAATCAGTTGTATAGATTTTTCTGAAAGCTGATCAATGTTTGTCCTCACCCTGGTTTTGATTTTATCTACTTCTGCCCTTATTTTGGAGTGAAAATCACAGATTTTTTGTTCTAAATTCCGACACATTTATTTTTTTCATTTTTGCAGAACGTCAAAACTTCCATTTATAGTATCTAAATCGTGAATCCCATGATTAAAGTCTCCCTTCCTATCCACTTGTGACTTTCACAAGTGACTACATATATCTGCCTGAGATTTTTGGAAGCTAGTACTTAAGGTCTGCCTTCCAATTTGTTTGTGACTTCTCAAAGTTTCTAATCAATACTTCCTGTCCTTTACTTAAGTTTGAAAATAACTGCAATACTGGTATTAAGATGTTTTAATTGTGTAGTTCACTGTCTGAACCTGTGGTACAATTTCTGTAATTTGGATGGACATGTTATTGACTCTGTCGCGGCATAATTTTGTTTCAGCTAAAACATTTACGCACCATCTCAGCCATAGTTATAGTTGAATGATAATTTTCCCTTGACCTATCAACAGTGTGTTAATTTAGAATGGTATTGTCTGAAAGGTTAGTGTCATTTTGTATAGTTTTAGTTGTAATTAATGTCGACTCAGTACTTTCGGTTTTCAAAGTTTCTAGTGTTATTTTCCATTCCAGAATTTCGATTTACACTTTAAACTTTCTTATTAATATGGCGTCCAGATCTCAGAATCACAGAACCCGTAACACGTAATTAGACGGTTGTATCTCCACAATGCAAATATAGTTTGCTTCCGCACTATACACATTACCAATCCACAAAACACGAAATTTCCCTTTTGATCAACACAAAATTTAGACAAAACTTTATTACAAAACCTACACTTCCTTCAACAGAAATCCTCAAACACCACATATGGAACCATGATGTTCAAAGTGAACACCGTGTAATATATGTTTCAAATATGCCACATGTATTGAACACAATACATCCTTTATTTCCCTTAGCAATTTATTCAAGTCTCTGACTCCCATATCTACAAAATTAAATTTTCACCTGAATTCAAGTGTCAGCTTATGATCATGGTCATCTCTTCCTATGGGCGTAGCTATCATAGGGCTAGGCTGTGCAGTGCACCGGGGCCCCCACGCTCAGGGGGCCCCTGCAAGCACAGCCCAGGGGGCCCACAAGCGCGGCTCAGAGGGCCCACGGTTCCACGGGCCTTCCGGGAAGAAAATGGACGACTTTCTTGGCTTAGCTAAAAAAAAAAAGGTCACCCATGAGGGCCCAAAATAATTGTTGACCTAGCTACGCCACTGTCTCTTCCCCTCCATGTAGAACTCCTTATCCTTCTCCTAACATCCATCCATGGATTATCGCGATTACAAACCTTAAACAAACCAAATTTTCTCTTAACCAATCTTCCAATGACTCCCAACCCAGTTGCTTCAGCAAATCAGTTATTGATTGCACTCTGCCACAATTTCCGCAAACAAACCTAGCTGCTCTCCTCAAGTCTTTAATTTGATATCCATAATGTGGGTCATACACCACTCCAACATACTCAAACAGTGATCTGACCAACGTTTTGTAACCCAATCCCCTCACTTCCCTTGTACATCCCCTAATCACCCTCTTCAACAAATGAAGGTAATTGAATCATTGAAATCTCTTCCTACCTCCTACCCATTGTGTCCCGCCCATTAGAGTTTACAATCAAAAGTTATGCCAAATTATTTACAGTTTGGATCTTGGACAAGCAATTCCTTCCCTAGCTTATGATTATAGAAAATCTTTACTGTTTTAACTGTGGGCTCAATTAGCTTACTCTTCTTGGCATTTATTTTAATTCATATTAGTTGCGAAAGTGGGCTGAACAATACTTTTCTCTGAATGTTACGACAATAATAAAAACCTATCCATGATAACAATCCGTTTAATTGCACTATACTTTCACTCGTAAGGATTAAAACTGATAGTGCCCGCCCTATGGTAGAGGTGATAATGTAAATTGCATATTTTTACTTTAATTATTATTTACATTTTACTAATTATTTAATTTTTTTTAGTTTAAATATTTGATGAGTAGGGGGATGGTTAGATTTGCTAAATATTTGTGTTCTCTACGAATGTCATAACCTAACCTTCTTCCCAGAAATTAACACTGATTTGACAATGGGCGTCGTGTATATAACTTTAGTCAATGTAAACAATCAAAACGTACTTGGCAAGCAAATACTAACGCCCTTCATTAATTGGTTGATTCACTAAAATACACCAAACTTTCTAGAAAATAAATGAAAACAATAATCACCAAAATTATTGATTATAACATTAGAGTTCAATACGTCACATAACAATGAACACGGTACACGGTACGTTTCAGCTTAATCGTTTTTGAATCCGTGGGTGCCAGTTAATTTAGAATTACTTATCAAAAATATAATTAAAAATGCACAAGACTTAACTCAGGGTATAGGCTTCCATAAAACATGTATTTTATCATGCAAATAGCTTTGCACATGGAATTACAGGGCCAACTGGAGTGAAGTACATGTACAAACACGTTGAAAAATGAACAGATGAAACTGTCTTTCCCGTTTATCAGCAGCTGAACCTGCCAACATGAGTCACTTGAAGAAATGAGAATTCTGAAATTTAGACTGTGTAGTATCAGATGTTTACCTCTGAAAATAATAAGTCGACAAAATTGATTGTACATAGTACTGAGACAGAAGACATTGTCCAAGTTCCTCTCCCCTCAGCATCCGCGGCACAAAAAGGAATCGAATAAAATGCCTTGATCCCTCCACAACATGGTGTGACGTTTCAATCAGCCAAACCGGTAATGTCCCTTTTCTACTACATTTTCGCGGTGCTTACACAGGCGAACGTATTGTTAATAATAAACAAAAATATTTGTCAGCAAATTCTGGTACTGGAGGAAACATACAGCAACTCGTTCATTATTCACAAACCGAGCGTGGCGGTGTAACGGATAGCGTTCTCGCCTCGCATTCGGGAGGACGGCGGTTCGATCCCCGTTCGGGCATCCAGATTTGGGTTTTCCATGGTTTCCCAAATCACTCCAGGCAAATGCCGGGATGCTTCCTTCAAAAGGCCATGGCCGAATTCCTTCCCATTCCTTGCCCCCATCCTTGCCCCCCATCCTTTCCCGTCTCTAAAGACCTCGCTGTTGAGAGACGTAAGTACAATTAAAAAAAAAAAAAATTATTCACAAGCGTCAAGAGTCCTTTGCTTTCATTTGCCAGGAGCACTGTCGGCAATGGTTTGTCTATACTCTTCCACATTCGTCTCTTTCTCAGATTGACTGTGATACATACTTCATCCACGCTACCTTGTTAAGTGCTTGTTTTTGTGGGCGGCACATGTCTGTTAACTTGGCATTTCTTGCCAAACAAAACATTCTGACACAAGCCTCTGTAGAAAGCTTTTAGTGTGTATTCTACCTGGGTTTCTTTTTCAAGTTAAGAGCGGCGACAGGAACAACTGGCCCACTCGTATTGCTTCTTCCGGTAGCGCGTATCCCTGTTAGAATCAGCACTTTCGTTCCCGCATCCTTACAATAGGAAATTTTGTATGTATGGGATACCTTGCGTCAAGTTATATTAGCGAATTACCATTCTGAATAGTATTCATTTAAATGACGACGAATTCTAAAATCATTTAGATAGTCCTAGTGCGAGATATTTTTTCACACTAACTCAAAGAATAATAAATTCTAAGATATTTGTGCATTGCTTGCTGAGTAATAGTAGACAGTACGCTTCGGTAATATTATCACCTACATATCTAATAAGCTTGACGTGAAGTTACTTTCATGAAATGTTACTAGCTCAAGAACTACAAGTTTACGAAACATATAACACCGAAAAAAAAGTTTTAAAAAATCTTTAAAAATGTATATACTTTTATACTATGTGTACAAATTACTATTGAGTATAAAATTCCATCCTCATTGATACATTAGTGAATATTCCAGATCGTAGCATCAAAAGACAGTAAATGCCGTCAATATAGAACGAATTTTCTTATTTAATTAAATATTTGTTGCTAAACGAGGAGCCACCTGCTTTTATACAGCGTGTCAGTAAAAAAAGCATATATATTCTAACACATCTAAAAAGGTAAAGGATTTGCTAATATGTATGTAAAGAAACTCGTCCTTTTATTGGTATTTCTATAGCTGGTCACCATGCAGATTACTCCATGCAAATGACAAGGTGGTTGCTGTAAAATACTATGGCCTAATTCCTTCCTATTGCCCCCATCCCATCCTGCTTCTAATGATCTGGAAGATAGTGATTTTAGGTGTTACGAAACGATTGCTAGTAAGGAAAGGGAAGGAAATCTAAAAAGAGAGGGGTACTTTAAATGTTTCAGGGGTACTAATCTACAAGATTACAAGCCTCAAACGATACCATTCTCCGTAAATGACCATAAACCTTGTTTTTACATTTATTTGTTACTTACAACGGAGAGAAATAAATAAGAACTATCTTAGAAATAATAAATAATTTTCTCTTCGTCTTAAGCATTGGCGTGATAGATGCAATTACCACACGTTTGAAGTATATTTAATAATAATTTGAGACAGTACATAAGATCAAATGAATAGGCACCGGAAAAAGGAGTTTTCATTTGGGGAAATAAAATAATTTGAACAAGTATGTGAGTGAAGGCTAAATTCATAGACATGTTATATCGCTTTTTTTTTTTTTTTTTTTTTTTTTTTTTTTGTAGGAACTTTAAGGTTTTAACTACCCCTTAATTTATACAAATTACATGA
Source organism: Vandiemenella viatica (assembly GCA_031002005.1). Taxonomy (NCBI): domain Eukaryota; kingdom Metazoa; phylum Arthropoda; class Insecta; order Orthoptera; family Morabidae; genus Vandiemenella; species Vandiemenella viatica. The sequence goes on from CM061921.1 coordinate 197,009,603, forward strand.
ATTGTTCTGTGTGCTTGTAGTTAAGTGTTTTCTTAAGTATTACAACTAATATCTCTATCTGCATTGGATGCGGGAGACTGCCGCTACAATATGATTTCTTTGATATTACTTTTCAGACTCCGTATTTTGGCTTAGTCATAATCGTAACCATAAAGACCTTATAATTTGTGAACAGACAGCATTGTATTGATAAGAGAAATCTGTAAAATGTAGCAGATAATTTATATCTTCTTGTTGATAGCGATATGAGTAAGTGTTCTGTCAAAAAGAGTATCATTAGTGGTGACTTATGGCCAAATAATTTCAAAGTAATGACCAAACAATCCATGAAACAGTTAATTTATCTGTCATAGAAACATGAAAAGTGATCTTTGTCCATCAATACAGCAACTGAGCAGAAGGATCTTCCAGACGTCATCAATTCGTAAAGGCACTAATACATATTCCACAACCTCAACATGTAATTTTGAAATATTATTACCTTTTTTCATGTTAGTGAAACAACGCAAAGGACGTTCTTCTCAACCATCATAACCTTCTGCCAGTCAAGCATTCACCAGATCAATCACAGATGAAACACAGTAGGTGAAGCTGGTAAACTCAGCCAACTGTTTTTTTATACACAGAGTAAATCCGCAAACTTATCGAATTTGCAGCATCACGTTAACATTCATTTTTGTGATTGCTCTCGCGAATTCCTTAGTTGGTACATTAACTCGTATTCTGTCATTACGTACATTTTGCTATATCAGCTTTCCTTCCTTTGCTGCTTTGTGTGTCTATGTAAGCTTAATTTCATAACTCTACTAGATAGGTAAAGTTATTCTTAGAATCCCAATCTCAGGCTGTCAGGAACAATGAGGAAACAAAAACGGAAAATATTCTTCATCTCTTTGTGTAACCTTTTTTAAGTGATAGATATTCATACAGAAATACAAAACATAAGGTTCAGACTGGATTTGAAGAATGAACATTATAGTAAAACAAATTTTTAAAACAAGCTTTTATTGATCATTGAAATCAGAAATTTCTTACTTACAACACTTCGAATAAACATAACTTAAAATTTTGTTTAAATCAATGACGGATCAAGTAGTGGAACGAGTGAATCTTGATGCATCAGTTAGATTACACAAACTTCGTAGGTTCTACTGCATAATTACGAAAAGTTTGCGCTGGCAACAGAAAGATACACGTGAATAAATATTCAAACGGTGGCTTAGTCAAGCATCTTTGAATATCATTTACATCCTCCCTTCATGTATTGAGGACTTTCCATTGTGTCTGTTTGCGTCTATAAAAATATTGTTCTACTTCATCAAAATTTCCATAATATACAGAGTATTTGGAGTAATATGAGTGCAACGATTCCAAAATTCTCTTTGTATGTAAATTCCGATATTCATAGCTGAATGAATCTTCCAGTTTTTTTGTAATTAGATTCACCTGAGTATGTGACTGTATTGTAACTTTATTACCACAATGAAGATTAATGTTCAAAAATATGGATTTTCGTTATTCAATCATGGTTTTAGCAAACCATTGTTATTTTCTAATTAACACAGGTTGAAATAAGAACCCATTATTTGCGAAAGTTTGAAATATTTGGGTCAAATTCAAATCCTTTCCATCCTGTAATAATCACGGTAGTGTTTCGAAATCAATGTATTTTGTTGTTTAGTATAATGTTTCAGATATCCATAGCCATCATATTATATTAATTTAATTGAGATGGAGTGCACGATCCGGTGGCAATTTCCTTATACACCGATTTTTCCCCTTTCCTCTTCCCACCAACTTTTGCTCTCTAGTAATTTGAACTATAAATTCTTTCAGTGTTTTTGATAAATTATTCATCATTTCTCTTGGTAATTTATTCCTATCATTGATCCCCCTTACCTACAAAAGAAAACCTTCCGACACCCATATGCCTGAAATCGAGTGCCACTGACATCTGTTTCCTTCCATGCAACTCTCTTAATTCTAACACCAATATATTTCCTTGCCTTGTACACTTCAATTTCTCTCTTCACTCTTCTTCCGTCTTCCAATGAATCCCACTCTAGCTCTTGTATCATATCATTTACTGAATGTGTTCTGCAGTAACTTCCAAAAACAAATCAAGCAGCCCTTTTTTGCACCCCTACAACTCCTGTATTTGATACGCAAAATGTGGGTCCCTTACTACACCACTATATTCAAGCAACGGTCTCACCAAAGTTTAGTAACTGAATTCCCTTACTTCTCTGATACATCCCCTCATGACTCTTTCCAAGTGAAAGATTTTGTACTCTTATCTCTTGTGACCTGCCCATTTAATTTTTTTATCAAATTTTATGCCAAGGTATTTCAATTTAAAGTCTTCAATAAGCAATTCCTTCCCCCATTTTTTAATAACAATCAACCTTTAGTTTTTTTATCTGGGTACCTAATAAGCTTACACTTCTTTACATTTTTCTTCATCCCATGTATACCCACTTAGCTAAATATCCTGTCTAGGTCACCCTGCAATTGTTTATAGTCTTCTGCCATTTTGATCCTGTCGTCTGCAAACAATCTAACTTCTAAAAGTAAACGATAAATACAATCATTCATTAGAATATGAATAGCATTGGCCCTTTACCGGATTAACCACGTAGCAGGAGGTAGCAAATGCTTCGGGCCTCGCGCCTTCTAGGGGGCCTCGCACCTAGACTAGATGGGTGACATTTCTTTTATTATTTTAGCTCTACAGTTTTCCCCCGGACGGCAAAAATCAAGGGCCTCTTCTTCACATTTGCTACGGGCCCCGCGCTGTCTTAATCCGGCCCTGCATTGGCCCCAAAGGGTGTCAGTGATTGGAATGAGTTACCAAGAGAAATGATGTATATTTTACCGAAAATTTTGAAAGAATTTAAAGATAAAACTTGTAGAGGGCAAATGTAGGTGGGTGCAGGATAAGGGGAAGATGGGTGTGTAGGGAAATTGCCACCGGAGCCTGTGCTCCATTGCAATTAAATTAAATTAAATAACATTTCAAGATAAGGTATAATGTCACATCCTGCTAAGTGTAAGACTTTCGTAGTAATATCATCAACACGCGCCCCCATACTCTTTTTTTTAGCTTTCTTAAATCCTTCATGATATCCTCAGAAGGATCACAAATTTGTTTGTCTGCTCATTTCTAATTTTGTGGATTCCTTATCTGAGTTGCATCCTTCCATTCCTGAATCATCATCCCTAATTGTCTCACTAAACCACTTATCTAAAATCTCAGCCTTAGATAGTTCTTCTTCATTCTTATCTTTAATTGTTTCAACCCCGTCTTTTTCCCTCATTTTTCTTACATAGCCATAGAAAATGCTAGATTCATCAGTCAGTGGTATACCTCCACCAATAATGTTCTTCATGCATCCATCTTTAGCCATCTTCTTTGCCATTATTAATTATTTAGTTGCTTCAAGTATTCCCTACTGCTTTGCTGTTTGTTTCTCACCATGCTGTTGAATCAATTATGAATGCAGTGTTTCTGTCAGGAAACGAAAATCAAAACAGGAAGGCATTAAGATTAAAAGACATGTAAGCAAAGTTATTATACTCGAACTTTTGAAATGGGAGGTTTTTATTTATTTATTTATGGCTTTACGCCTCGTCGACGTCGACGTCGAGGTCATTAGAGACAGGATGGGAATAGGGACAACGAACGAAAAGGAATTCGGTCATGGCATTTTGAAGGAAGCATCCCGGTATTCGCCTTGACTGATTTGGGGAAACCATGGAAAACCCAAATCTGAATGCCCGGACGGGGATTCGAACCGGTGTCCTCCCGAATGCGAGGCCAGAGTGTTAACCGCTCACGCACCACGCTCAGTGAAATGAGGTTTATGGTGGCATGTGTATCATGAAGCCTGAAAGCTGTGTGGAGGCAATGACTTAATCCTTTAAAAGGTACTTTCATTTAATAGGCACTCCAGATAGATGTTTATAGATGTGAATTGTATATGTGAATATATATCTATTTCAACCCATCTTTTCTACTTTAGCAGAAGAACTATTGCTTTTTCTGTTACTTATTTAGGAGAAATGTAACTATTGGTGGAGAACAAATGTTACGAGATCCTGGGCTAAAAACATTAACAATAAGCTTTCCTATATGTTCTTCTTTTCTACCTAAATCCGCAGTAATAAGTGTTTCACAGGTATATTTATTTAACATAGTAAAAAAAGATAGTAAATGTAGCTGTGTAACTTTAGTACCTACTGTAATCTCACACTCCTATACAAATTTTCATTAACAAATGACTATGTACATTGTCATTATTTTACGAAAATTTGCAAGGAAAAAATTTAAAAATTCTTTAGTGAAATACATAAAATTTAATACAGAACGTTTCAAATGTCATCCAGGGATAGAAACAAAGCGAGACTGTTCTGTCTACTTTAATGTATTATAATGTATTTGACGTTGTGATATGTCTTCTCAGAGTAAGTAATTTTATTAAGAACACAATATTGTTTAACACTTTTTTTTTGTAAAGTTTGTAGTCTTTTCTAAGAAAAGATAGAGGAGCTTTTGTGTTTCTGATCTATGAAGAAAATTAGTCACGGTGGTTTTGTTTGGTTCTTTAGAAATGGTAAGTGGATTACCTAGCAGTTATTATGCATTTATAACAATATTTATTTGTTGATGGTTAGTGAATTACATGTGTGGATATTAGACTAAGATGTAGTAAACAGTCCATTGTGTAGATTAAGCATATTTTATAGAGGAATTTTCATCTGCAGCCAATAGCGTCACACACTATGAGCAGGGGGGAAGGGAGAATAGGAGGAATAAGGACAGTTATTGCTTATTGGAGAAAACATTATGTTTGCGCTTTCGTAAGATTTCGCCGATGGTCAATGATGGAAGTATGTTTACTTGCCTAAATTCGACGGGTTTGCTGCAGCCTGAAGGTTTGCTCTCTAGATTCAATGTTCATAATGTTAAAACCTAAATGTATAAGATCTTGTTGTACAATTTCTATTCAATAGCTTGGAAAAGACAATACGCTTAATGACTCTCATGTTATCTATGTATTACTTAAACAAAGTAAGAGACTTTCTCGTTTTTTATTATTTTTATTGTTATTATTTTTATATCAAAAGAATACACTAGTACGTCATCTATAATTAATCTCCCAGAAAGAAAAATATAGACATCAGTATTCTCCATTTAATACCTGAGCATGCTGAAATGTAGACCACTTAATGGCAAGAAATCCTAGACGATGTAAATTATGATAATTTTTTCTATAAATATATTTTTCAAATGTCATAGGTCGGTATGAGCACACAAGAAACATATCTGTGAATTCTGGGCAAGTCATCTAACGTAGGCGTATTAAGAATTTCATTCAATCATTCACTTGAGTTATAGATGGCAATCGATTATTAACTATACAATAAACGACCAATTAGCACGAGGACTTTAAATTAGACATCAACTTGAGAAAAATATGAAGGTAAGCGACGGCAAGAAAACAAGGTTAAGTTATAGGCTATTATTTTGCAATAACCTTTTACTTATAGAAAGCTCTTAAAATGATGGATCAATTAATGCTATGTTTGCAAATCTGAAAAAAGATGAATACTTGCCTTTGATTCAACTGAAAATGTGATTTGATATACATTATGATAAACTGTGCCGTCCAATAAAAATTTCATCTCAAGAAACTCTGCTCGGTTGTTTGTTTGCTAAGTCCTTTTACCTTATTTAAATTTCTTATATAGAAAACATTAACCTTTGTGATAAGTTAGAAAAAAAAATACAAATAAATACTTCCTGTGATATAATTTTCAATACAGTAACCACTGATTTGTGCGTAGCAACTTATGCCAGGAACACGATGATTTTTTGTGTTGATAAAGGCAGGCATTAATTTTGTAGATTACATGTAACAAATTATGTTATAAATTTAGTTCTTCCAGAAAATTTGAAAAAAAGATCTTATATTAAATGCTTGCACAAAAAAAAAGTAAAATTGTGAGCATTAGCTTTACCTGTGAAGAAAAATAAGGGTGCCTTATTAAAATATTCCTAATGTCACTGGAACCAATTCAAATGTTAATGTTTAATACCTATACGGAAGGAAAAATCTAAAATTCTTCCTTTCTTACATAACTCTGGAAAGTAGTTCTCCAAGTGAACTCCAAAGACACATAGATGAAGCGATATACATCGGATACTGCTTCATTCAATATTCCTAATTTTAGTGAAACGAAACCCCAGCAGGTTTTTTTTTTTTTTTCCTGCCTCTACGGCTCTTCATATGTTCCGCAGCCTTCGGCCGCTCTACACTATAATTACAGTTTAGGTAATTTGGGGACACATTTTATTTGCACATTTTGAGGGAAAACTTTGTCCTCTGTAATAGAGGACTTGTGTAACCTCAACATTTAAGGTTATAGTTAATTTTTGTTAATTACCTTTTCTTTTTACTTGTAGAAAATTATTTTGATTTAATATTGGTTGTTCTACGATTGATAGGGGCACTTTGAACTTGTGTATTCGTAGGGGGATCGATGTTCCAATCTGTTGCAATCTTGTAAGGAGGATGAAATTAAAAATTTTGAAATTACTGAATGAGAGTGAACATATACCTAGTACATCAAAATTAAAGATTAAAACATATTCTAGAATAAAATTAAGATACTAACTTCGCAGAGACTACTGTTGCACTGTAAACATTCAAACGAAATAACTGATACCTTTATAAGCCTGAGTGAAACACATAGATTATATCAATTTCCTTAATACGTTTGAAACTAATAATGTCATTTCCGGGAAGATAGATGTGAGGATGAAAAGTAAATGCGTTTACCTCAAACATCCCACCGGCAAAAAAAAAATAAAAAAAAAATAAAAAAAAAAATTAGCCTACAAAAGAACGTATTGACTACTTCAAAAATCTACAAACCTAAATTTATACCATAACGTTCAGCATGCTCGGGTAACAGTTGCAATCGTTATAGCGTAAAAGATAATGGAACATTACTAGTTTACTAAACAGTGTTCAGAAATATTTTGTGGATAACAACAACAAAAATGGTTCTAATACATTTTATATCATTGCGACTTATATAAAATAAACGTTGAAAACTAAGCTTAGGATATAACATATCATCTGACTCAGAGTCGCCGTTCCAGGTAATAATGAGACTTCAATTTTATATGTTTCCAAGTAAGTTCCAAACAGTTTATTTTTATTAAAAAACTGGTATGAGATGAACACACTTTTATCTTCATAATACGCCCTATACAATATTTTAAGGTGCTATAACTATGAAATAGCTCATTTAAAGTTTCAGTTGTTTTACACTGCTCCTAAACATAATACTCTGCGACTTGCAGCAGTCTATTATTATTTTCTAGGGAAGTGTTTCTTTATAAAAACTGTTTTCTTTCTAACGTATCTGAAATTAGTTTTTAATACCTATTACTAGAGTTACCTACCTATTATATCCAGATTGTCTCCTTAAGACATAATTTTATTAATGTAACAGGGGTTTATATACTTCGACGCCGAAGCTTTATGATTAATAACTAGTCTATTTAAATAATCTATTTTCTATAAGACATTCTAACGAAAGTAAGAAATTGTGATATATGGACTATGAAAAGTGAAATGTATTAATTTACGCCTACTATACTCTACGTTCCCAATTCCATGGTTCTGTGTAGTTACAAATTTCTTAAAACTCGCTGTGCTCTTTTAGCTTTTACAAAAGAAATAAAACGAAATTCCCAAATTATTCTCAGTATTAATTTTTCACATGCAACAAATGATGAGCTCCGATTTTCTAAAATTAAATGGCTGTGACTGGAAGCTCAGTTTTTCTGTAGAATATTTCTGAAGTCTAAACAAATTCAATTAACTTGCACTATGTAAGGGCAAAATTGTTCCAAATAATCTTCCCCATTTTCATCTGGATGCCTCATAAACCAAAATTTCGTAACGTGTCTCAAAAAATAAAGAAAAATAGATGTGCGCCTCTAACTTAAATGAAATTTCCTTACACTGAAGCAAATTTCTGACGGATTAGTTATTTGTTTCGCTTACTATAAGACATTATTTGATGTATTTACTCTGTCTGATGAATAAAGACTCAATGTTGTGAAGTAGTAGATTTTTTTTTAATATCCTGCTTTCAAATATTCCTATTAAACTAATTATGTTAGTCAGAATTTTTTTTAACAAATTATTCCTCCAGCTCAAGCAGTATCATAGTTTTATCTGAGACAAAAATACTTTTGAAATGTGGAATTTGACTGTGTTGAATGTCTATTCTTATAAATGTACGTGTGCTACCTTTGTAATTCTTAATTCCAGGTGAAATGTTATGTATGTCAGAAGATGTTGTATATGTACTGTTATCAAAATTATACAAATGAATACATGTTTATTAGTAAAGTACTATATGTGAACTATATTTTGTGGAGTGAATTGTAGCTTTATTTTCTAATTGCTCACTGAGCAATATTCTTGTAACAATTATTTGCCTATTTATTTATTGTAAAAGTCGTATGTGAATATAGCCATGGTTTTACATTATTTTTTTCCTTTATTCAATATTACTCATCTCTCATTTACAAGGAACTCCTTACACAAATGTGAACACGAAATCACTCACACATTTATTTAGGTTGCTGTTAAAATCGATGAAACTAAACAATCATTTAAAAAATTAAAGCCAAAGATTTCGTTATTCTATTTCTGATATTTTTTCTATCCGTATTTTTCCATTGGTGTATGAAAAATTCCTGTTTCCAAGTTACAGGAACGTATCAGAAAATTGTCTGACGTTGTCTTCTCATAATTTCCTAGTATGCTTGTTTCGCAAAGTGCATGGTTTTAGTCTACAAGAAAGTTTTTGGCGCTATATGGCCAATGGGTACAAGCGACTTCGGCCAACGAGGCACGGACACCCATAGTATTCTTATTATTTCTGGAATTGTTGAGAGTTCTATCAAATGCTTAGTTTCTTATTACACAGTCTATGAGGCTACTTTGCTCTGACAGTTATGAAGCATTACTTCGTTTGAGTATATTCCTCACAGGAATATGTATCAGAAAAAATATCTTATGACTGGCTGAGTTCAACTTTCGCCCCACTGCCGAAAAAGAACAAGTCCTCACAATGGTATGACTATCATCCGATCAGTTTGGCGTCTATCGTACTTAAAATATTTCTTCGAATCATACACACCTGGATTTTCAAGCAGTGTCAATCTCGTACATATGAGATCCAATATGACTTCCGGAACGGAAGTGGAACACGTGAAGCAGTCTTTTCCTTAAATGTATTAGTGCAGAGGTACGGGGAAATAAATTTCGATGTGTGCGCCAGTGTTATCAATTATAAAAAATCTTTCAACCACATGAGACATGTGAAGATGGTAAAGAATTTGACACCTAACGGGACCAAAAAGATTTACGCATTACCACCACACTGTATTGGAATCAAGATGTCAAGAAATCACGAAAGGTGATCGCCATTTGCTTTATACCACCACATCTCCTGTTCAACATTCATTCCGAGGCAATTTTCAGGGAATTGTTGAAGGAAGAATACAGCAGTAAGCTAAGGTGGGACTATTTGGGATCAAATTAAGCAAATTGTTCTTTGCTCCTCATTCATGTGCAGCTTGAAAGTTATTTGCAGTGTTGTGGCTTGTGTGTGATGATGTAGAAGAAAGCACAAGAAAATATCTTCAACGAATATCAAACGAAATATATTTGAAACAGCTGCGGTTAGCGTTACCTGTGTAGAAATTTCACTGATGATTGGAATTTAAGATTTGATGTGAAAAACAAAAACTATTTTGTGGATGTTTTGTATGTATTATGACTAAAGATGACCGATTTACAGTTCTATGTGACTTCTGCCGGCGTCTTTTGCTTGGCAACGGAATTATTAGAAGTTGAATTTTTCTCACGTACAAATTTTGATGGGGCTATTTGAATCACAATGATATATTGATTTGGTTTAGTTTATTTTGTATATTTATTTTATTTTAGAGATCTACAACGAGGCAATTTAACAATTCTTCTTTAATTCAGATGGTAAGGAAATTCAAAACCAAGAATGTAAGGAATGAATGACTCAAGAAAAAATTAGTGTACTTAATGATCATTCGGTACGAGAGTGCCAGCATCACATTTCAACATACCATACACAACTATGCCGAGAATAGTTCAAGAAACTCATATTCATAGAGACTTCTTAAATGGTCCCAACAATGCACACGGTTAGGAAATCCAATGTTATCCAACAATTTTCTTTCAAGAGCAAAAAAATAAAATAAAATAAAAACAGATCTTGTGGACACGTTTGCAAGTCGTAGGGGAAAAAAAAAATCCTTCCTTCAGCGATTTTCCAAAATGAAAAGCCTGATGATTACGTCACTGAATGTGAAGTATAGACAGGAGAATCGTCAGAAATGGCAAAGTCATCAAATAAAAAATCTATACACCAAGAATAGATAATGGAACATCTTTGACTGCAGTCAAGTCCTTTACTGCCGTAATGCCATCAACCATAAAAGACAGAAGGTAGAAAATTTAACTAGAAAAAAAGGGATCAGATTATCTCCTGAAATCCCTGGAACACATTAAAAAATTAAAGAGGCAGTAATGGCTAGAAACAAGTCAACAAGAAGTCACCACGTTAAGGAAGATGAAAAAATGAAGTGATGGTGCAGAACTTTGAAACTAAGTCAAGCTTCAAAAAGGTCCTGCGAAAAGGATGAATACAACGTGCCATGACACTTCTATCGTTTTAGATATTTGGAAGATAAGTCATTACATAAAGGTGATTGGATAAATTGTTAAAGTGTTAAAAGTGCTCCGCATTGTCTAATGAAATTTGTTTCATGAAGTCTGTGTAGATGGCTCGTAGCAATAAATGTAAGTAAGCAGTGAATGTGTTTAAAACTGTGATAAACATACTTAAAACTATTTTTATAGGCATAATACGTGCGCTATGAAGCAAAAAATTATGTTATCCAAATAGCCCCATGTGCAGTCCACATAGGCCTACACTTTTTGAAATTTCATTCTGATGCAGTGTTTTACTAAATTATTTTTTATTAGTATACAGATACGCTATTAAGTTTTATCGAGGTTTCATAAGTTACACAATTCTCAGAGCTAACTTTCTATGTTAAATCTGATAGCATGCACTGGTGGGAGATCACAAGGCTTTAACACTAGAACCGCCGGAACTAGTACTATACTTAGAACCGCCGATGTGGTCAAAGTGACCACTTTCTTTGTAATTGCATGCTGTTCTGATTAATGTAAATATTAATGATCTTGATAAGAATGTATCACTTTCATTACATTTATTAACAGTATCACTGTAATTTAAAACAACAATGGGAACATAATATTACTAAAATTAAAGAGCATAGTACACAATATTTATCGGCAACTATACTAATTGTATTGCAGTAGTTTTAAAATTAATAAAAATTAATCATACTGGAGAAACTAAGTACCCATGAATATGTTAAGAGAAAGAACAATCATAAGATATGACTATGTATAGTACCTAATCCTATTTACAAGCATTACAAACTACTGTCTTTATTACTTTATATGTACACGGCCCACAAACATATCTCTTGCATTTACTGCACACTTCATTTGTCTTGTTTCTGCATTTCCTCGTTTGGCATAGTTTTCTAACTTTCGTAGGAATTTCCGCTTCTTCTCTTTCTTCATCACCATCTTCCTTTTCTTCCTTTTCCTTTCCTTCCCTTGTCATCCTTTCCTGATTTCTGGTTTCCATATAGTCTCTACGTAATTCTTCTGCTAGATTTAGGATGAAATTCCTCCTACTTATCTTGATCCCTGTCACTAGCTTGAAAATGATCCATGCGCTGATGGCTGCTAAATCAAGGATATTGTGAAATACGTGGACAGGCCATCGACGAGTACCAGAGCGGACAGAATACTTCCTCGTCATCTGGTCCAAGACATCTACAGCAAATTTTGTGCTATTGTAGAAGCTCACTGTTTCGGGAAGGTGTTTAGAATTATTTTGTATTTCAACATCTGTATGCATGGTACTATACAGAAGAACATTTTTGTTCTTTTTCCCTTGGTAAACAGTCAGAGTACCACCTTCCCTTTTCAAGAGAACAGACGTATAAAGAGGAGTTTTCATTTTTTTTTTACAGTGTTTGGAATTTCTTTTCTTGCACGGTTGATAGTGCCGACAAGACTAGATTTTCTCTTTTTCCAGTCTCTCCCCAAGTGTGACCGTAGTGAAAAAATTATCAGTAGTCACATTTCGACCCATATTGCGATATGGAGCTACCAACTTCATTACTACTTGTTCTGGAAGTTTCTCATTAGGTGCCCTCTGTTCGTTCTGTCCCACATAAGGGAACCCATTACAAAGATATTTTGTTTCTACATCCGCTAGAAGCCAGAATTTGATTCCGAATTTATCAGGCTTATTCGGCATATATTGCAAATACGGACACCTGGTTCTGCTGGGGAAAAGTTGTTCGTCCACAGTGACATTTGATCCAGGTATGTAATTCAACTGACAGTTTTCTATAAAATGATTCCAAGTAGTTGATATAAGTGCAAATTTGTCACTTTTCAACCGTTCCGACCGTGTATTTTTTTCATCAAAACGCAGATATTTCAAAATTTCTCGAAACCTGTTTCTGCTCATTGTGTCAGTGAAAAATGGGGCTCCCCACGTTTTCGACCACAACTCATCTACTTCAGTACATCTGGCACCTAGCACCCACGAACATATAATAAAGCAACAAATGCATCTAATTCTTCTAAAGGCAAACTCCACGAATCATTTCCAAGAAGCCGTTGTGCCTCTGCTTTTGTGCATTTCTTTATGTGTTTCAACATTGATTGATTAACTAAAAGGCGCCAGGCACTCGAAACATTATCATTTGAGACGTGCCGCTTTGCGTGTGGAGTAGGTCCCCTTGTTTCTTTCAATATATTCTGTTGACCTATCATACCTGGTTTAGTAACCCCGAAGTCTGCTACAGTCCACTCCGTGATCCCGTCCTTCCCCAGGAGTTTTGAGCCAGTTTCTGGAAGTGAACCCTCACTTTGTTCTCCTCTTCTACGTCGATTCTGTATTGGTCCACTTACAGGAGGTGCAGTTCTTCTTTTACCCAGGGTAGGTCCTTCTCTAGCATTGTTTATATTACTGCTTCGTCCTGGTTCAGCAACTGCATGAGGAAAGAGACAATTAGAAAGCTACAACTCATTATAAAGAAACCATACCACACAATAAAATAGCAGTAACAGAAGTAGCAGTAGAAGTGTCAGCTCTCTTATAATAGTGATCATTATTCATATAGCAACAACAACAATAATAATAATAATAATAATATAAGTGAATGTAAATTACCTTAATCTTCAGTCTCGGAGCTGTCACTCTCCACATTAGCGACAGGTTGGTAACCTTCATCTGTAGAGTCTTCCACAAGGTCCTCAACTTCAGGATCATTTTCAACATCCGATTCATACAAAAGTGCGACAATTTCTTCATCTGAAAGTGGCCGTGGTTTGTATCGCTGTGACATCTGAGCCGTGTCTACTGCTCTGAGACCAGTACTCAAATAATCTGCCTCGTTTATGCGAAACCCAATAGCAAACAATGAATGACATATTGCATTGTTGAGCTTCAAACAATGCGAGTAAACATCAGTAACCCAGATATTTAGTATATTGTTGACGAGTGCTAAGAGTAAATTCGGGGAGTGACGCACAACAATCTTTAAATAATCTGTTTTCAGATTTCACGTAATGTGGTCAAAGTGACCACTCGGCGGTCCTAAGTATAAGTGGTTATTCAAAGAAAACTAATGAAGATAAAACAAATATTGGACTATCTATATGATCTACATAAACATTTAGGAAAAGTCATTAACTCACAACAGCATTGATTAGAAACTGACTGAATAATAATATGTTAAAATATAAAAAGTGGTCAAGTTGACCACTCGGCGGTTCTAGTGTTAATTTTGAAATAATCCAAGTAGCCCAACCTCACCCTATATTTATAAATGAAAAAGTAATCAATAATATCAGGTACGCAGATGACACTGTTGTCATAGCAACTGATATACCTGTGCTCCAACGCATCACAGACAATTTAATTCAGCAAGGTAAAGAGTTTAGCTCTTTTCTTCAACACTTCCATGACCAATGCTGTAGTCTTCCTTAAGAGAAAAACCAGGTAAACCTATCAATAAAAGGCAATAAGACTGATCAAGAACCCTCCCTCGCAGGGGCGTAGCTACTATGGGGCTAGGCGGTGCAGTGCACCGGGGCCCTCACGCTCAGGGGGCCCCCAAGCATACCTCAAGGGGGCCCTAAGCGCTCCTCTAGGGGCCCTCAAGCGCAGTTTAGAGGGCACACGAGCCTTCACGGCAAACTGGCGAACTTTTTTTTTTTTTTTTTTAGCTCTATCGTCGTCTAAGGGGCCCCTGAGAAAACAGGAGCCCCTCATTAAGGGCCCTCGCTGTGCTCAGGGGAGCCCCAACCACTGCTCACGGGCCCCATCCTCAGTTCAGGGGGCCCCTACCAGCACACAAAGCAAAAAAAAAAGTCGCCCGTCTGGCCTGAGGGCCAAAATAAATTTTTTGCACCGGGGCCCTTGTTGACCTAGCTACGCCACTGCTCCCTCGTATAGTTGTACGGTGTAGTGGCTGATCAGTGTAATTGCAAAAAATTAAGAATAGAACAAGGCAGGTGACAATTTACATTTTTTTTTCTCTCCATAAGATCAGTTCTTGCTCTACAACTTACGAGACGAATGATTCGTTGCTACGTGTTCTCCATTATTCTCTATGTATGTAAAAGATGGACCCTTGACCAAAATCAAAAGAAAAAAATTGATGTTTTTGAAATCCATGTGTTCCGTCGTTTCTAACACATATCTTGGCTACTGAAAGCCTCAAACAAAGAGGGACGTAATCGGATGAAGGTGCAAATAGAACTACTGATCACTATAGAGCCAGGGGCGTAGCTACTATGGGGCTAGGCGGTGCAGTGCACCGGGCCCCCTACACTCTGGGGGCCCCCAAGCATACCTCTGGGGGCCCCCAAGAGTGCAGTCCAGAGGCCCATGAGCCTTCATGGCAAACTGGAGACCTTTTTTTTTAGTTCTACAGTCGTCTAAGGTGGCCCCACAGACACAGGGAGCCCCTCACTATGGGCCCTCTCACTGCTAGGGGGGCCCCAACCACTGCTCAGGGGGACCCTAAGCACAACTCAAGGGCCCCATCCTCAGCTCAGGGGGCCCTTACCAGCAACACCAAGCAAAATAAAAAGGTCGCCCATCTGGCCTGAGGCCCAAAGTAAATTTTTTGCACCGGGGCCCTTGTTGACCTAGCTACGCCACTGTATAGAGCAAAGGAAAACTCAATATCTACGAAGCACTACGGTAGGCGAAAGGTACCACATACTGCAACTCATCATTAAAGGTAACTTACAGCGGGTAAAGTTTGTTTGAAGGAGAAGGTATTTGTGGCTGAAGAATAGTTCGCGATGTACAACTGCATGTCAGAAGAGACTTTTCATGCTGCCATATCACGTCCAGAGGAGAAGAAGATTCGTTATCGATAGCACGCTAACACTTCATTTCCCATTTCTGCAAATTGTGGTAGCATTGCTTGTAATTTCCAACAAGCAATCTACTAATTTTTGGTGTACTAAGATAATTGAAACAAGCTGCCAGATATATAACTCTCAATACACAAATTCATAGTTTCGTTCATCTGGCACGGTATTCCGCCCCATGAGGTTTACAGTCTATCAGATATAATATCCTTTAGTCATGGTAGTCATTGCCTCAACTATACATGCGAGAGAAGCATGCAAAATGCCTAAGCACTCGATAGGATGGCTTGAGTGAGAAACTTGTCTCTCGGAAGCACAGTCTGCTCTGACAAAATACTCTAAATCACTCTTTTAACATTATCTTCAGATGATGACACGTTAGGCTACGAAAATTGTTTAAACAGCGACCAATTGATCCGGCACGAGAAATATTCCGGGAAAACCTATGATTACACATTATTTAAAATAGTTTATAATAAATTGTTTAATTTATTCAATATACTGACATTGCTCTTTTCAATACGATTTTCAGACTTTGCAAACACATTCCACCAATTTATCACCTATTGTTTATCACTGGTTGTTTTACTGGATTAATTAGTTAACAATTACTTTCGTGATCAGAAGCCTTGTGCAACTTCTGTCTTTATAATGATCATTCACAATTAGTTCTGTTACGGCTTGAGCCATGTAAAAGTACTGGGTTTTACTAGTTTATTAATTAATGAAAATGATAGTCACTAGGCTCTGGTGTACTGACCAACCTAATGGAAAGGTTTAGGACTTCGTTTTAAACTTATTTAAACAATGTGGTCGCCACAGCTAGATAGTCAACGTAATTTCAAGCAATTAATTAATCCTCGGTATAGTTAAAACATTTAATACTGTACGAGGTACTGCAACATTGAAAACACACAGTCAATTAATACTGTCGCAAGTTTTATTCAAACAGTTTTTGTTTCAAACTATCTCACATACGCCGACCACCAACTGAAAAATACTATAAAATAATATTAATCCGAGATTACAGGTCCTTCAGAGTGAAAAGTATAGTCACTTGGCGTTTATTGGGTTACTAGCATGGTTACTATTCACACACAACAATCACTGTTCATCAACCACTTATTATACACTCTCCAATGGTATTCTAATAAAGTTTATATGCCTTGGCCTGTCCGAACGAGGCGGGAACGAAAGCCAATATTCTGCCCCGGCGCGGCAGCGCGGATTACGTATCCATTTTGAACCAGGAGAATTCCACTACCCCACACGTAAGACAATGTAGTCGCCGCACAACCTACGTCTGCGATTTTCACACACTGACTGCACCAGCTTGCAAAGAGTTTAGTACTACGACGTACTTATGATACATATCGATTATCGACATCTTTGACATAGTTGAACTATGACAGTTCGTTAGCTTATTGTCCTGTAATATTACACTGTCACATGTGGATCACATTCACATCACGAAACAGTTCGTCAGGTATGTTTTCTAACAATGCTTCCGTAGTAAAATTTAACTAATTGACCCACCTGGGAAAATTTGTCCTATTATACATTTGATTCAAAACATATATCGAAGCTCCTACTAATTATACTTTCCTATCGAATTCCATTTAATTTTTGGAAAAAATTTATTCATTACAAATTTTTTTTAAAAAATATGGAATCATATATCTATATTCGTTTCGGCCAACTAGGACCACGTTAAGATTTTGTTTGGCTTGAATTTGCTGTGGATGTTTACACACCAGTGTTCCAACTAGTGTTGTTAGCCTTAGCGGGGACCTACTGTTTAATGTGGAATCCGAACCACAAAAGCTTCTGGCGTACTCCACATTACACAATTACACAGTAAGATGTGCTAGAGGTGAAGGTCGGGTTAAGGGCTTATGAAAATCCCCGCTGAGACAGGGATTCGAACCGGAGACCTTTCAGTATCCAGATTTCTCAACCACTGAGTTACCAGGCGGAAATTAAAAGTGAAACACCCAGAGGGAGTTTTGATAAATGAATGAAATGTGGCGCCAAGTATCACCACATGAGGGGTATTAAATTCTTACAAACTGAAAATTTTACGTGCAATTTATTATGCAAAACTGCTATGATTTTTAGCGAATAAGTGGTGAACAGCGTGTTGTAACATGGCACTTTTATGCCACAAGTTCTTGTCGATCAAGTATGGCAAGGCAAATAGTGACGACCCTGTAAACCCAAATGTCTAATTCTGAGAGAGGTCGGAAAACTGAAGTGTTTGAAATAGGTGCATCACATGGTGAAATCTCCAGAAGGATTGGCCATAGTTCAATGTCAGTATACAAAATTGTTACATAATGGATGGGAGAAGGCTCTAGTACTCCTAGAGCAGGCATACAGAAGGATTTCAGCACGTGAGCACCGCCAAATTGTGTGGGTGGTGTGACATTTATGTCTAACTCTTGTGTACCATAATTATTATTTATATTTTTTTACTTAATAAGTAATCAATTTGAAACTAACTGTTTCTGTTTAGTGATGTTTTAATTATAATTAATACCAATAATTGAAATAAAGGGTTCCACAGATAGTAATTTATATAGTGAGTTGGTTAGCAATAGTATCTTAGTTGTTAAGTCCGGGAATAATACAGTCTTTGTCTGCGCGGACGAGTTGTCGTATGATCGAATGGGAAAGCCCAGTCAATGACTCCGCGAGGATTTATTTTGGTGAATTTCATAATCAACAGTAATGTTACGTTTGAATTCAGTTTGGAAAACATTAAATTGATCATCAGTGTCAACCATACCGTGTGTTTTGATTTATCGAAGTCGTTATAAGAAATCCTTAGTATCGTGTGCATATATACTGGCACGATATCAGTTATTGGTGAAAAAGCGTAAGAGCTGTTTCGGCTTGCTGTGTTCGGGATGACCAAGTGGGTCAATAATCCCATACAAATGACATGAAATGAAAGTAGTTAGCTGCTCATATCTGGCGACTCTGAATCCAGGATAAGGGTGATAATTATGTGATAATATATCACCCTAAACGGCTGGAATCTTCCGATGCGGTAAAAGCAGCATGTGGCAGAGGATTTTTTTGACGCAGTTGGCGAGTAGAAATCCAATTATTCTTTGGGGATTACAGTTCGAGTCAACAAAGCAAGAAATGGAAATAGTGGTTAATTTGTACAGTTAATTGGTAGGACTTAGATTAAAATCATAAACTGAATACAAATTTTGTTTCGAACAGTATTAAAGTCAATTTGAATTGTTAAACGTTATTAAAAGTTGTTGGAAGAAAGGAAAATTTTGATTCAAAATTGTAATTGCAAGTTAGATTGAAACGGAAATTGTTAAATTTCCAGAAGTGTAAAAAAGTATGTCGTACGCATCCAGAAAATCCATATTCTGTTAGAAGTTACGGAAGTATGAAACATAGATTTAGGGGGATTACTGGAGATCTAGATTCCGCCAGGAGTTGTCATAATACTACAGTGATCAAACGAAAGATTCCACTATAAATTCTTCCCGCAGTACATTTAACGGTTTCATGCTGGTCCAGGCTGTATTACAACGGAATTACTGCTTGAGAATAATACGTCTTGAGACTGACTACAAAAGTATTCCAACGATATTACTGTATGTTGTTGTAGCGGAATTGCGATCACCAGTAGACCCGATTTTGGAATATGTGGAGCTCTTAGTTAAGTTCAAATAAAAGAAACTTATTCAAAATCAAAAAGGGGGGGGGAAGTTATTCTCGTGTAGTCAAATGCGTAAATTAGTATTTTTGTGCATATGCCTGTTTTGTTTTATTTCAGCGCTGTTGCAAGTGAAATTTTCTGTAGTGCATTTCTGTATGCATTCCAGAAACTGCAAAATTAACTCATTGTAAGTAAAATTTTGGTTCTGGTTTCGAGATTCTGTTGAGAGAATTACCAGCGTTGTTTGAGCGAGGAGGCGCCGACTTTGTGGGTGCTCGGGGACTCCAGCACCCACGAGAGGTAAGTAGTGGGTGTGGAGCACCGATGAAAATAGACATCAGAACTAATCAGTTACAGACTTTCAGCAATACCTAAATACCTACATTAAGTCTCGAAGAGATCTCCCTTGTTTTCGATGCAAGTGTGAGCGAATACACGTAATGCTCAACGTAAGATCACACCTAACATTATCTATAGTGTGGTAAATGAAGGTTTGATTTGTGAAAAGGCGCGCACATAAGCAAGCCAAGCAACTCGCGGCCGCGGCTCTGTTTCAGGTGTCTCACTCATTATTAGTCGAGCTGGTAAATAAAACACGTGCTTTGAGAGTTTCCATGGATAAATTCGTCCTTCGAAATCGTAAGATACCCAAAACAGAAGAACCTTCCACTAGCTTAGTACGGCTCAAATATTCCAACTAGAAGAATTGATTTCTGCTATTTCAATCGGAGAGAAGAAATGGCGAATTTTTCAAACTAAGCTGCACAAAATTTTTGCGCGCCGGTTAAATAATGAAGATACAGATAATGTGTTTTGGCAAATTTGTAAAGAAACCATGTCTAGTGGCGTTTTTGCGCCGAAAAATAATATTTAATATTAACATTTAATTAAAACTGCAATGGAGCGCAAGCTCCGATGGCAATTTCCCTACACAAGAGATGACAAGTCTATTAAGGCATTCACTCAAGTTGGTTTATCATCATGGAATAAAGTTTGTAAAGGTTTGGAAAGCACGAAAAGTCTGACGCTTACTGTTTTTGTATAATGCAGAAAGTCAATTTAGAACGTGGTGCTAATGCTCACTGCATGTTATCAAACAGTAAACTACAAGATATGAAAACAATTACAACCGGTTTCATAAACATTATTTCAACTCTTCGTTTTTTAATGACCGGAGCCCTAGCCATAAGGGACCACGAGGGCGAACATTGAAATTACATTCTGTTGTTTAAGCAGCGATAACAAGTTATTCCAGATTTCTACTCTTTTATGTCACTAACGAACTGTGTACAATTTTGAGTGAAGAAGTAGTGCATAAAATAATCAAAATAGTACAAAATGCGGTGTATTACTCAGTTACGGTTGATTAAAATAGTGATAATTATAATAATTAACAAGTAACATTATGCTATCACTGGATGGATTGAAACTGTAATATACATGAAACTTTAATCGGCCTCTGTAAAACGCATCAATAACAACCGACAAAATTTATTTGAAATTTTCAATGGTGTATTAATAAGATTCGACATAAGTATCAAGATTGGAGCGCATACTAGCCTTCAGTCATCGGTTAAAGCTATCGAAGCAAGAACAATTCATGTGTATTGCATCGCACATTCGTTTTTTTTTTTTTTTTTTTTTTCCTAGATCCAATGAAACATACACATGTAATAAAAGAATTTTTACTAATAGTAAGAGAACTTATTCCATTTGTACGTGGTTTACCGAAACGCCACGCTTGTTTTGAATCAATACAGGAAGCTGGCGATGTTCAAAACCTTTCTCGGCGGCCGTTTCGACCAACAAGATAGTGTTGTAATATAACCTTGCTAAACAATTATAGTGTACTGCTATGTTTTCTGAACGACACAAAAGGTCAGAAACATGACACCGGGCGAAAGCAAAATGGTTTTTAAAGTTATTACCTTCTGAATATCTTTTTATTATTAAATTTCTTATAGAAATACTCAGTTGTTTGGAAGCTCCAAATGCAACTTTGCAGATGATTTCTTTGCATCTGCAAAAAGCTGTAGATTAATTTTGTCAAGCATATTACATCGTTCCAAAGAACTGACGAAAAATTTCAAAACTTTTGGAAATCAATTCTTGACCTAGCTCTTATCTTGTATCATCAGCAATAACAACTTCAAAAATAAGTAGGATACGCAAAAGATAGACGATTCATCAAGTGAACCGCCCTAATTTTGGTCACCAGCTGACTTTTATCAAAATATTTATTTTGAAGTTTTAGATAAAGTCGTAGGCTGTAGTGACCAGCACTTTACTAAAACTGCTATAACATATTTGAGTAAAGTGGATCTATTTTTTACTGAGAAAAATGATACTAGCAGCAGTTATTTGAAAAAATACTACAGAGATGTGTATTGTTTGGTTCTTCATCGTAAAATACTTTTAGATAGTGCACAAACAAAAAAATATCAGACTGAAAAACATCAAAATTTTTTTATATACAATTGGGCATTTCAAATCTACCCAAGATATAATACATGATGTCATAAAATTGTTAAAAATCGTTTTAAGTATTCTAGTATCGGCATGCATCTCAAAATGGTCATTTTCAGGATTGTGGAGAACAAAAAGTTATTTGAGGAGTACTATGACTCAACAAAGATTGAATGATCGCATGGTAGTGCACGTAAACCTAAGAAGAGTGGATGATTTGGACCTTCAAGAAATCAGAGATATATTTATAAATAAAGCTGTAGTTAAAAAAAAAAATACATTTGCATTGAAAGTAGTTGGTATAAATTATATAGATTAAACAATGTTCCTTTTTAAAATGTTTATTAATTTTGATCACCCAATTCTTAGTAAAACTGTGTACATTAACTAGGTAAGCATAAATATCTCCAGCTAATAAAAGATTGTTACACACTGTTAACGTAATGGTTTCATTTTTAGATTTCTATTACTATGATAGGTTTCCGTTATTTATTGTTAAATCTAGCATCATCTATCGTATTTTTTCCTTCTCTTTTGTATCTGTGTATTGATTACTAGTTGCACCCGCGATTTCGTTTACTTTTTTTTATGGCGTTACGCCTCGTCGACGTCGATGTCATTAGAGACGGGATGGGACTGGGGACGTGGAACAGGAAGGAATTTGGCCATGGCCTTTTGAAGGAAGCGTCCCCGCATTCGCCTGGAGTGATTTGGGGAAACAATGTAAAACCCAAATCTGGATGCCCGGACGGGGATTCGAACCGCTGTCTTCCCGAAGTCGAGGTCAGAGCGTTTACCACTTCCCCACTACGCTCGATTTCGTTCACGAGAGCGATCCTTGCGGACACAAATAAAATGCAATAGTAAAATTACGATTTCTATTTGGAGTACACAAATATGCAGTTATATATCTACTATTATTATTAAATTGAAAATCTGTTTGCTATTCACGTCAAATAAGCCCAATCTATTTTAATCAAGGTTAGTACGTTTCGTACTGAAACACAAATTAGAAAATGCAGAAACTTTCTTTCCAATTCTGTTCGCTTATAATTTGAAATCTATTGGACGGATATAGATGCGATGTTCACTGTTATGTAAGACTAGTTGGTGCCTGTGACTTCGTTCATGATTGTGTCGAATTTTGAAGGTTTTTATCTAATTTACTCGAAACGCTAAATCTTTCCAATATAAAAAGTAGCTTATTTTACTCCCTGCCAAATTAGCAAGCAACCCGCCAGTGAAAATCCTGTCAGAATTGATTCACACACTTTGCCAGTTCTTTCTTAAAAAAATGAGTCATCAAGGGAGCATGAGCACCCACGAGGTTTTCTAAAAGTCGGCGCCCCTGTTTGAGGGGCGTTGTATCGTTGTGTTTTTGTATTACTGCTAACCTTGAGGAAGTCATTGTTGTTTGATTGTGGTCTCTTTGATCCCGCGTAGTAAAATTATTTGTGGATGTTTTGAAAATTTTGTCTTTTAGCATGGATAATATTTGCCAAGCGTTATTAAGGGCGAATGCGGGAAGAAGTATGGGGGAAGACTTGTTAATATGTCGGGTTGGCAAACTGATAGTACTGGGATTATCAGTGTCAATGTTAATAATGTAAATAGGGAAGAAGACAGCAGAAATAATTGCCATATACAAGCTGAATTTAGTAGTAGTCCTAATTTGAATACGAAAGTAAATGGGGTTGCTGAGTATTTTTTCGATAGTATCTTCAATAATAAAAATGAAGATAATATGTTAGATAGTGAAAATGATAATAAAGGGGAGCAGGATTCAAGAAAAAAATGTGTTCTCACCGGAATTAGGTCGAACAGATTATACTCGAGATAGGAACGTAGGTTTCCAACATATGATGTCCTTCTTGATGCAAATGAAAGAAGAAACGAAAAGGTCAAATCAAGAAATAAAACAAGATATTGGAGGAATTAAAAAGTAAATTATGGTAAATCGAGTAATGCAAAAGGAAATAATATCAAAACAGGAGAAAGCAAATCAGGAAATAAAGCAATACATTAGGGAAATTAAGTAAAACAATCATGTCAAGTAAGAATGAAATAAAGGAAAAACAAAGAAACCGAAGAAGGGTTGTGAACCATTGAGCAGGAGCTAAAGAAAATGCGAGAAAGTTGGAAGCAAGAAGCTCGAACAGATTTAAATGATTTCCAAGAAGATAAGGCAGAGACATCTGATTAGATGACGAAGGCGAAGTGGGGTATTTTTTGGTAATTGAGAGTGACGAAAGTGATTGTGAAGAATTAATTGTACCTCTGGGGGCAGATTCCGAAAGTGTAGAGAAGCCACATCAAGAAGCAGAGAACGCTATGTTGTCAGCGAAACTGAAAGTTACATGCTGAAAAGTGATGAGAGTCGGACGGAAGACAGTAGTACAGAAGAAATTGAAATATTACCGGCAGTAGAAATATTTGAGAATGCAGAAGAAGTGAAAAACGGTGGAGATGATAAATCAGTTTGTGGAGAGCCAGAATAGCATGAAAAAGAATTCAGTGAATGTAACGACGAACGAAAGAAAAATAAACTGGAGGTAGCACGTAACGAGTTCAACAATCGCAGATCAGATGGCAGGCCGCCGTTTATGTTATGCGCTTAAAGCAAATAATTCAAGATGCCTTTGCGTAAATATTTGAATGTATTAGCAACGCACAGTCATTTTGAGAGCATGGAAAATGTGAAAAGCAATTTTTTTGGTGAAGAAAGAGAAGGAAGTATTCAATAAAAGAATTATTTTGGAAAAGACAGGTGCAAGAAAGCCAGCAATGTGAAACACTATTGGTGAATAGAATGTCGAGAGCTAGCGAAGGCACTAAGAAGAAACAAAAGAAGAGGAGGAAGAAGAAAGTATTGCAGATGTACAAAGGTGGCCGAAATATGGAAAGAAAGAGCCAGTGGTAGAAGCGAGAAGGAAACGAAGAAGAGATTTATTCAACGAAAGAAGAAATGTACTAAAGGTCAAATTAAAGAATAACCAATCATCTAATGCACAGAAAATATTGGAGTAAAAATTACCAGATTATGACGGAAGTTCCGGGCCTACATGAAATGCAGCGGAGTACTATAGGATAATAAGTGCTTGTCTACAATGGGACTAGAAGATTTTTGAACGTTACGAAGGAATTTTTGAGTTGGCAAAGATAAAAGGAGTGAAACGAGAACGAAACATCAAGAAGTGAAATTTTTCCGCGAAAATGCGGTAGGATCAAGTGGTGAAGGAAATGTATGTATAAACGACAGTGTTTCATAGAAGTTAATTTGCAGGAATAAAGCTACGAGGGATATGATGAATTGACTGCACTGATACCGAAGAGGACCAGTAAAGAATAAACTGTAAGCAGCGACGTATATGAAGAATAGCGGCGACGAAGATTTAAAAAAAGTTAAATTGAATAAGCTACGAAGGAAGCAACGAGTGTTATGACGAATAAAAGATAAAAATATGGAAATAAGCGACGATAAAAGATTAATTGAAGCCATGGGGGGACATAAGTAAATTGACTAACGTGAAACACGATCTAATGTAACGTACACAGAATCTGGAGCCTAATCCTGCAAGTTTCGAAACGGAAAAGAAAAATCGGTATAGTGTAAGGAAAGAGATGGATTTTATTTTTGCTAAGAAAAATGTGGTCTACGTGAAAGAATCGATTGTGCCAGCGGAGGCGGCATGAATTGTCAACAATGGAGTAGGTATCGGTATAATGTTTGCCGAATTAACAATGGAACCGACCTTAGTTTTAAAGACTGCTAAGAGAAAATTGGATGATTAATATAGTGAAAATAACTGGGTAATCAGAAGAAAGAATATGAAGAACAGAAGAGATGGTGGCAAATGCATACCGAATGAAACCTGAAAAATGAGTTGTAATGAAAATTGATTGGAATATGCGAGAATGTATTGAAGGAGATGATATAAGAAGGCATAATAAAAGGATAAAGCCGAGCGAATACAATTTGGGAGACCTCGTTCTAGTGAGAACAGAAAAAATCTTGTGAGATAAACTCCGAGACCAAAATTTTTTTCAAAATTTACCATGGGCCTTTTAAAATAATTGCAGTGCCTAATGTTAGTGCTTATTTATTAGCATATCCTAAGTCGAACAAAACTTTCGGTTTGAGAAATATTGTGGACTTAAAGCTGTACAAAGATAAAGAGAAGTAATTTTGACTTATTGATATTTTGTGAAACATTGAACTATGTTAAATAAACAATAGACTGAAAGAGACAGTGATTGGAATTAGATTCCTTGGTTTTGATTTTTTTTTTCTTTTGATGTGTCAATTTGGTATATATTTGGAAATAGCAGGACATTAATTTGTTTGCTAATGTGTGAATGTTATATGTTCAAATAAAACCAAAATAACTGTGGTGATAATGTGTCAAACCATGAGTTGGACATTAAGATAATACGCTCGCAGGAAAATTTGACTGAACTTTTAAAATGACCCTTGGTTGTAACGACTTTGCCGCATAAAGCCTCGTATCCACTTGAGCACGCTCAGGCGAATGAGCCGCTCATTCTTTCAAGCGCGCTCGTCTGAGCGTGCTTAAGAAAAAGGAAATTTTTTTCGAACGAGCCTGGTGCCGGTGCTCAGAAAACGCTCGGTTATTGTGTTATCACGTGTGCGCGCGGCAGCTACTGCCTCTATTATTATCCATACGATATCAAATAAGAAAGGAAAAGTACCAAGGTGGTGGATCAGAGAAAGCTATCGTCAGCGAAGAAATTATCTTAATAATTTAATTCGTCAATTGATTTTTGAAGGAGATAATGAGCCTTTTCACAAGTTTACGAGTATGTAAAAGATTGATTTCGAACATTTCCTGTGTTTAGTTGAACCTCATATTAAATAGCACTGTAAACATATGCTTGCGGCGATCCAACCAGGAAAAAAATTAATAATAACTATAAGAGATTCCTATACAAACCTGCAGCATATGTCCAAAGTACCTTACATCAGCAGCCGTTTTGAACCGGTAGTGTGTGATGATACTGTTCAGTCGCTAAAAAATTATATTTAGATTGGTACCATTTATTACTTTTATAGACTTTTTACTACCAATGTATAAGGGCGCTAATGACCTCGTTGTCGATGCGCCCTAAAGCCACAAAAACAACAGCTACAACCAATGCATATTCAAATACTGTTTTATGTTTTTAATTTTTTTTTCTCTACTTCATCAATGCCATGGTTTAATTCCTCCCTGATTTCACGCCATGCCTCCTCTCATTTACTTCGATTATAAATACTTTTCGTTGGAGGTTTCCCATAACAATTTCTTTGATGCATACCGATTAATTGTTGTCAAACAAGTGTCGGTGTCCCGCATCTCGCGCTCATTGTAAAAACCGCCAAACTAGCGTCCACACTGAGCGCCGAACACACACTGGCTCGCCTTTGAGCAATCTAAAATACCGACACTCGATAGGCTCGCCCTGAGCGCGCTCGCCGCCATTCGCTGCGAGCGCGCTCTGGCGTCCACATTTGATCGGCTCGCTTCACTGAGTGGCTCATTCACCTGAGCGTGCTCAAGTGGATACGAGGCCTAAGATGTTGGTACATTTTGGCAAATGAATTGATTGTTGTCAACACTCCATTAATTGTACCTCGATATGGGAGCAGGTGTGACATTAATGTGTAACTCTTTTGTACCATAATTATTATTTATATTTTTCTACTTAATAAGTAATTATTTTGATACAAAAATATCTGTTTAATGATATTTTAATCATAATTAATACCAATAATTGTAATAAAGGGTTCCACAGATTGTAGTTTGTATAGTGAGTTGGTTAGCAATAGTGTCTTAGTTGTTAAGTCTGGGAATAACAGTCTTTGCGCGGACGAGTTGTCGCATGCTCGCACGGGAAAACTCGGTCATGGGTTCCGCAAGGTTTTATTTTGGTGAATTTTGTAATCAATAGTAATGTTATGTTTGAATTCAGTTTGGAAAACATTAAATTGATCATCAGTGTCAATCATACCGTGTGTTTTGATTCCTTGAAGTCGTTATAAGAAATCCTTAGTATCGTGTGCATATATACTGGCACAATATCTGTTATTTGTAAAAAAACGTAAGAGCTGTTACAGCTTGCTGTGTATAGTGGCTGTTCTGGCAGAGGGATGACTGCGGGTCAGATCCGAGCAATGATTACAGAGTCATCCCCTACCCCCGGACGATTGTGAACCATTGCTTGAAGCTGGGCTACACTCTCTGGCTCCTATTTAATGTGTTCCATTAACCTGATTTCATTGCCAGCATCGTCTAACCTGGTGTAATGAAAAATGCAAATGAACACTTGAATGGCATATATTTGTCTTTAGGGACGAGTTTCTATTCTGTCTGTGGCAAAGTGATAACCTACAACATATACGCAGGTGTAGTGAAGAAACGGCTTACCCTGCTATGATTTCAGAACGTCACACAGGTCCAGCCACTGGTGTCATGGTTTGGGGGCAATCAGTTTCGACAGCAGGACTGAGTTGGTTGTTGTTGAAGGCACAATGAAGGTACACCATTATGTGGAC
Source organism: Vandiemenella viatica (assembly GCA_031002005.1). Classification (NCBI taxonomy): domain Eukaryota; kingdom Metazoa; phylum Arthropoda; class Insecta; order Orthoptera; family Morabidae; genus Vandiemenella; species Vandiemenella viatica. The sequence continues at coordinate 197,037,945 of CM061921.1, forward strand.
GGGGTGCTGCACCTTATTGTGATACCCTTCATGTCCATCATCCAAATCACATCTTCCAACAGGCCCGTCCTCATACTGTTGCCATCACAACACAAGCCTTGCAAGGGGTTACGATCACAATTTGGACCGCATGAACCCCAGATTTGTCTCCAATAGAGCATCTCTGTGACCAAGGAGTAGACTCATTTTATCACATGGTCACCCAACACAAATTGTGCATCAACCGACTGCACAAGACATGCAGGCATAGACCTACCGCAAGAAGACATGCGGGCAAGGATCCACGAATGTTTAGGTGCTCAAGGTGTACGCACTTCTTACTGACAACTATATTTAAAGTTAATAAACTTAGCCTGATCCATTTCAGTTTATCATTTCTTCGGCATGACCATGGATTTATCTTAAATGTTTCATAAAATTCCATCGTTCATGTCTGGGTGTGCACTTACAATTTCCGCCATCATATATAAGAACTTGTGACTAAAACATACAGTAGTATATGAGTATTAAGGGATTAAATCTCATTGATTGAACACCTGAATATGAATTAATAATTAATAATTAATAATTGACCTACAATACTAGATAATGTCACTTTACTTTCTATCAACAATGATTATCTCTAATAGCTTTAAACAGTTCCTATATAATTATGGAACATTAATGGTTTTGTCCTTCTTTCATTGCCATTTCAGCCAATTCAATAAAACACTGCAGATAATTCTCAACTTCAAATTGCACAGGAGATAGTATAGTTAACCTTGAATGGACTTTTCACAAGTGCTATTATCGAAGATTATAAATTGATTAATTTTACCAAGATTGACGTCACACATTTAGAATTTCATATTCCATTAAAAGATTGTAAACTGAACGACGAGACGGATCACCGCCTGAAACAACAATTATCCCAGCTTGAAGACAAAATAGAGAGGAATCACTAACTACTGTGACATTGTGGTTAAACTGTCGTTCACAACTTCAGTATATGCAGAATTCAATTATGCTTTTTCTGTAAGGTTGCCAGAGTACGTGATTATTCAACTCCTGAATATGAATTAATACGATTAAAACTCTTTGCTTGAGGATATACAAATATTGCATGCCATGGACATTTATAATGGATGGTGCTCATGCAGAATTGCTAGCTACACCACAGGAGCAGAAACTCTTACCTATGTTCCATTGTGGCACAGTCCCAGTTATGTTGCTTGTCTTATGATACCTTTTGATAACGAATTTCACAATGAGCTTGACTTCTGCACTCCCTAAACTTCCCACACAAATAACATCTCTTAATGGAATTTTATAGAATTTGAGTTGTATTTAGTACGGAACGTCCTCCAAAATTCTTTTCCTTTCGTGATTATATAACACACTCTTCTGTTAAAGCCATTTCAGTTGCAAATGAGAGGGTAATAACTGAACCATGCGCCCTATTAATGGTTTGATTTCTTTAACTGTACAATCCCTGTTTTGATTTTACCCCAAACAGTCTGTCAATTAACGTGAGACGTCTGTGGATGTCTGATTCCGGAATTTGTTGGCAGCGTTCCTAAAATCATATTAACGTTTACCAGCCCTAGCGACCCACTCTGAAATCGTGATCTTTTGACCTGCTGCAAACAAATTGGATGTGCAGTAGTCATGAGGAATCTACCTCAATAGTTTTCAATTAATATGGGCTCCCAAAATTGCGTGAATTTGCGTACAAGGAATTAATCTCAAGTTTTTCTAATAATTTTTGACTTTACAGAATTTATCTTCTTGAGAAACTGATGTAAATGCTGCCGATACTTTCTTCTTAAAGGTTTGCGGTTCTTACTTCTGCACTAGAAGATCATCATCGGTACTTCAGAAACTGAAAACCTTCACACGTTATTACCTGCCGAACACGAATCACTAGTGGCTATGGCCATTTTTAAACACTACTTCTTATGTACTGTACTCACCTTGATTCTTTTTCTTAACGCAGTGCTTGAATTGCACGCCTTCCAGTTGTGTTGATCGAGCACTCCGATTGGCTGCTATATAATCAACTTGATATGCTTGGAACTGCAATGGCTGCACTAGCGTTTGCTGACGGCAACTAGTACACCACAATGCACCAAAACTTAGTACCACCGCTATATCTTATTGCTTGCGTCCATTCGCGTTACCCCGTCATTCATCGCTCCAAATACTAATTTGTAAAACTGAATCACTTCTGACTCAATTGGCTTAGTTTCTTTCCTCTTTGTATATGGATTTATAAAGAAATATTTAACAGTGACAGAAAATGTTTCCTTGTCTTTCTGAGACGGAAATAATACTACAAAAACATTTAACACTCTATAATTCATATTTTGAATAATTTACTACAGAACTGCACAAGTCATATTGTTATGTAGCGACACGCTAGATCGCTAGTCACAGCAAACTTGGTTTGTCCTGACCATTCCTCTCTTCGATCGGTTTCACTTCAGGATGTATGACTTTTGTGAGAAAAATAATAATATAAACATGACTGCTCCGTATTACCAAAGGAATTTATGTTAAAAATTATAGATTCAACACAATTAAAAGATCTGGTGAAATTACAGATATGGTTGAAATGTAATCCCATTAACAATTAACTGTAAACAACCAAATATTTGCATAAATAAATACTAATTGCTGGTAGATCCTTTCGTAAGCCTAGAGAAAGTATGGGGAAATAAAAATGGTTTTATCTATAAATGCACAGAAAACTGATGTGTATATCTATATAGCTGGCGAATGAACCCTTGGAGTAATCAAGTGGCATTGCGCTCCATATATAACGCTTAGATTTAATAATGTTGACGTGGACAAAGAATGAGTTGCCTTGCACTGGCTGAAAAGAATACTATGTGGTATTCACGTGGTCAGAATGGGGACATGATTTCTCAGGCTGATATTAGAAAGGGTTAACCATGGGTTAATAGGACACGCTAAACATACTGTTACCCAAAGCGTCCTATATTCTGATCATTCACTGGATAGTGCTTGGAAGAGAACTCCAATATTAAACATCTGAAAGATTCCAAGTCAGAATTTTACGAGTCTTTATTTATATGTCGAGTTATTCGATCGAATTTTGACTGTACGCTGATGTGCGCATGAACGTTAATTAAGGAGGGGGTATGACATAGATGGAGTTATTTGCGGTGAATTTACACAATTTTCGTGATTTTGACAAAATTCCGAAATTTATGCTAGGTATCATGATTTTTACAAAGTTAATGCATTTTTCAAAACATTACAAATCTTTTGCCAAAATTCACAATATTTCGAAATATTATATGCGTGAGAATGTGTCAGAGTAGTGTCGTATGGATAACTATGTGAGCGTAGATGCACGTGTCCATGTGCGTATCTATTGATGTTTTCATACCTATGACACGATGTCTGTGTATGTGTTGGTGAGTGTTTGTTGTGCGCATTCGGCTGTTGTTGGCTTTACGAATTTTTTTAGGTGCTAGTAGATAATTTCCACGTCATGTTCATTTTTCTTCTGTCGTAGGACCTGATTGTATGCGGTGAAACAATTTTACCACGTTGAATGATACGGTAAGCAGGCGCCTAATTTTTTAATGTTTGAATATAGTGGCAGGGACATAAAGTTCACAGTAACACTACGAAATTCGTTGAAAATGACGTTTTATATTTGCTATCTTTTTCCTGTGTCCCATGTGATGATAATAAGTTGCTTCTGAAATTCTTTCGAAATGTGATTTAGATTACAGTTTTTGTGTTGGATTAGTGTGTCTGTATGAACGTTACTGAGAAAGACTAGTAATGTCCGTGTGATGTTGTTTGAATGCACCCAAGGGTGTATGTCTTTGTATGGTGCTGTCAATGAATTTTTAAATATTCATAGTTTTGTGTGTATTCTGTGAAGTTAATACTGTGTGTAGTTTGCGGGAAAGGGGTAGTCTAAATGTATGAATTATTCATGGGTGAATTAGTGCCTATATGAGTTGACTGGGTGTGTATTGACATATGCTGGTAGACGTTTGTGTTTTGTTGGTATGTAGGTGAGTTTCTGTGGATAGTTAGAACCATTGAGAGTTCGTGTTTGTTTGTGTGATATCTGAATTTGTAAGTTAGTGATTGCGCGAATAATATTATGTGTGTATTTGGGTGTGGAGTTAGTATTAAGGGTAAGTTACAGTTGACATATGCTGTTGGATCTCTGCGTGTGGTGGGTGTATTGTGCTGTTTGTATGTGGTTATATATATATATATATATATATATATATATATATATATATATATACAGGGTGAGTTTTTTATCTTGAGACAACTAAATATCTCGAAAACTACAAATCCGATCAAAAAAAGTGGGTAATAAAAATTGTTCGTCTCGACGGGGGACATCCGATGATACCAAATTTGACTCCCCACCCCCACCCCCTAGGGGTGGGGGAAGGGGGAGAAAAAAAACTTAAATGGGAACCCCCATTTTTTATTGCAGATTCTGATTCCCCGGAAAAAACTACCCCTATTTCACCCCCAATTCGAGTCATTTTGGTCGATAGATGGCGCTGCAATCGACAAAAATCAAAATAAGCAAAAATTCATTTAAAAATGAGGATATCTCGTGAAATACACATCAGATCAGCAAAATACAAGTTAATGTGATTGATATTTTTCAAAAACTATTCAATAACACCACCCACCTCCAAACTTGAGGGATGGGAATGGACATTATTTCAAAATATCACCAGATCTCACTTCGCCTGATTTTTTTTTATGGGGATACTTGAAGAATGAAGTTTACAGTGAAGTGCCAACAACGCCTGAAAACATGATTGAACGAATTACCAACGCTTGTCAAAAAATCACGCCGGATATGCTTCTTAGTTGCGTCGAATCATTCCAAGAGCGGGTAAATAAATGCATCGATGTCGGTGGTGATATTTTCGAGCACTTGCTTTAGAATTGTTGTTAGAAACAAACACGTGAGAGGCGAGGGGACTCACCAAAAACAAGCACCCCGATGGTGAGAGGCGAGGGGACTCACCAAAAACAAGCACCCCGATGGTGAGAGGCGAGGGGACTCACCAAAAACAAGCACCCCGATGGTGAGAGGCGAGGGGACTCACCAAAAACAAGCACCCCGATGGTGAGAGGCGAGGGGACTCACCAAAAACAAGCACCCCGATGGTGAGAGGCGAGGGGACTCACCAAAAACAAGCACCCCGATGGTGAGAGGCGAGGGGACTCACCTAAATCTAGCACCCCAAAGGGAACAGAAAATTACTACGTCCACGTCGTTGTTCCTGGGTAACGCAAAAAGTAATGTTTGACTTTCGCTATCTGCTAAAGAATTTGCATCAGTGCATTTTGAAATAATGTCCATTCCCATCCCTCAAGTTTGGAGGTGGGTGGTGTTATTGAATAGTTTTTGAAAAATATCAATCACATTAACTTGTATTTTGCTGATCTGATGTGTATTTCACGAGATATCCTCATTTTTAAATGAATTTTTGCTTATTTTGATTTTTGTCGATTGCAGCGCCATCTATCGACCAAAATGACTCGAATTGGGGGTGAAATAGGGGTAGTTTTTTCCGGGGAATCAGAATCTGCAATAAAAAATGGGGGTTCCTATTTAAGTTTTTTTTCTCCCCCTTCCCCCACCCCTAGGGGGTGGGGGTGGGGAGTCAAATTTGGTATCATCGGATGTCCCCCGTCGAGACGAACAATTTTTATTACCCACTTTTTTTGATCGGATTTGTAGTTTTCGAGATATTTAGTTGTCTCAAGATAAAAAACTCACCCTGTATATATATGGGGGGCGGGGTAAGTAAAGTCCACGTCCTAGTCGTGCCCACTGGGACCTTCCATATATCATATGGCTGCTAACGGACCCTGTGAAACTGACCCTCACCCCTAGGTCGAACTCGTCCCAAGGTTGTGGTATCCATTCCCTTCGGCGGGACGGTCGACCAACTGGGGGAAACATCAGGATGGTCAACAGCTTCAACGTTGGTTGAGGATTATGAATCCCAACAGCGAAGAAGATTGAAGAACTATCCTAGATACGGGGAGAACCAAAACCCAAGACTCGTCTGTAGTGGATGGAATCCGCCGGTGACTTGGTCAGCGTCTGCTCACCCAGTGGGTGCGGCTGCAATCTCTGCTCCAGGAACTGACGACAATCCCTGATTCTAACTTCCCAGTGGAAAGACTGGACAAATATCTTAATCACAAGCCATGATGATTCGTGAGAGTAATGACAAAATTACCCCAGGTGGTAATCAATCCACCCGTCGATGGACGGCAACCGGGTATTCGGATTCTGGGGAACCCGGGCGATCACGAACACAGAGAAAGTCGGAGTTCTATGGTAGACTTCCATATAAAACCCCTACTTACACTGGTACCCTAAACATCAACACTCTCCTCTAACCTGGGAAACTACACACTCTAGCATCAGAAATAGATCGACAGAAAATCAAGATAGTAGCGCTCCAAGAAACACCAATCACCGATGAAGACACAATAGACTACCGAAACTACCGCATGTATAAGAGTAAAACAGGAAAACGAGTCGCTAATGGCGCGCCACTACTGGGTATGGCCTTTTTGTGGTACACAAAAGCATAACCAGCTCAATTAGAGAGGTCTCTCCCATAAACAACAGTCTCACGACCATGCAAATACAATGTGCTAACAAAAAGTACACCCTAACAAATGTCCACGCACCAATAAATGTAGACAACAAAAAGAAACCACAAGAATCCGAAAAATTCTGGGTTAAACTTGAGACAGTCATGGGAAAAAATCCCTAAAGAGGATGCAAAGATCTTACTTGGCGATTGTAATGCACAACTCAGGAAAGAAAAAGAATGGTAAATATCCCGCTCACAGATTCACAAACAAGAATGGCACGAGACTTATTGAAATATGCCAACACAGCAACTTAAAATCATGTCAACTTCTTTGAGAAAAAATCCACGAAATAAGACCTAGAGATCACCCATACCAGAACTCGGTGAATATCAGATTGATCGCGTTGCCATTTCTTAACCTCTACAAAAAGAAGTTTATGATGTTCAAGTCCGCAGAGGGGCAAACATAGATACAGACCACTATTCAACAAGAATTAAAATGAAATTCACCACAAAGAAAATGCATCAGATAAAACGCACCTACAGAAATTTGACACAAGGAGATTGAGCGAAAGTAACCTGAGAGAAGAATGGGAGAAAGAACAAGCAGACCCCTGGGAAAAATTCAACACCAAAATTACACAAAAGACCAAAATACTAATACCATTGAAAAAGAATACGAGAAATCCTTGGTGGAATTCAGAATGTGAGTGAACACTATCGGAACGCAAAGAAGCTTTTCTTAAATACACCAGTAAAAAATCAGTGGAAAACTTGCAGCACTTTCATGAAATCCGGAAATAAGTGAAGAAAATCATCAGACAAACCAAGAGAAAGTACCTGAAGGAGCAACTGGATTCCATCGAAGAAAACTTCCGCAACTATAATACCCGAAACTCTCATAGAAATTGCACAGGAACAATCAAAGGATATACTCCTCAAAACTTATGCTTTAGGAAATCGGATGGAAAGCTCACACTAACTAATCAGGAAAATTGTCGAGAATTGTCAAAATACTTTTTGAACTGCTCAACGGCCCTGAACCACCATAAAGATTCCAGAAGGAGATCCCCAATTATACCTATCCGGAATCCCCACCACCATCACAAGAGGAAATCCACTGGCATATTCTCAAACTTAAAAACAACAAAAGCACCTGGAGAGGATTGTATCAATGCGGAACTATTGAAAAATCTTGGACCAAATTCACTTAACGAACTCACACAAATCATTACAGAGAGCTGGCAGCCAGAAAAATTACCCGATGACTGGAAAAGCGCCCTCATTCACCCACAACACAATAAGGGAGATTAAAACGGACGTCAACAACTATTGAGGGATCTCCCTTCTTCAAGTTGCATACAAAACTCTTTCAGTCTGTCGTCTCAAAAGAGTGCAAGAGCAACTCGACCACAAAATTGGCGAGTACCAAGCTTGCGTCCGCACCGGTCGGAGTTGCATAGAACAAATATTCAATTTAAAAACTACACTATAATATAAAGCACTTAGGAACAGCACGGTCAGTTGCTCCTTTGTAGATTTCAAAAAGGCATATGATTCAATCGACCGGCAATCTCTCTTCAACATCCTCGAAGAGCAAGGACTCGATCTAAAATCCCGATACCTCATCAACCAAACACTCACCGGCACAACCTCCAAAGTGAAATTCATGGGAGAGATATCTGAATCGTTTCAGATCAATACCGGCAATCGACAGGGTGATGGTCTGTCCCCTAAACTCTTCAACGTTCTTCTGGATGAAGTCATCAGAGAATGGGAGAGAGAACTTAAACTGCAGAACTATTGGAAACCTATACATCACGGACGACGCAAGAATGCTATTAAAATTTCCTGCCTAGCCTTCGCAGATGATTTAGCCATACTTGCAGATGATGAGAACATAGCAATTATACAGATAGAAACTCTCAAAGAATGCGCTGAAAGAGTAGGCTTACAAATATCGTTCCAAAAAACCAAGTTCATCAGCTCAAAACTCCACACTCAAAATCAGGTCACAAAATATGGACAAATTGAGAGAGTCCCATATTTCAAGTATCTGGAAGAAATCATTGAACCCACAGGAGGAGAGAAAATAACACAGAAAGTTCGCATGCAAAAACTTAGGAGAGCCTACGATAAAACCTTCAACATTTATAATAAAAAATGTTTGTCCTTATATACAAAAGTCAGACATTACAACACAATTATCAAACCTGAAGCCCTGTACGCCAGCGAAACTTTAACACTACACAGGAAACGTGACCAAGCAAGCATTTTGAAAGAGAACGCAAAATTATAAGAAAATCCTTGGTCCAGAAAAAACAGATGCCGGATATAGACTTAAATCTCGAAAGACAACAGAAACACTGTCAAACTTCGCGGCAGACATCAGGAAACGAAGATCAAGATTTTATGGACATATCCACAGACTTCCAGCAACAAGACTGATTCATAAAATTGTGATAAACATAGAACAGCTAAAAACTATGCCCTGGGTCCAGCAGATCAAAAAATACCTGGAAAAAGCCCACATATAATCATCAGAAATCGTAGACAGACAAATATACAGAGAAAAAATTAACAAATGGGTAGTAACGCTAGAGAATGAAGTCATTAAGAGAACGGGGACGAAGTGGACTGAAGAAAGGAAGAGAATCCACCGAGAGAAAAAATGAAAGCTATATGGAAACTTAGAAAACTGAATGTTTAAGGCTTTGCGTGATCCGACAGGGTCCAATTGCAAGACTCAGAATGGATAGGTATGTGCGTGTGGGTAGTGGCGAGGTATCTTTGTGTATTGTGAGTATATGAGCGAGAGTCTGCAATAGCGTGTTTTCCTGTGTGGTGATATTTGGATGCACGTTATTTGTTGTGACGGAGGCCTCTGTGTATGAGAAAGAGTTAGTTGGTGAGGGCCTACGTGTGATCGAGTGAGTTAGTGTCTGTAAGTGTTTGAGTGATGTCTAAATGTGTGTGATTTGATGGTTGTTTGTTGTAGATGACTAAGTCTATGTATGAGTTAATCTCAGCTGTATGAGTGTTTACGTATACAGGTGGATGTCTGTATGTGGCTGGTGTTTGAATTTGTGTGGTTTGGTCTGTATGTCGACTAGTGTTGGTGTATGTTGCTGTGTGCTTGTACATGAATGAGTTGTACGGCTGGGGGAATGGTAGGGTGTCTGTAGGTGGGTGTGTATGTAGATGCATGCTATGTTTTTGTTTTTTAGTGGTTATGCCATAATGCCAGTGGGTTATGAAGTATGTTGCTGGGTGCCTTTGTGTGTGCTCTAACGTAGGGTTACCAGACGTCCCCGTTTCACGGGGACAGTCCCCGTATTTAGCTTTCTGTCCCCGGACAGATTTCGTCCCCGCAATGTCCCCGGATTTTTGCTGTTGTCCCCAGAATATTTTTTAATCAAGCGAGAGTTTTTTAAAAAACCCTGATTTGCTAATTCATTCGTTTAAAGAAAGAAATAGAAAGCGCACTTCTTTCCTTGTACGTGCCTTTGGACACAACATCTTTGGAAAATCTTATATCTTCTTGCTGTTTGCAACAAGTCTGTGATACTCTTTGGAATTGGTAGATAGTTCAATACAGTACTGACAATATGCACTTTTGCGCTACAACTAGTTATTGTTACATTTCATTCAGTAGTGCCAAAAGGTTTTAATTTTCGCGTTACCTCTTTGTATTAAGCTCTATTTTATTGGTGTCTGCTCCATAAATGATAAATTTCTCTATAGGTATTTTGGCAGTTTTAGCACCTGTTTTGGAGCCAAGCTATATTCTAATTGCTACAGTTGGCGACACTACATTTCCCGGCGTTGTAAACTTTGCTTGTTGTTGAGGTGAAGCCTAAGTTCGCACAATTTGTTTTGTTCCTGTGTTTTTAGTGTTTTAACGATGTCTTCATCTAAGAAAAGAAAATGTGTGGTTAGTGATGGAATGCTGAGGGATTTTCCATTTATTAGGCGAGGAAAATATGAGAGCACCGCGTTTTGTTCGTTATGTGAAATATCATTCACGGTTAGCAGTGGTGGAAGAACCTCCATTACAGACCATGTGGATACTAAACGACACAAAAATGCTGTTCTTCGCGTCAGTAACAACACGAAAGTGTCTCAGTTTTTCAAGACGATCATGCGAGATAAAAATGATATGGACATTGCACTTGAAGAAGGAACATTTGATTTTCATATTGTGCGGCATTACCAAAGATTCAAATCAATGGATTGCACATCGGGATTAATGAAGAAGTTCAACGAACCCAAGTTCTCGTGTTCTAGAACAAAAGTTGAGTCTATAATAAAATTTGTGATAGCTCCATGGGCAATTGCAGAAACATTAGAACAATTACAAACGAGCCTCATTTGTGAGCGTGCTGTTCGATGCTTCTAACCATGGACATGTAAAAGTCTTACCCATTCTAGTAAGGTATGTTCATATCAGTGAAGGAAAGGACTGTTACAATACAAAATAAGATGATCGATTTTGTTGAAATTTCTGGAGAGACTTCCGATATTCTATCTGAGACCTCACTTCAGTCTATTAAAAACTCTTTGCATACAAAATAAAGTTGTTGCCATTTCCGGAGACAACTCAAACACAAATTTTGGAGGGCTTAAAAGGAGAGGGGTAAATAATGTTTTACATAAAATTGAAGCAACTTTAGAAAGAAAAGTGATTTGTCTTGGATGTGTAGCTCACATGATCCACAATTGTTCACATTCTGCAATTGATTCAATTCCTCTTGATATTGAGGGACTTGTTGTGAAGATATTTGGTTTCTTTTCACATATTCACAGTCAGAGTTACAAGGCAAAAGGAATTTTGTGAACTGCGTTGGACAAGAATACAAAGAAATACTAGGCTACAGTAAAATTAGGTGGCTTTCTCTTCTACCAGCTATCAGAAGAATATGTGAAATCTATCCTGCTCTCAAATCGTTTCTTCCTGTCTGAAGATAAATGCCCAGTAATGCTTAAGAAGTGGTTTGATGATCCCTGCCACCTTCTTATGGATGAATTTTGCCCACTCAACTATGCCCCTTTTTCATGATGCAATAATATAGGCAGAAGGCAATGATGTCACAGCAATTGAGTCTTCCATGATACTGAGTAATTTAGTCAGATGCTTACTTCAAGAAAAGAAGAAAAGTTTATTCCTTCATCAGTGAAGAAGCTCTTGTTATCTCTAGAAGAAGATGGGTCATGTTCCACTATAGAAGTCCTCAACATGTCATATGACTTCTACGACAATGCCATACAATTATCTGCATGCCTGGGGTGTTCATTGTCAAGATTTGTGCCACTTGAAATGTATGCTGCTCAGATCTGTTCCTGAAAGAGTTAATTCGAGGCAACAATTAATTACTTCTTGTCAAAAGTGAGTGGAGTTGATTTAGATGAGGACAGTCTTTTCGATGAAATTACTTCTTTAAAGAATTTGTATCAAAAGATAAAGTAGATAGTTGGAATGAATCCAGTGTTGATGTTTGCTCAAGATGGAGTGACGTTTTTTCACATTTTTCTGACAAAATAGTTACATATGTACAGCTTCGCAAGTTAGTAGAACTGTCTTTGTGTCTTCCTGGGAGTAACGCATCTGTAGAGAGAGTTTTTTCCTCAATGAACATGATGTGGACATCACAGAGATCCAGAATGAGTACAGAAACAGTTCAAGCTATGTTAATTATATTAACAAATTTTTCCATGACTTGCCAAGAATTTTCAGTCAAGCTTGGATGCAGACAAGATCTTCTCAAGAAGATTCATTCTTCTGAGAAATACAAATGCTAACAAGTTGGAGGTAAAATCAGGTACCATATCATTTTAGAATACAAAATATATAACAATGATAAATATGATTCTTTTAAGTTAACCCCACCTTTAATCCTATAACTTAAAAAGCGCAACGCGTCATTAGGAAAAATGCCGAAAGCGTCCCCGAATTTTGGTGAAAAGGTTCTGAAGCGTCCCCGGATTCGGAGAAAAAATTCTAGTAACCATACTCTAACGTCGACTCAAAATTGTGGACGAAGCTGTTCTGTTAGTTTCGGTAATGCGGACATAATGACATTCATCACCGCGTGTGGTAAGTTACTCGCTATTAGCTGTGTATGATGTACCACTAACCAGTAGAGTGAAATGAAAAGGAAGAGTTCAAGTACAAAACGTTGTACAAAAATGAGAAAGAATATATTATTCACGGAATTTTTTAAGCACTGCAATTAAATTTGAGATGACGCAGCTAAATAGGGCAAGACGATATGTAGTATCGAGGGGGGAAAATCTTAAATAAAAACAGAACGTATTTACAAACAATCTATCTGTGCAGTGACCAAAATAAATAATTTTAACACATCTGAAACACACTCAAATATGAAAGCGGGCACAAAATAACGTAATAAACGTCTATTTATTAAAATGCCAGCTATCTCAATCCTTTTTGCACTCTTGCAAATTATGTCACACTCATTCAGAAAACTATCACATAAAATAAAACCAAATACTACACCCTTTAATCACGTAATCACAATAAACCCACCATTTTCTTTATATTACAAAAATTTAATTATTCATGGGTGAGCAATGCATGGGAAATAATTGCATGCCTGTTGAAATTGGGAAAGGGGGGGGGGAGACATCAAGGCTAGCGAGCGTAATATTCACTAGTGAGTTAGATGACTGATTTATTCACAAAATTGCTGTGATTTATAATTAGGCAACAAATTGTGTTTGAGCTCTTCAAATAATGAAATAAAACAGAAGTTTATTTTTGGTCGCATTTGATTTCTTAGGCCACAGTGCCAGTTGAAGACATTTCAAATGTATCAGTTAATATAGTCCATCATTTTCAGTAAGTAGGGACAACGCAGGACGGACACAACATGAACACAACACAGAATGCTCAAACACCATTGCCCTCAGCCGGACTGGAACCAGCGACCTTCGGTGCGAGGAGTCTATACTCTAGCCCCTACGCTACCGAGGGCGGCAAGAAGAAAAGCCTCGAAAAAGATCTGGTGCCCATTAATTACTAATGTAAACTATCGCTTCTTGAGTCCCTACAACAATATATCGAGGTCTTTCTGGAAACTTGAAGGTAAGGCTTTTAACTGACCAATGTCTTCGGAATTTTTGTAAACCATGAGAGAATTTGAATTACATATATAACTCCTTTTACTTATGTCTTCGCTCAAAACTAACATTCACGGGCATTTTTTGTTATGTGCATCCACCCAGATATAATTGACATTAGTTATGTTTCGTTTAGTAAGATTTATATTTTTATGGCTTTATACCTCGTTGGCGTCCAGGTCACTAGAGAAAGAAAAGAACTGGTAGCAAGGAAATGAAAGGACTCTTGAAGAAACCATTCCTGCATTCACCTGGAAACAATGGAAAACAAATCAGGATTGTCGGTCGTGATACAGTTTAAATTTTCGTTTTTGAATTGCGGAATATGACGGCTTGTACATCAAGCACGAGTTTTGAAACTGCTGTACATCCTATGCCTCTTGGAGATGTTCAACGACCTCAATCAAATTCTACTATCACAAAAGAAATATTATTTTTGTCACAATGCAGAACACGTAACAACACATTAAAGAGTAAGCTGTGGCCTGCAACTTCGTTCGCTCGAACTGAACCAATATCGTCAACATCTACATGATCCACTTACTGAACGTTAATTATTTTTGCTTCAAGAGTCTCCATAGCAAAAACTTCATTCCCCCTAATAATTCGATGCCCCTCATATGCTGAAATCACGACAAACATTTCAACTATTGTACCTTTAATGGATATTAACTTGCGTACACTTTTATTTTAATTCATTACTTTTTCATGTCGCATCAAAATAAATCATACTTTATTCTGCCCAAGGGACCAGAGGATGTTTCTTAATCGGAATCCCACAAAAATCAGACAGTAGTTTTTTACGTGAATCACAATCAACGATAAATTATCTTAATTTTCTCCTTAGCTTTTCGACCTAAAATCAAACGGAAATATACCTTTTTTTTACCCACGGTACAATGGGCTACACATTAATTGAATAGCATAATGCTCCGGCCAATAGTTTCCGCATGAATCACGTTCAAAGCAAAATGATCCTAAGTTTTTCAGCTTTTAGGTGACACGTCGAAACGAAACATGACATTTCTTATCTGCTGGACCACGGGCTATACATTAACTGAAAGTCCATTAAAATCCGATTAGTAGTATGCGTGAATCGCGTTCAAGGAAAAGTTATTTTAAAATTAATGTTACGTCAGAAAGAAACACAACCGCGGAACCAAGGGCTATACCCCAATCAAAACACCTTAAAAATCAAAGCAGTAGTTTTTAGTTGTATCACGTTCAACTAGAAATTATTACTAATTTCTCAAATTTCTGAGCTTTTCGATATGACATCAAATTGAAATATAGGCCTCCATTATATCACCAGCGGGACCATGTCCTGTACATTTAAGAAAGATCCAACAAATTTCGAACGGTAATTTTTACGGGAATCACATTCAACCAGAATTTATCTCTAACTTATCAACTTAAAAACTATATATCAGAATGAAACATAACACATTTTAACCGATAGACCACTGGTTGTACATAATCGAAACCCCGTCAAAATCCCATCTGTAGTTTTTCATGAATCCCGTTCATATAAACTTCCAAACAGACAGAAAGAAACAAATTAAAATGAAAAATTGATTCCTTCTCTGTAACCTATTAATAGCACCTCAGCTCATTTTTTAAATATCGTGTACGTACAGACTTTTTACAAATTAATTTTTTATTAAGTGTATAGATTATTCTCATCAGTTTTTGAGTACATTATTCTACTGTATCTGTATTCGTTTAGCTAACGTAAGGCAAGGCAATCCTTGTTTTCCTAGTTCCTTACCGCACAATTTTAATAAAATCGACTATGCTAAATGGCTAAACTGTTTGGCGTGATTATATGTAAAACCCTGTCACCAGGTCATTATGACCGCTCGAGCCTTTACCTTTACCTGTAATCTGCATAAATATGTAGATTTGATGAAATAGTGACTGTTTTATCACTGTATATGCATTTGTTGAACTGATTTAAGTTTCAGGGATATCTTAATTTATTTTTCTTATAAATTCTGTAATATTCTGCTGTTCATGGTATCAGGATACTTTTTTTTTTTTTTAAACTAAATGCATCTGTCCTTGTGAAAGTGAACTTATTCGCTTCTCTATAAGAAATTTTTCTGTTAGCAACACATCTAAACAAAAATTTCCCACGTGGAACTTGTTTTACACCGTTTCTAAAATAGTCTGTATTCTTTTAGCTTTAGTATATAACTTGGTTAACCATAATAACGTCCCTATAATTTTCACAATTTTCTCTTTTGCAATTGTTGGTTATTAGAGCCGGAAAAAATAGAGGGAAGAAACAGAATCGAATTACTTCATCGCATTTTAAAGTAATGTACCGGGCATTCCTCAGGAGTGATCACAGGAAACCACGGAAAAACTAAATACGGAGGCCGTGCCGTTGATTGAATCCACGTCCTCTCAAAAGCATAGCCCAAACGGTAACCACTTATCAATCGGTCTCAGTCTAAATCTATTGACACCACGTAGGAAAAGAACTGAAACCCCGATACAGAGGAAAACGTTAATTCAAAATACTTCTAATTTCGTGGTAACTGGTTCTCATTTCGAAAGGAAGGTTCTTGGAGACATAAATTTCTCTACCCAGTGCATATTACACTAAATCAGTAACCTACTGCTTCCTAAGTTGCTTAAAGTAAAAATAACTAACTTGCGCTTAGTACTAACAAGCGATTCTGAATACATCACGCAGCAGTGCAAATATCACTTAAATATGCTGAATAGTGCCATTTATTATATGCTTTTTTCTGTCTGGGTTGATCTTGTGACGCAACGTCCTAGTTTTAAATGCCAACCGTTTCGGCCGAAATGCTTCAGATTGGTGTAGGTTATTCGTAGAGCTTACAAAACACATAGTCACATGTCACTGTCACATGTTGGGTTCCAAATTGAAGTTATTAGTTCATTGTTTCAGATTATTTACTACAGAATTTTTTTATTCGTTATAAGCAAATCTTAATTTACATTACGAATGGCAAACGTAGAATCGTACATGTGACTGTGATAACTCGTAAAAATGGCAGTTACCGGATTTTAAGAATGTTATCAAAACTTTGAATTCATATATATTAGGTAGTTATAAAATACTCGGTTAATTTCGGAATGCGAGCAAAATGCAACGTATTTTAATTTGCAAAACATGTTTAAACATCTGCTGACATGAAATTACAAGTAAGACATTTCATCATTATTTTACGAGTTATCACAATATTCATTTGGTTTACTTTCAACTTTTAACAATTTCGTAGTTATTATTATATATACGTTTCGGAAAAACAAGTCTCAGAACAGCTGTTGGTACTTGAATAACTTTAAAACTGAATTGATCAAATCAAAATCTAATATCAGTTACACTGTTACACCAAATGTTATGTATCGATGCACAACTACTGCAATTCCTTTGTGTTGCAATCATTAGATAATTTAATAGTATTGTGCGAAGGACTAAACTAAATATTTAAAATATTTTGATTACAATTGACTAACATTAAATAATTAATTATTTAGGATCACGATTATGTAACAAAACTATGTTATATTTCCTTTTATCTTACAAAAACTTTAGCAACATTTGAGATGTATAGAGAACCAAATTGTACTGCGTTAATTACGAAACTGAATAGTGAATAAACTCTAATTGATTAAATAATTAAGATCAAAGTTATTTTACAACAATATGGTATATTGGTTTCAATATTTCCACTTATTAAAAGTTAATCAACATTTATATTGAATACCCAGAGAGCTATTTCAAGACAATTTGCCTCATATAAGAAATGTCAAACACAGCGTAGTTTAAGTCCTTACAAAGCTAGTTGGGAGTGAGAGAGTACCAACGCACAAATAAAAAATAAAAAAATTGTGGAAATATCTGCCAATTTCAGTAATTATTTATGTCCCGTACATGAATTATGTCAAAGAATAATTGTGATTGGTTTCTCAGTTGTAGACGAAACTGCCGAGATTGCAACAAATAGCAATAAATAGATTTACAGGTAAAAAAAGTTTGATATGTTACAACTGCAAATTGGGCAACATAACTCGGATCTTCAACCTCGTCTGATGAAACTAGGCACAAACAGAAACTTTCTTCATCAGCAAAAACGATGTATCAAACCATTGCATCAAACATAAAGGCACAGTTACAAGAGCTTTAGATTTTCGTATTTGCTTAACAGCGTGACGGCAATATTGAGGTCTGCTAATGTAATTGAATTCCAGAGAGTCACTCACCAAGTACTGGCGAACTACATTGATAGAGTAATTTCCTGGCTTTTGTGACAAACATTCTGTGATCGTATATTCTCTCCGATGGATATTTTGAATATTTTCAATGAGTGTGTTGCAAAGAGATAATGAGAAACAACGTGTGTGTATTAACAACACAATTGTATTCAACAATGTATTCTAGCCGAATTAATTAAAATTTTGTTTACGCTATATTCTCCAGAGATTCATCTTACAGTAGTACTATTCCCTTTTACTGGTTACTAAATCATTTAAGACCGTCAACTCTCGGGAACAGTCACTCACTATCAATAAGAAATAATCAAATTAAAAATAGGTACATATTCTACAATATTCACGCAGTCAGAAACCGAAGATGTTATTCTGCCATGCATTATTACAACTCCCAATATTAGTATCAGATTCGTAACAGAAAATGATCTAAAACACGTCTAATTTAATTGCTATGGAGCGCACCCTCCGGTGGCAATTAACCTGCACACCCATTTTACCCTTTCCTTTTCCCACCTACTTTTGATCTCTACTAAATTGAATTTTAAACTATTCCATCATTTCTCTTTGTAACTTATTACAATCCCTGACACCCTTCCTAACGAAAGAAAATTTTCCCAAATCCTTTCGACTAAAATCGAGTGGCATCTTGTGTTCATGATCATCTCTTCCCTCCCACGCATCTTTCTAATTTCTCCCACCAATACCTTTCTATCTCTCATCAGTAATAAACGCTTTGTACACTCCCATTGATCTCTTCAACCAGCTTCTGTCTTCGAATCAACTCATTCCAGCTACTTTATCATATCAGTTACTTATTGTGATCTGCGGTAATTTCCAAAGATAAATCCAGCAGGCCTTCTTTGTATTCCAGAAAACTTTTGTATTTGATACGAAAATGTTGGTCCCATATTACAGCTCCATATTCTGAACAATGTTTTGTGCCCCAATTCCCTAACTTCTATGGTACATCCTCTCATCACTTGTGACGATCACGTATTTATAAGCGTATTCTATGTTCCGCAAGCATACTCGTATACATCCTTTAAAGTTTTGTTTCGTGCGTTCTTTGTTTTCATTGCGTTGGTTGCTACGACAGATTGAGTTGCTTTGTGGAGACGACGTAAGAATCAATGAAATTTCCACAAAGGTTGTGAATTATGCAAACCATTACGGAGTCCGATATTAATTTGATCTGTGTTTAGTTTCGGCTGGTGTTGGCGGAAGATATAAAACTAATCAATGAACTGAATTAAAAGTTATTACCAAGACAAATAATTGTTTATGTATTTCATAATAGTCAGAAGCTTTATATGAACAAAGACGACCGTGTTTCGAAGAGTAGAATAATTGTGCTCCGAAAGTAACTATAAAACATTACGTAAATCAGAGGCACCAAGCTGAAACGATAAGTGAACAAAAATAATACATGGCGATCGTGACAGGACTCAAACCTGCAATATTTCCCACAAGTGAAGGATTATGAACTCCTTAACTACTACCTGTCCAATGTGTTCTTCCCCGTTAAGGTTTATTTAATCACAAGTATTGCCAAGGTAAATATATTTCAAGTCTTCAATAAGAAATTCCTTCCATATTTTATAATCATAATCAACCTTTAGTTTTTTATCTGTGTACCTAATAAGCTAAATCTTCTTGCATTTACCTCAATCCAATACAGCTGTTTACAGTCTTCTATCTAGTATCCTAATTCTATTATATAATATTATATCATCTGCCAAGAATCTAACGTCTGATAGTAAACCATCAAAACAATCATTAATTAGAATAACGAATAGCAATGGTCTCAGTACGCTACCTTGTAGGACTCCCATGCTCACATCCACCTCTTTTAATACTGCATTTCATAAACTAACTTTTTGCTTTCTATTTTTCAACAATTTTTCTACCCAGATAATCCTCTTTTCATCCACTCCAATAGTTTTTGCCTTTTTTACCATCAGTTTATGGCTCACTCTGTCAAAAGGCTTTGAATGATCTAGTGATACACTGTCAATTTCACCTCCATTGTCCATTTCGTCAGAAATATTTTACATATCGGGTACTTACTGAGATTAGCATGAATATCCTCCTTGCTTATAGCAATATTTCAGACCTGTAAACTACTTACGTTCCTCTCAGACACATCTGATGTTACATATCAATCTCTTCATTAATTTACCTAGCACAAGTGTCGAACTGTTTTCCCTGTAGTTTTCCACCCTATTTGTCACCAATCCTTTGTTGACTGATACTACAATCTCACTTTTCCATTCATTTGGTGAACAGCTAATATCCAGACTCAATTTAAACAACGTTTCAAGATAAGGTACAATGTCGCATCCTGCAGTCTTTCAGACATCTGTAGTAATATTATCTATACCAGCTCCAGGATGATTTTTTAGATTTCTTGGCTTCATCATGATATCTTCATATTGAATTCAAAATTTTTTTGTCTGCTCATTTCTAACTGTTCGTACAAGCTCGTTATCTCCCCCTCTACTGTTCTTGAATAATAGTTCCTAATGGTCTAATTAAACTAGTTACTTAATAACTCTGCTTTTGAAGTCCACAGTTACTTTTTCTCCATCCTTATCTATAATTGTCACAAAACCGTCTCTGCCCATCAGTTTTCTAATATAAACATAGAAATTGCTAGATTCATCAGTCGGTTGCCCCACTGTACAAATAATATTCTTTATAAACCCATCTTTAGCCGTTTTCTATGCCATTGTTAATTACTTATTTAGTTGTTTCTAGTATTCCCCATTGCCTTGCTGTCACTTAACTATGTTATACACACTTCCCACCAACCTCTTTAACCTTCTCAACTCCCTGTTATAGTATGTAGGTTTTGTACTTCTTTCTAATTTTTTTTAAGAATAAATGTTTCTTCGCCCTTTTTCACTAACTCCTTGAACTGATCGCACTACACATGGGCCATCCTTCCATTTGCTGAAACAATCCGTGAAAAGTCTTTAAAGTTTTGAAATTTGTGCTTTTTTTCGAAATAATCCTATTTTCCCCTTCTTTTCTGGCCACTGGTTTAGTGAGACCCCTTTGATCACTTATTCTTTCAGTTACTGGACACACTACAAGGTTATCATCAGGCTTTATTAGGATGTGTTTGGTCCCATTGCGTACAGCTCTATCACTAGTGTAAAGCTTCCTTCTCTTATTAAGGTATTTTAAAATCTCTGTCTGCAAACAATCTAATTTCTGATAGTAAACCATCAACACATTCATTCATTTCAATATCAAATAGCAATCTCTCTTGTGTTATTAATCTTATTTCCTACCCAGTGAAACCTGGAAAATTTAAATCCCCACCAATAATGACCATTACATGCTCACTTCAAGACTATGAATATGAATTTTGTTTCTTCCCTAATTCCTCATAATCATTATTCATGCTTTCACCTCGGTAAGCACCCAACATCGTGATTTCATTTCATTTTTCTACCCCAGAAGTCTACCCCAAGTAACTCATGGTGACTATCTCTGAACATTAGTGAAATGTCCTAGTCCCTTTACTGACCAGTCAGTGTAAATACCCCTCCATCAGTTGTTCCTCTATCAATGCGGTACACCCTGTAACCATCAGGAAAAACCTCCTTGTCTAGTACTCCTTCATTTAACCAGGATTCTACCATTATAGTTATTTGTGGTTCATGTATCTCTATTAGGTTTGCAAACTACAGTATATTGCTTTGTTTTATTAAACTTCTACATTGCACGAGTAATACTCTTATCACTAGCTTTGTGGTATTTTCTGCATTTCCAGTTCTACATACCTCTGTCATTGTTTCAAAAGCTCCATCTATTTCTTTAGCTGTAGTGATTTTTTTCCCCACTGTGGATCTATAATCAGAATCCCTTTCATCACCTATTTTTATCCCCTAACCAGCAGCCCCAACCTTAAAAAGCCACAGTCCTGGCCACGTCATCACTGGAAGTGGAATCTCTAAGAGCATTAGCTACAAATGTCAAAGTATTCCCATGCCCCATCTATTTAGGTGTAGGCCATGCCTAGTGAAACCTCACCAACCAATGATCTCTACAAGCACCATCCGAAAGATAGAACTAACGCCATTTCCACGTTAAGCCCGCCTCATAGCGTGGTTCATCTGTGGCTGGTCATGGCAACTTAGGATCTCCATGAGTTCACCCCTGATATGCTGTGCCTCCTTCACCACTTTCTTCAGTCCACTCTATGTACTATAATTAGTTTTTCCATTAATACTATTCCAGACAGGTCCCACTATCACTACTCTATGCTCTTTAGTGAAATCCCTATAGTGTGTACCTATATCCTCTATTACAAGACCTCATGTTGCACTAGGTTTCAAAAAACTTGTGACCTGGTAGCCTGTGCCTAATGATCATGCAGAGGAGGGCCTACACCACTCCCATGGCTGCTACCTAGCAGCAGGACCGTTTTCTTCTAATTTTTTCCTTGCACACAATTTCTCCTGAACGCCTGCTGCACCTTACCTAATCTTACAACTACATGAGGATCTTTGCTTCCAGACTCTGGTAACAGGTCAAACTTATTCTTCCCCACCATTTCTGCAGCGTCTGGTTTCTTCAAACAATTTACCTTATTTTTCCTACGACCTGTTATCAGCTCCCAACCATCCGTCTCACTCTCCCCAGTTTTTTTTTTTTTTTTTTTTTTTTTTTTTTTTTTTTTTTTTTTTTGCAATTCTTAACCAATCCTGCATGTCTCAAAATATGACCTACCATCCTGTCTCTTCTTTCTTCAAGACTTCCACAAACTTCATTCCTCGCCCATCATTTCCAAAACACGTTCGTTTTGTACTTTATCCGTCCACTTAATTTTTAGTACCCCATTTCAAATGCTTCAACTTTCCTTCTGTCTGGTATTCCTATAGTCCATGCTTCACTGCCATAAAGTGTGGTGTTCCACACACAGAGTCTTAAAAAGTTCTTTCTGAGTCCTAGATCAATATTTGAAACTAAAAGAATTCTCTTTTTCATGAAGGTTCTTTTCGCTAGTGTTATTCTGCTCTTAACACTATTTCTGCTTCGGCGATTAGTTGTAATTTTACTTCCTAAGTAGCAAAATTCAGAAACTTCTATATTTAATCTATATTGGTATTCCGCTACATTTCATCACTTTTGTCTTGCGTTGGTTTATATTTAGTCCAAAATCTTCATTCAGTATTTTTTTTCATGATATTAAATAACTTCTCAATATCCTCAACCTGTTCTGCTAACAAGACAATGTCATCAGCAAATCGTAGCAGACTGATTTTTTCACATTGAACATTTATGCCACATTCAAATCTTTCATTAACTTCCTTTATTGCTTCTTCTACATACAACTTGAATATTAATGAGGATAGACTACAACCTGGTCTCACACCCTTTTTAAGTGATGCATGTCTCTCATTATTCTCTACTTATATTATATTATAGCTACTTGATTCTTATAAATATTATAAAGTATCCTTCTATCTCCGTATTTTCGACCCGTCTTCTTTAAAAATTTTGAACATCTTGTTTCAACTAACATTATCAAAATCTTTTACTATGCCAACAAACTCCATAAAAGTATCTTTGTTTTTCTTGATCCGCCCTTCAAGTATTAATCTTAACGCCAGAATTGCTTCTCTTGTACCGCGGTTTTTCCTAAAATCAAACTGATCTTCACCTAGTATATCGTCTATTCCGCAGTATATTATTCTGGTCAGCAATTTCAAGGCATGTGATATTAGACTTATAGTGCGATAATTCTCACATCTGTCAACTTGTGCTTTCTTTGGAAGTGTGAAGATGACACTTTCATTAAAATCAGTTGGAATATCTCCTGTTTCATAATTTATTGATATAAGTTTGAATAATTTTACTGTTCGTTTTTTCTCCTAGGGATTTCAGAAGTTCTTCATGAATCTTATAAATTCTAACTGAATTCAAATTATTCAAAGCTCTGTCAAATTCTGTCCTCAAAACAGGATCACCTAAGTCATCAGTGTCGCCATCGACTTCTTTTTCTAATACACTTTTGTTCAAATCATCTCCATCAAACAGTTTTTCTATGTATTCCTTCCATCGGTTATCTCTATCTTCTGAACTTAGAAGAGTTTCCCATCGGCAACTTTAATGTTTTTACCTCTTTTCTCCATTTCTCCAAAATTCTGTTTGATCTTCCTATATACCACATCTACATTACCTACGAATATTTCCTTTTCTACTTCTTCACACTTTACTTGGAGGCCATTTTTCTTTTGCTTTTTTTGCATTTCCTGTTTATTTGATTTCTAAATAGTTTGTATTGCTTTTTTCCTGCTTCACCCTGGATATTTTTGTTCCTTCTCCTCTGATACACCAACTCCAAAATTTCTTCTGTGATCCAAGGTTATCGGGCAGCTTGTTCCCTAAAGCCTAATGTCTCATTACCAGCTTTCATTATTTCGGTTCTTTAATGCGTTCCATTCGTCCTCAGTTGAGCCATTTTCAAAGTTACTACTTAGACCCACGTCTAACAATACCGCAAACTTCTTTTTCATGTTAGATTGTTTCAATTTGTTCTGCTTGTGTTGCTTCTGTATTTCTTGAATTTCATCCTGCACTTAACAACAACCACATTATGCTCGGTGTCTATGTCTGCTCCTATGTATGTTTTATACTCCAGAACTTGATTCCTGAATCTCTGTTTGTCCATGATATAATCTAGCTGAAATCTGCCTGTATCCCCTGGACGTTTCCAGGGTATATCCTTCTAGCGCGATTCTTAAATATTGTATTCACCACGACTAATTTATACCTTTCACAAAATTCTAACAATCTTCTGCCTTGCTCATTTCTTTCTCCTAAACCAAAACTTCCTACACTATTCTCCTAATTTCCTTCTCCCACTACCGCAATCCAATAAACCTTGATTATTAGATTTTCCTCCCCTTTTGCATATTGTATTAATTCTTCAATTGTATCATATATTTTCTCTATTTCTTCATTATCTTCCTGTGACGTCGGCATGTGCACTTGTACTAACGTGCTTGGGGCGGATTTAGTTTCTAGCCTTATCAAAATAATCCTGTCACTAAACTGTTCACAAAAAGTCATCCATTTTCCTATTCTCTTATTCATACAAATCTACACCAGTGACAGCTTGTGTGCTAATTATCCTACATTCCTCAGACCAGATATCCTGTTCGTTCTTACATTTAATCTCACTAATCCCAACCACATCTATTTAAGTCGTTCCATCTCCCTTTATAAGATTTCAAACCTACCTGCCATATTGAGACTTCTAACATTCCACGCTCCGACTCCTAGATCGTGTCTATCCATTCTGATGACTCCTACCTGAGCAGTCGCCCCCTGCAGATTGCTTGGTTATTTTAGCTCCGGAATATTTTACCCAGGAAGTAGCCATCAAAATATATGTAATTTGAGAGGATTACATAGCCTCGAGATACCATTAGGGTCTTTAATGCAGAGGTTCCCCGTTGTCTTCTGTATTCCCATGCCGTTGATAATTTCTGATTCATCCTCCTTTCGGGGCCGTTTCCAACCCCAAGGACAAGAGGGTGCCCTGATCCACTTCCCGCTCTTTTGCCTTTGTTTCGATGGCCGTTGGCAAGCAGTGGGCGACAACTTATGACAGGCATCTTTCAGTCGCTAGAGCCTCGCCCGTGCAAATGGGGTGCACCACGTGAAGGAGTGGTTGCCATTTGGTTGGAAGAGGCTAATATCAGGACAAGCGCCCACAGGCCGAGCCTAAAGGACCCTAACCGTTCCGCGCAAATCCTTGATCTCTTCGCCCGTCTCCCTGATATTTTCATCCCTAATACAAAGCAGACAAAACCATTTCAGAGTCTCTTTAATTTCCCATTTTTCCTCTATACTCTAGGCCCAATGAAGCCGCTACTTACGCCCACTGCAACCCATACGATTCGTCACGTTCCTGCAACAGGTGCTACACTCTCCAAACGTTATTTTTCCCAAATACGTCAAGTACCTTCCAAACGAACTTTACGTTGTATAAACAATACTCTATAAATAAACAAACACTAGGGATTAAAATATGAAATTACTGATGATAGAATAGTACTGAGTAGAGCAACTTTTTAATCTTCCAGACTGAGGTTTAAGACAGTTAAACCAAAACTACCCACACAACATCTACAGTATTACTGATACTTGTGACAACATTAGCATAACTTTTTCCTGGAGCAGTACCGCTAAACTTTGAAATAAACGAGTTAACTAAATCTTATTTAAACAATGTCACTACTCTGTGCCCAAAGTCTCCAAACGTACAATTTATTGTAAAATCTGATAATTTTCACAAACTCTTGGAACTACTGTACTGAGCCGTTTACAAAAACCTTTACTCACTTGCTCTGCTACAGAATAATAAATCCACTACCTACAAACACAAAACTATGCTGTACTGTTAAAACATAAATACCTGTTTTTTTATATATGTGTGTCATTTTCATTTTTTTTTTTTAGATAAATAATAATTTTTTTACCCTAAACCTATTAGTTGTGTCCTTCTACGGTGAAATTTA
Organism: Vandiemenella viatica; assembly: GCA_031002005.1. Lineage (NCBI taxonomy): Eukaryota > Metazoa > Arthropoda > Insecta > Orthoptera > Morabidae > Vandiemenella > Vandiemenella viatica. Next base: position 197,064,496 of record CM061921.1, read on the forward strand.
TTTGTTGAACCTGTTAGTCACATGTGCTCCTCAATTATCCCGAAGCCTTTCCTTCGTGATTCAAACAAATATTTTTACTACACAATAATATTTCAAGACTTATATGGGTCACCAAAACCACCAGTGCAGCAATTTTCAGGCTTAATTTTTTCTTTTGATTGTAGATATAATCCTAATACACTTTTGTAAATCTACAAACAAACTGGAAAAATAATTCGCAATTAATCTTAAAAAGTAAACAAACAAAATTAAAATGTTTCAATCGACAATAAACAAAGCAACGTTACATTGATTTTTGCAGGTGTTTGTGTAGGCCTACTGTCCTAAATTTAGGATTTTACGCACAAAAAAAAAAAAAAAAAAAAAAAAAAAAAAAAAAAAAAAAATTAAAGAAAGAACGGAATAAGGAATTTGATGCTGATTTTTAACCAAAAAAACTATGTGTAAATAGTCAATTTATTAAGGTATAAGCGGCATATTGTTTTCTGTGTGTTAAAATGAAATTAGGGATAGCTGAATTCTTACATTACTCAGTTAGATTGAAAACCAAAACTCTATGATGAAGTTGACTTGATACTTCATTCATAAATTATATAAGATTTTTGGATGAAGTCTCTTTTAAGCAACCGTTTATCACAGCGACGTAATCAGTGTCATATATTACATATTATTAATCAATTTTTCACCTTGGTTAAATAAAAGGGGTTGGCAAAATTCAGTCGCTGCCTTCAAATTATCATTTCAAAATCAAATATTTTTCATAACCTTCACAATTCTGGCCGCACTTCTCATTACAATAACCGACTGTGGATATTTTGCTTTTGAATTGTTGGCTCTTTAAGAACCCAAATAGGTTTCACACGTGTTATGGATGAGTAAACGTTATGTGGCTGCTAAAACTATGAAGTTTACTTTCATTCGACGGCCAATCAGGAAGACTGTCCTAATGGCAACACAAGACCACGCCCCTACGGAAATTGCGTAAGTCAACACGATATCCATCACAAGAAGGTTTATCACCAGTATCACGTTTTTTAATTTTTATTTTGAAAAAAAAAATTCTTGTATGTTCAAAAAATCACAACGATTCATTGCTGGTAACGTTGACCTTTCAACGAAATATTTTTCTTTTGTGACAGATGATGTGCTGAGAACTAAATTTATTAAACAGTTTTAAGGGTGATAGCAAAACCAAATGGTGATCCACATGGTAGATGCCTTTCTGTGGATAAAAAAAATTAATAATTTACTTAATTTTTCAGACTTTTAAAAATAACTCATTGTTTTTGCACATAGACATTAGTAAGTTTCTGTCAAATTTATTATTTACTATCCATCACGTATAATTAATAACTGCTGAATTTGTGATTATGTAAATTATCAAGTTTTAACAAATTGACTGTAGGACAAATTCATGACTTTCTAATTCCAGCCAAAACAAAATTCCATAAACGAACAAGAAAGGGTTCTTAGTTAGAAAGTAGTGAAAAGCTGACATATAAGATATTATACATTTTATAGAAAGAAAAAATATACCAATATTATACTTGAAAGCAAAAGTATTTAGGAAAATTGAAGCTAGAGTATGGATACTTCTTACAACCTTCTGCGAATCAAAGAGAAATAATGATACGACTAAACAAAGATACTTAGATAATGATAGTTAGCACCCAAACCTTCTGCGAATCAAAGAGAAATCATGATACGACTAAACAAAGATACTTAGATAATGATAGTTAGCACCCAAACAGGGAAAAGGCTGTATATATAAGAATGATATACATCCACAGTTAATTAATTTTCGGGAACTGAATCCATAGCATTTCCAACAGCCAAATCCTAATTTCGACTGTCAACAGCTAAAAAAACATCAGTACAGAGCGTAAGTATTACGGTCATCAATACATCACGCAGCATTAGGTCATGTCATAGACACAGTACCATCCTTGACCGCCGTGCTCCAAAGTGCATGGAGCACCATTCCTGAAGCAACGCATCAGTAGGGGCAGCAGCATCAGTTGACATAACATCCACTCAGAGTTTTAAGAAAATATCTCTGTTTCAGTGACACTTAAAGCCTAATTCCTCCAAAAGATATTCTTCAGTCTAAACAAAATGTGGGCACATCCAGAATTAACGTCGGGAAACACTAAAGAAGATAGAAGTTACAAGTAATCATGAATTAATAGATTTTAAAAGTGAAATCGTTAAAAAAACTGCCGTCTCTCAGGGTATAATAGGTCTACTACTTCTTGTATTTCTGCAGTAGTGTTCTAGGTGGATTGATACAGCAAAGCCCACAGTTAGTTTTAGAGATCACCACGGTGAACCCTTATTTCTGGTCTGACAATACTTACAAACACATTCGCGAACAAAGACAGACTAGACATGCATATAGGTCAATAGTGAAAATCTTTGCTACCCAGACATTTCCAAAATATTCAGGGAAAATCTTCCACGTAACCATAACAGACAACACCGAAGCTACCACTGGTATAGTCATTCTTGCCTATACATTACCAGGAGACGATTGATTAGACACGAGACGAGTGTACGTGAAGCGAAGTATATGCAATGTGAAATTAATAAATGGAGTCAAACACATTCCAGAATTAGTTAAGAGTTTTGGAACTTCACCATTTAGACGCTATCATTAAGATAACTAGTTTGCAATCAATAATTTTTACACTTTAACCTTGTTTTTATATACTTTCACGACTATAACTAAGATTTTGAAATTATTTCCTGTGGTTTCTTGTATGATGATTTTAACTTTCTAATTACTGCATTTATTAGTGGTTAATTGATTTTAAGGTTTATTTGATTTTCCGTATTGATTTTATATATCTGATTGAGTTCAGATAACCTTCTTTTACTTGATTTAACATTTTCATTCGATGTGGTTGAAGTGTGTAGACATCTTACTGTTAGTAATATTGGTATGATTATTCTGTAGATTAACTTGAAAGGATGAACACGAACAAGCGTAAATCCAGTAATAGCTCGATTTTATGAATAATTGTAACGCCAATGCAATTGAAATTGCATTGGCGTTACAATTATTCATAAAATTGATCCTATCGCAATTGAGGAAATGGCCCACAATATCCAGATGTTAATGAAGCCCTGTCAGGCATTCCCAATACAATTTCAATTGCATTGGCGTTACAATTATTCATAAATTTGATCCTATCGCAATTGATGAAATGGTCCACAGCATCCAGATGCCAGTAATAGCTGTTTGAAGATCTTACCTCCACCCCCGAGGTCGTTAAATATTATTCCAACGGTAATGATGTCTTGAAAACAGGTGCAGTGTATGAGGTCGTATTAGTAGGTACCATTTTTGTTTAAAATATTACAAGTTAATTCATATCGCGATAGGTTTGAGTTATACAGTTAAAAGTTCGGTTGACACGTGTCGCCGAGTAAGAGGCGCATATTTCTTCCAAAGTGCTGAACACTAACTTAAAAGTCATCTCCAAACCGGAAATCGATTAAGTCAGTGGAGGGCGACCTGAGACCGCAGCAACAAATATCCACTCTAAGTAGATTGCTAGCAACGGAATATTTCACATCATAGCAGCTCTCACGAGTCTTGTTATCGCTAGGCTGCCATGCCTGTTCACGCCAATATTTACTACTGAGTGATTCTGATCGTCCAATTATTATGGGAATATACTACTTGCACTACTTGGCTCCGTTAAAGATGATCTGGGACATAGGAAACCTGGCGTATATTACATACCGTATGAGTGCGGAAAACCATACGTCGGGCAGACCATTCGCAAGAGCGAGAGATGTTCAAGCAGTATATGATTTATTTGTATTTTTAGTTAAACTGATAATATTATTAGTTTTATTAATATCAACTTTTTAACTTTGCTTCAACGTAAAGTATTAGGGTATATTGAGGCACGAAAGTTTCCTAATAAAGTTGGATTTATTGATATCCCACAACCTTTTAGTGATTAAATTATTATCTAAGTAGCAATCTTTACCTCGTAACTCAAATTATTTTACTTATTTTTTTCTCCAGTACTTAGTTAAATAATCTCATTGTTTATACAAATTCTATTACCTTATTTAACTTATATATGTTCTTTGATATAGGGATTTTTCTTAGCTGTACATGTTTTGGAGTTTATACAACTATAATTGCCGGATGGTCATCTAATTCTAATTATTCTTTATTAGGTTCTTTACGTTCTGTTGCTCAAACTATTTCATATGAAGTAAGATTATTTATAATTTTGTTGTCTCCTAATACTACAGTTAATAGATATAATTTGAATTATATATATTTATATCAGTTGAATAGATGGCTTTGTTTTTATATAGGGCTATTTCCTTTATTTTTAGCAGGATTATCTTCATGTTTGGCTAAGACTAATTGTACCCCCTTTGATTTCTCTGAAGGTGAATCAGAATTATTTTTTGGTTTTAATATTGAGTACAGAGCAAATGGTTTTATGTGTCATTAATTTTTCTTCGTGGGGATTATTACAGATTAATATTTTTTTAAAAATTACTGCTGATATCCTTTTTATTCATTTTAATTCGTGGATGTTTACCACGATTTCGTTTTGATAAATTAATATATTTAGCTTGAATAAGTTTTTTACCTTTATCTTTAAATTATTTATGTTCAAAATATTGAATTTTTATATTATTTAGTCAAATAAATTTAGAATTTAAGTTAATACGAGATTTAAACTTCTAGTATATATTTTCAAGACATATGCTGTAGGGGGTATTAAGCTAATTAACTATTTAATTATTTTATCTCATAGGATTAATAAGTGAATATATATAATAAAATATGAGCAATATATAACTGTTAATATTTGTCCAGTGTCCACTGGTCGTCTTCAAATTAATGTTAATATAATAAAAATTAAAACTATACTTTATAAAGTAATTTGTTTTATTAGATAAAATTCAATTCCTCGAAATTGGGTTCATTATAAAATGGTATAATTATTGAAGTTCTAATTGATATCACTAATTCAATCACTCTTCCCAGTTTGTATGGAATTGATCGTAAGATTGCATAAGCAAATAGAAAATATCATTCTGGTTGAATATGAACAAAGGTGACTAGGGGATTTGCTGGAGTAAAGTTGTCTGGGTCTTCTAATATGTAAGGTACAATTAATGAAATTATAATTAGTAATGTGATTATAATAATAAATGTAATAGTATCTTTGAATTTTAAGTATAGGTTAAATGGAATTTTGTCAATTTTTCTGTTTAATCTTAATGGGTTGCCTGATCCTGCTATATGTAGATAGAGTAAATGAATTATAACTACATTGTGGCCATAATGAGCGGAAAAACCAAATTAATTATCGATATAACGTGGAGTTATCAACAGCAAATCCTCCCCAAATTCATTGAACTAAATCTCTTCCAATATATGGGATTGCTGATAGTAAATTAGTAATGACTGTCGCTCCTGAAAACGATATTTGATCTCACGGAACACATATCATAAAAATGCTGTTCCTATTACTAAAAACATTCAAGTATCTAAATATATATATGATGCATAATTCAGACCTCGAACAACATGAATATATATACAAATAATGAAAAATGATGCCCCGATAGCATGTATTGTCGTATTAGTCATCGATCATTTACATCTCGGCAGATGTGAATTACACTTCTAAATGCTATTTCAATGTTAGGGGTATAGTGTATTGCTAAAAATAATCCTGTCATCATTTGGATTATTAAATATAATCCTAAAAATGATCCAAAGTTTTATATAAATGAGATATTTGTTGGTACTGGAAAATCAGTTAATGAATTATTCATACTTTTAAATACTGGGTTGTTAATTCGTAAAGGTTTATTCATAAATTTTTCGGATTGGTCCTGCCGGAAAGTTAGTGATTTTTACTACTGGAATCATTGTAATTAATAGAAAAATTGTCGGTATTGTTGTTATGAAATTTATTGTATAATTTTTTGATTGATTCTGATATATCTGCTTTTAATAAATTTTGTATTAGACCCTATTATATCTCTATTTATTTGTTCATCTGTATAATTTGTTTTATCTGTATAATTTCTTACTGTAAAAAGTATAAATATAATCATTGTTAGTCTTTTTTGTATTAAATATTTTATTTGATGCAATACTGGTAACATAAATAAAAATTACTATTAACCCACCGAGGAAAATTAAAAAATATAGGATATTCAGAAGTTTGTTATAATAATTCCTCTAAATATACAAGCTCTGAGTGTTTGTATAAGAATAATTAGTAATATTGATATAGGTGATTTCATTAATATAATATTTATCATTAATGGTAATATAAATAATATTATAATGATTGCAGCGATTAGTTGCTGTAAAATATTTGTTTTGGGGACCAGCGAAAGAAATATCTATTTCTGATGTTTTGCAATAATATTTTTCTTCTGGTTTACAAGACTAGGGTTTTAAATATATATTATTAAAACTTATGTTTTCCTTATCTTTATATTATTCATTAATTATATATTTGGCTGGTATTTATATTTTTTCATTTAAGTGTAAGCATTTACTGATGGGTTTATTATGTTTGAAATATATCGTTATTTCACTATATATAATTATATCTATTTTTTTATCAATTAAGGGTTGGAGCTTCTTTTCTTTATTATTTTTTAGTGTTTTCAGTATGTGTGGGGGCTTTTTGTTTACCTATTTTGATTTCTGTAATTCGATCGTATGGTAGTAATTTTTTTATTCTTTTAGATTTTCTTAATGTTTATATATATTATATTGATAGTATTTATGATACCTATGTAAATATTGAAACATTCATGGTGGTTGGATCATTCTGTGATATTTTTATTATGTTTTACTCATTTAATTAATCATAACAAATGTATTGATTATAATTCGGTTAGATATGCGTTGGCTTTTGACTCGGTGTCATTTATGATAATTTAATACAATATAATCAAATATTAAATTTTGTTTTTGATATTTATATTGTAGCGGGACGTTGTTACGTCACACTACAATTTATATTTCAGATTATTTTAAAATTAATTTTATTCAGGTCCTAGATTAGATCAATTAAACTGATCTCGGGCAGCCCAAATTGTTAATTGTAAAATTAAAATGCAAGTTTATTTACGTGGAAGGACTCAAAGAAAATGGGCGAGTGAGAAAGCAAGGGTTTGGATGCCATTTGGCGAACACTGGAAGCATACCGCCAGTCCCCCTCACCAGCTAGAACGGCGCCAAACAGCACAGGCATAATGGGCTACACTGTCCCTTTAAGATCCTCCCAAGGTTGAGTGCATCGCCCCATTCTTGGGACGCGAGGCTGTGAAGGTCACAAACCCCCAGCAAACTGACGCGCAGGAGAACGCTCGCAAAATTGCCGTGAATCTGAGTGTGCTACAATATCACGTGATTTCTAGGAAGCTTATCCGGCCAATTAAAAGTATCCTCGGGGTTTTCATAACTTAAACGAGGACTTATTCTTTATGCCCCACATGTTTCTTTGCCGAGAGGAAGGGAAGCCATCTTTCCAGAGAAGAGAGAGGACACTTCTGGCTTGGCAGCGGTCTGTGACGGTTCTACCTGGGGTGGTGTCGAATAGTAACTGTCCTATGATTGCAGGCTGGAGATGCTCGTCTGGTCGCAGTATCGACATCGCACAGAGATAGGCTGTGCGACATCCACCAGTGACGCCGTCTACGAGATGGTAATGTGCACTCGCCAGGTCTTGAATCATTGGTTTCTTGAGACTGTAACAGACCCGTAAGCGACTTGAGACGGAGACCTCTGCTCATCAAGCAGATCCAATTCTGAGCTAGCTGGCATCTTTTGTTGAACGTTATGTGTTGTGGAGTCCCGTGCATATCACAAGTTCCATAATGTTTTCTTTAATTTAACGGCGCCCGAGACTCATTTTCATGTACATGTACTTATGTTATAATTGCTGATATTTGCTATCGCGATATATTATGCATATTTGTCATCTTTTAATATTTAATTTCGTTAGGTAATTCCCGAATCACATCAACGTAAATTCAATCAATTTTTTGCATTGATAAATCGGCCAATTGTAACATTTAGGCTTTGTGTTTGATATTCCAGTGTTTTTATGTTAGTAGTAAATTTAAATATGCCTAGCGGTGTAATAGCCAAATGAACAAAATAAATATAAGTGTCAGTTTCCTTGCGATCTGGCAGCTATGAGATTCTTGCCAACACAAAATTCTTTAATTAATTAAATTTAAAATCCCCCCCCCCCACCTCCTTATAGTTTTTCAATGCATTATTGTATTTAGCTTTTTCTAGATTATCACTTTTTCTGTTTATTTGTATTTTGAATCGAGACTGATTCCTACTTTATTGTTAATTTTAGGCTGAGATTATCAACCAGAACGATTTACTTAATTTTTTATACTTTGGTTGCTAGATTACCATTATTATTAGTTTTATTAATTACCTATACGAATTTCGGTAGATCATTATTGACTATATTAGAGGATTTAAATAATTTTTATTTATATACTTATATTTTTTCTATTTTAGCATATTTGGTAAAATACCAATACATATAATTCATTTGTGGTTGCCTAACGCTCATGTTGAAGCTCCTAATTTCAGGAAGAATGTTGTAATGGTGTAATGTTAAAATTAGGTGATTGTGGTTTAATATATATTATGAAATTGATTATATCATCTGGATTTTTGTTTAGTTATTTTATTAAAGGTTTAGGTTTAATTGAGGGATTAATGCTAAGATTGACTTGTATGCGTCAGGATGATTTAAAACAATTGATTGCTTATTCTTCTATTACTCATATATCATTAGTTATTGTCGGTTTAATAAGTGTAAATAATCCGGGTTAATGGGTGATTTATATTTAATGGTTGGTAATGGTTTATATATATATGAGTGTTTATATAGTAGTAGTTTATTAATCAATAAGGGAATACTTAATTTCATGCCTTATCTGGTAATTTTGTTCAGTTCTTCTAATATGGCTTTCCCCCCTCTTTAAATTTGCTTAGTGAATTTTCTTTAATAAATCGAATTATTTCTTAATCTATTGTAATATTACCTATTTTGTTTGTTTTATCTTTTTTTAGTGCTGCCTATAAATATATTTACTAGCCGATACCCGCGACTTCGTACGCGTGGACTTAGAATTTCATTGCCAGAACTGAGGAATAGAAAGTTTTTAGTAACTTAGGATTGGTCATAATATTCCAGGAAAGCCATCACTATATCATCTACCGTCGTACCTGTCTCGTAAAGAGAATCAGTTTCCAACACATATACAAACAGAAAAACAAACGGGGAGGAGGGGGAGAATGGGTTAACTTAGGTCATATTTATTTCAGCTTGGTCTTTTCATCTTCAGCATAAGCATCCGATTCTTGGATTTTCTATTAACTTTAGCTGTTCGTGCTCTGCTTGAACTACCACTTAGGACAGGTTTACACCGGCAAGGCATGTCAGAAAAAAGAGGACAAAATAAATGGGTGCCAGAAACATTTACGCAGACACAAAGTAATGGTACAGTGCAGAGCAAATCGACATTTGTACCACAACAGGATTTGTCTCTAAACGAAATTTACTATCAAATCATACACCAACAGACTGGCCAAACACAACTTTATCAACCGACGTAACATTGAAGACCTAAGCACTCATCCGTCTGTCTGACACCATTCGACAAGTTCCAAAACATCGTGACTAAAACTGTTATTCATACCGAAAGAATGCCGTGTTTCCTTCCTACAGATATAAAGTATTTCCTTCTCAAATGCCATCAATATCGGTATAGCAATTTAGACTAAACGTAATTAAAAGGCAGAGACTTACATTCGCATATATAATATATTAGTGCATATCACACAAACACACATACACACACACACACACACACACACACACACACACACACACACACACACACACACACACTGACTGCGACAGAAACAACGGTAGGGTGATCAATACAGCGTAAAAAAATGTACACCTACAGCATTGTTAGACAGCGTACGATTTGCCAAGCATTTCATTCCTAAATTTGTGATATCTGCAGCTTAATGTGGAATCTTAAAAACTGGCCGTCTAGGCATGGCTCATACGATCAAATACAATTCTTAAAAATATTTGCCCCCTTGGGGATTTGAACAGGGAACTACGGTCCGAACATTTGTAAGCAAGAGCGTTAACCACTGAGGTACCGGGGGGGGGGGGGTAGTATAATTTACTACAGAGTTTTACACATCCTTAGGATCGATCTATATTCATTTCGGTAATTTTTCGAAATTACATGATAATATGTACCATTTATACAGAAAAAAGTATCCTATGTCCACTCTAATGCCAAATCGCATTTCCTTGTGAAATTTCATCACGATCAGATTAGTCGTATAGCCCAAGAAACGTAACAAACAGACAGAGTGACAGACAGACAGAGTTACTTTCGCATTTATAATATTAGTACATATATATGATAATAAATCGAATTACATATCATTATAATAAATCTAATTAGATATCATTTCGTATAATTGGTTTGTTACTAGTTGCTGTATTTGGTGGTTCTATAACAAGATAGCTGATGTTTCCTATTCCTTATTGTATTGTATTACCTTATTAGTTGAAGTTTTTGACTATAGTGGTAGTTATAATTGGTTCATATTGGATTCAATTATTTTTTCTTTTTATTTGTATTTTTATAAGCCAATTACTATACACAAACACTGATTTATGGTTTCTCTATGGTTTATACCTTTTTATCTACTAATTTTATTATATTCCATCCATTAAAATATGGTCATGTTATTTTTTTAAAAAAATCGATTATATATGAAGTGAATTAATCGGTTGTCAAGATCGACATAGTTTATATAATTATATATTATCTTGTATACAAAAATGATATGATTTAAATTATAAAACGTGTTTATTATTATTTACAACTTGAATATTAGTTCTGTTTATTTTATTTATTTAGCTTATTTAGAGCAATACATTAAAGCTGTATACGAGGTATATTACTTTTATGTATTTATAAATAATTGAATTTTATTTTTATAATGAAAATGTAAATTTTATTTAAACTATAGAAACCTGAGAATTAACGGATTTTAACCACTATTATGATAAGTTAGCAGCTTTCATAATAACATTATTTCTCTTTAATTGGAATAATGATATTCAATTATACTATCAACAGTAGTTCGCCTAGTTTTGGCTTCAATTAACCTTAAATAAGCGTTAGTGAACCAATTTGTCTGGTCAAAACTGAATGCGATAATCGCTTCTTATTTAAGGTTAATTGAATTATCAATACTTTTTGAATACAACTAAAATATTATATTTAACTATAAGTCTATTGTACTCATTTAGGAGCTCCTTGATTCCATTCATGATATAATCCGACTAGAAGGATTATAATAAAGAATAGTGTTGTAAATGTTCATGTAATCATTCTAGAAATGTTTAAGAAATAACTATGGAAAGAATTAATGCAATTTCTATATCAAAAATAACTGCAATCAAAAAAAAGAAGCGAGAATGGTAATCGAGCTGACCTTTTCCGATCAAGCCCACATTCAAATGATGAACTTTCTTCACGGTCATTTATTATTACTTTTTTTTGATAAAACTGCAGCAATGATTATAACTACTATGGGAATAATTAATGAAATAAAGGCTCTAATTATTAATGCTATAATTATTTATCTTGATTATTTAAAACTTTTTAATTGAAGTTGTGGAGTGACAGAGTCACCCACAATGAATGTAATTAAATAAACTAATTAATATTCAGATGTTCTTTAATGATATTCAATCTTGTAAGGTGTAAATACCGTAAATAATAGGGATATTGTATGGATAATTAATTGTATATTAAACCCGGGCAGCCAGAGGTATAATTATTATAATTTTAATTTCTGCAAAACTTGCTGCTCAGTGACGTAGTGAATATGGGAGGCTGGACCTGCCATTTTCGAGCGGTCGAGAGCGAGACAATAGCTGGGCTCCCCGACTTGGCGGCGCCGTCGTTCACAACAGCGATGTTCCGTTAGACGAGGGCGGCGAACTCACCCCTCTCCGCTTCTTGCTCGAGGTCAGGCAGAAAGTGCGCGAACGGAGACAGCAAATGCTGGGCGCGGTATAAAACACGCGACGACGGACATGTATAGATGACCAATCGTGAACGTTTATAGGGGTTCCCAAATCTTAATTCAAGGGGATTCTGTTACATGTGGCGAGTGGGAGACAACTTGGGAGAAGAAGAAGAGAAGAGGCCATTTTGAGGACACTTGCTGCCGGGACGAGCTACTGTACAGACGTGTCTGCCGACACGCTCTCGTCCGGTGATCACTGTCTGGTTCTGATCACTCTCTTGCTCTGGGAAGCGAGAAGTTGTATGGCATGCCTGCCATTAACTGGAAGCAGTTTTGGTAACGCGGTCGTACCCGCTAACCTGGTTTTCACAGCTGCAGTGGCATTGTGCGTGTCGCGCTACATCACGGCGATGCATTCATGGTAAAGTACCGGATGCATATGGTCACAATTCATTGGGTTTTGACGAGACATGTGAGCCCTTAAGCGGCACTGAGATAAGACTCTGCTCCCGCCACTAAATCACTGAGCTAGCTGATTTTATGTTTCATTGCAAATTCCAAGCATCTTGCTAATTGTAAATTCAAGACGATGCTTTTCTTTAACTTTATATGGCGCCCCTGGGATACTCCTTTGTTGTAGTAAATGTTAGCTTCAATTTGATGGCCTGTGTTGCCACGTTGATCATATGTTAACTTTGCTATTAATGTTGAAATATTTCATTCAGTTTTGTGTTTGCTTTTCATCGGCGGATTGTAAACGTCGTGTATTGCTTGTTTTGTGATCTCTAAATATGTTTAACGTAAAGTTAACTATTACCCGGCCTTGTATAAGCCATAAGAATCAATAAATGGGATATTATTTTGTGTACAATATTCATGGTTCTGGTTCCTTGTAGCTCACCCTTCAATATATTCAAATCATTTTTAATTATAATTTATAATATTAATAAATCCCCCCCTTTACCAACGTTGAGTTGTCTACAAAGTGAATTGTACTAATTATACTAGATGAATATCTATCTAATCAATAGATTGAAATATTTAGGAATAACCAAACAACATGCTGCTGCCTCAAATCAAAAATGGTGGGATATAGAAAAAAATATTTATTTTATGTCATATTATGCATATTAATAGAAATCTTGAAAAATAATAACATGAATTTCGTAAAATCCTGTAGCTATTAAAAAAATGAAGAACCATATACTGCATCTGCAATAGTAAAATTTGCTTCTCAGTATTCATATGCTTGTAGGACTGTAAAATATACCCCAAGAATCACCGTAATAATTAGTGCTTGAAATCTTTGAGAATGGTTGGATTCTATTAAGCCATGATTGGCTCATGTAACTGTAGTACCTAAAGTTAATAAAACTACTGTATTTAATAAAGGAATTTGTATAGGATTAAATGGTAATACTCTTTTACGTGGTCATTTTATGCCTAAGTCAATTGCTGGATTAATCTTCCATTAAAGTATGTTCAGAAAAATGATACAAAAAATAATACTTCTGCGGTAATAAACAGAATTATTCCTCATCGTAATCCAATAGAAACAGAATTAATATGTAGACCTTGGTATATTCCTTCTCGTAGTACATCTCGTTATCATTGATACATACACTGAAGAGCCAAAAAATCTGGTATAGGCATGCGTATGCAAACACAGAGATATGTAAACACTCAGAGTACGGCGCTGCGGTCAGCAACGCTTATAGAAGACAACAGATGTCTGGAGCAGGCGTTAGATCGGTTACTGCTGTTACAATGGCAGGTTATCACGTTTTAAGTGAGTTTGAACGTGGTGTTATAGTCGGCGCACGAGAGATGGGACACACCATCTCCAAGGTAACGATGAGGTGGGGATTTTCCCGAACGACCATTTCACGAGTGCACCGTGAATATGTGGAATCTGGTAAAACATCAAATCTCCGACATCGCTGCGGCCGGAAAAAGATCCTGCAAGAACGGGATCAACAACGACTGAAGAGAATCATTCAACCTGGCAGAAGTGCAACCCTTCCGAAAATTGCTGCAGATTTCAATGATACAATTACGTTTGATTTCAAACAATATGATATTACTGATGAAGGCCACATTGCGATGGCCGAAACGTTAGTTTTCAACAAATCGACGCGGCTTCACCCGGAGAACCAAGATAATACTTATGTCTATACCGTTTTATATACAACGTTTTTAATTTTGCTGTCGTTTGCTAAGCTATATAGCCTTTCTGTTTGGAAATCCGTGAGCTAGCAACATATAACTGCCCATGGGAAAGGCACGTCTTTTTTAAGTGTATCCCTACTACTTTCAGTGTCTGTCCCTGGGCTTTATTGACAGTCATCGCAAAGGCTAATTTTAGTGCGAACTGTAGTCTTTTGAACTGGGACGGTAGGTCTGTCAGAATTATAGTGATTTAAGGAATCAACATATCACCTTTTGACATTCCAATCATGATCACAGCTTTCAACACGTAGCGTTATTTGTAGGCTGTGCCGTTGTACAGCGGCAGTGCATCAGAAGTATGGGAACCTCAACTTTTAATCTTAATTTATAAGCAGCCACTCCCATTAACTTAAAGAATTAAGGAACTCTGTTGTTATGTGATAACTTGTGCAGTATCCATAAAACTGTCTACTGACAGATATTAAGCTATTTCGCCTTGCAACATTAATTTGTCCAACAGATTCGTTAGCTGGTGCTAAAATTCGCCCTTTAACACTACCATTCTTCACTCCCCATATTGGTTTTAAATTTTTAGGTAAACACAAAATAATAGCCTGGTGCAGCGCAAACTCACATCTTTACTATATAATAAGTTGCATATGTAGACAAAATTTATCAATACATTACGCACATACTGACTGCGAGAGAAACAAAGTCCGCCGATATAATATTACAGAGCGTTCCATCCGCTGTCCGTCTGTCTTTTGACATTTGGTTTTCAAAATTTCATGACAAAATATATTATTTATCCAAAAAATAATGTTGTCTTTCCTAATAATATATATTATTTCCTTGTTAAGTTTCATAAAGATTCATTTAGCAGTTTATTCGTAGAAAAATAACAAATAGAAAGAGTTAGTTTCGCTATTATAATATTAGTGTAGGTTCATCTAATACGCAAAATGATAAATTAAAAAAAAAATAGAAACTGAAATATTTACAAAAGCAAACCAACAAATGAAGTAACGCTTATATGACATTAGACCACTGGGCTGCCCTGCTGCGGTGCCAAAGTACCAATATGAATAGTGATGGAATGGTGTCCTGCTAGCCACATTAATAACAATGCATACCAGTAGAAATGAAGGCTATAATTTTATGGCTTGCCTTCAACATTTGTTACATTGGACAATCGAATGAGAGTATTTTTTTAAAAAAATTATTTTGTCCGGTGACTTTAATCCATAATTTATTTGTTGCATTTACCTCGATATCGAAGAATTTCTTCTCCACGTTCTCTTGCTTCTAGGACAACATAAAACGTAGAAAAAGAAATCCATAAGCGTTTTTTTTCCATCATAAGTATACGCTGCCCGGTATTTGTACTATTCTACGAGACTCGGGTTCCATTATTTACCTCAAGAAATATTTTGAAAGGAACATAACGTAATGCACATGAAGTGATCAAAGTTTTTTTTCATGCCAAGAATTGTAATTTTCCAAGGAAGCAGTCTGAAAGCAGCATTCTTTGCAGAAATCTCCGTTCGTTAAAAGTTTTATAATAACCTTGAATAAATTTGCATGGTGACATGGTAACCGGTGCCCTTAAAGAAATGGAGTGTTTTTTTTTTCCTTTTTTTTTATTCTGTAGACCAACGGCATTCATAAATAAAGCGAAGTGGTGGAGAGCGAGACAGATGAAAGTAGGCCAGCACGTATTTTCGTGCAGGTCGAGAGAAATGTTGGACATTGTGGCACCATCTGCAAGAGAATAAAGGGCAGTTGAAAATATGTAACCCAGATTCACTTCAAGCACGACTAAAATAATTTATTATATTAAAATTTTAATTACAGCTTTGTTTCTTCAGGTTTTTTTTTCTAAAATAAAATGTGTTATTCTTTGAATAGTAACATTGCAATTTTTTGATCTTCCAAAAAACTTTACACCGATGTTTATAATTATTAACAAAGTTTCAAATTCTTAGTAGTTAACATATGAGTATGAAAAATTTCAGCAAGCCTTATTAAAATATTCAAGTGAATGCTCCAGTTATTTGATCATCCGATTATAATTACTTGCATCGTGTAACATTATTATTATTTTTATACCACAACTGCAATTGCTAGTACTGTAAATAATCCAGTTATACGTGGGAAGTAATCTAAAGCACCGAACTGAATGGAATGTGATGGCTCGTGTGGTCGTGATAGAATTTTCTGCACCTGTTGTAGCCGCCTTAACCTAACCCGGTAACCCTACCGTGGACAAGTAGCCTATAGTTCAAGGTGGAATGTAAGCCAGGGACTTCACATTAAACACCTAGCTATGGTAAAGATAAATGACGGTTTGCGGGCCTTTGAAAATCCCCGCAATGACAGGAATTCGAACTGGTGACCTTTCTATTTCCACTAAATCGCCTTAACCGCAGAGCCACCAGATCCCTGGAATTTGATTAGAAAACTGAAAGAGCTGTCTATTACTGTTCAAAATTTCATTGCAAAATATTTTATCTATCCCGAAAAAAGTACCAACGTCCCTTCTAATGGCAAATATTATTTCCGTGTCAACTTTTTATCAAGAATGGTGTAAGTGTTTAGCCGTGAAAATGTAAGAAACAGACAGAGAGACAGAGTTACTTTCGCATTTATAATGTTAATATAGATAGTTTTAGGCCTCGTCGACGTCGAAGTCACTAACGCAGAAAATAACAGGGGCAAGGAATGGGTATTGATTCGGCCATGGCCTTTAGAATGAACCAATCCACTGAAGCGATGAAGTCTGGATTGCAGTACTGGATGTGGAACCTGCGACCTACCTAATGTGAGGCCACAGAAAACATTTGACAAGTCGCTGGAAGAAAATTAACCATGGCTTGTCTTAGGAAACTATCTTAGCATTAGCATGGATTGATTGTGATGGTCCTGGTAGGCTCAGAGCTTATATCCGGACTTACATCTCATCCATGAGATTCGGCAGATCATTGACACAAGGCACTATGAAGACACGCAAGCAACTCTTTGTTGAATTATTACTATCCAATAACAGTTTTTTAATGTGGCATATTTAATAAAAACATTGATACATATGTCATAAAAAACTGAGAAAAAACTGGTATTCAAATATAAAAATTAAAACATTACAAAATCAAAAAATATTAATGAAAACTGCAATCACGCCACAAGAATCACCCACATTCCAATACATAATTTAAATAAAAACTGCTGCAATGCTAAAATATGGTTTTATAAAAAATAGCAAACACAAATAGAATTTTTTTAATAGACCACACAACTGCACTTTATAATAAATAAATATAATACTATAAGTTCATATACTAATCGTCTACGTTATAAAGCAATTATTATTAGCCACAAGAGGAAAACAAATAATTTTATGAACCCAAGATGCACTGGACACAAATTAGAGAATCCTTTATGAGAAATTTTTTTATATTTTTTTTTTATTTTATTTTTACTTATGTCTTTACGCCTTGTCGACACCGAGGTCATTAGAGGCGCGAAAGGATTGGAGGCAAGGAACGTTAAGGAATTCAGCCGTGGCCTTTTTTAGGAAGCATCCCGGGATTAGCCTGGAGTGATTTGGGGAAACCATGTAAAACCCAAATCTGGATGCCCGGACGGGGACTCGAACCGGCGTCCTTCCGATTGAGAGGCCAGAACATTAACCGCTCACCCACCACGCTCGGTCCGGTTGCGAAATATTCTTTCTGTTAAAAATGTTATTTGAATCCAAACAAAACATGCGTATTAAGAGTTCAATTCTTTGGGATTTTCTTTTTTTTTTAAATATGTTTCTAAAACACAATTACGGAGTAAAACCACCTTGAAAGTTTCTGCATTTTAAAACCAATAAGCTTTCAAGCAAAACTTTGTTTTTTACCAAGAAAATTTGGTAATAATAATAAAATTTACATCGTAAAACCCTAAGTGTATACTTATTTTCATGGGAAAATCTTTTCTTTAAAAAATAGATAGTAACTACCAAAATATACTGACATTAAAATAAATATAAGTATACATTCTATTTTACGAAAGTTGAAACGTTTGAGATGTTAATATTTTAAACCGTAAAGTACATTAGGGGACCGGACAGGTATTACAAAAAAATCTGAAATTTAGTTAGAAATAATACTTATAAATTTAGAAACATCACCCAATATTTTTTTCGTAAAACATAATGATTTATATTTTTAAATCAATAAATAAAATCTGATTTTTAGCCAATTCCTCACCGTCAAACGAAACACCAATCACAGCACGTGACGTCATACCTAAGGAAACAAGCGACACGGCGCTGCGTTAACGTGTGGGTTTGGTTTTTTTTTTTTTTTTTTTTTTTTTTTTTTACTGTTTCTACATTTATTTGAGTTTTTTGTCGCAGGACTCTTATAATAATTAGTTATAAGGGACGTGGTAACGATCTTCCAAGTAGACGTTGTTCCAGACTTTTTAAACCAGTTTTATCATGAATCCAGAAGTTACTAAAGCAGACAGTCGAAATCTCCCGAGAGTGAATATAATAATGGTTTGGAATTTCTTTGCCACTAATTTGGATTGTAGTGCTGCTGAGTTTCGAAGTGTGAAAGCATTTTTGTAAGTGCATGGTGTTTGCCAGGAAACGCTATCCACCTACTGTCTTGCCGACGGCATCTCACTGCGAAAGGCCAGCCCGCGCCAAACAGGAGAGATTAAACAAGTCAAATCACGCACTATATTGCGAACATTTCCATTGTTCAGATCGATTTCTTTGCGGTTTGGCTGGTTTGTGACTTCAGTCTCTTACTAATCAGTATTGTGTGTGAACGTTTTTATGCGGTTTAAGTGTTTTGTGACTTCAGACTCTTACTAGTCTGTACCGTGTGTGAGCGCGACTTAAATTGTGGTACGTTATAGTTTGGAGCTAAAAATATTCCTGCATGATACGTATGTGAAGAAAAAATCCTTTAAAAGGTGTCGCAGTAAATTACGTCGCAAATATCCTGGCGCTTTACTGCTAGTTAAAACAACGATCCCATTCAGAGAAACGTGTAATGAGCCGTGGCTTGTGGCGCCAGATCACCCCAATTGAAATCTCTGTGACTTCTATCTTTGGGGAAAGCTTAAGGGAAAGGTGTATGAAGGAAATCCTCACACGTTCGAAGAACTTGAAAACAAAATTTGTCAAGTAATAATGTCCATGGAGAGATGTGAAATCGAGCGTGTGTCTCTTTTTTTTTTTTTTTGTTTTTTGTTTTTTTTTTTTTTTTTTCAATGGCTTTCGGCAACTAAGCCATTCAGCCAGCTCGATGTGTTTATGTTATCTCATCCAGTGATATAGTTTCTCCAGTATGTTATGATTACTAAGTATAGACACCACAGGACGGACAGGACATTCACACAGACACACAACATCCATGCCCGCGGCCGGATTCGAACCGGCGACCTTCGGCACGCGGAGCTAGTGCTCTAGCCCCTACGCTACCGAGGCCGGCAGCGTGTGTCTCGAAACATGTTTAAAAGATGTCAAATGCGCATTACGCAAGATGGGCGACACTTCCAGCATGTTTTGTAAAATAAGTTAATGTATTATGTAATATTTATATGTTTTCACATACTTATACATGTATATGATACTTAATTATTTCTAAGTAGTTCCGCGGTTGACGGCCAAACTATGTGGGAAGCTGACCGCTAGTTTCTTCGTTGTAATGCTAGATAGCAGCGGGTAGCGTTTCCCGGCGAACATCCTGTATTACAAATATTTGCCTAATTAATTGAATTTTGAAATAAAATAAAACAAACCTCTACCGAATTCAAATTCAATCTTCGAAACATCAATGAATATGCGATTTTTTTTATGTATTAGCTTATAGACTTAAAGTTTTGATTTCTCGTATTTTTGATCGGCGAGACAATACTATGGTGATGATGCCTTAGGATATGCACAACTTCGTCGTGATTCGCGTATAAGTACTATCGAGTGCAAGGTGTGAACGGAACACAAAATTCGTTCGAAATCTTATCCATTGAAATTCCGTCGTATTGCTAGTTGCAACCACTGATTTGTATTTCTGTTTTTCGTTGTACATCAATTAAGTAATATGTCTAAAGAAAATACAGAAGTATTCGTACTACGCACCAACGATATGTCGTTCGTTCAATTACGACTATAACTTCACGAAACGCTTAAAATCACTTAATACTGTTGGAATAACAAATAGCAGATCAAGTTGCTTTACACACGTATGACGTCACGTGCGACGAGATCGCGTGATATACTGTTTGCGCGGGAATTTAAACAGTTTAACATTTACACATGGTTTTATGTATTTATAAAGCTTTATTTAAATAAAGTACTATTTTTCTTGGCTAATTATATCCACAAGGAACAATTTAAAACACTTTCTGAAAATTTGTTCAGTCCCCTTCAAGTAATATTTTCCAGCTTCAGCTCCAATTAACGATAGCATGCAAGGTATGCATTTATTTCATAAATAACATCTAATTAAAAAATATTTAGAATGATAATTTTATTGTTAAAATTTATGTATAGACCACATTCAATACTGGATAAAAATATTCCGGCACTGCGGCTTCGTATAGAGAGCCACCAGGACCTGGGTAGCGTGAACAAGGACTGCCAGGAAGAGATGACTAAACTCTAAAAATTGACATTATTGCTGAAAGACGATTCAAACGAAAAAGGTAGTAAAGTGAACATAGAAATGCGGGAAGCAGCCACCATTTATTCAGTTGAGAAATAGCCAGCATACGGAGCACTAGCATTCGATAGAACAGTCGATTAGTTAAACAGCCAACAAAGAATTGACTAACCAGAGACGCAGAATTGTATGTTGGAAGATGAAGTAGAATATTTCTATGTCAAATACCGTAACTGAGCGAAGACGGAAACTTTTGGCAATACAAAACTGAGACAGAGACAAACGGTTCCAGGTATGACCGTTCGTGGAGATGGGGTTGCATAGTTACTAAAGAAAAGCAATAACATAAAGGTGCAAGTAAGTGTCTAAAATAGAAACTAGAAGATACATTTATCTGAAAAATCCATTTATGTGGAAAATTTATAAATATAAATAATAACGATTAAATTTTTCTAGATTTTTAATTAATTTTTAAATATTTTAAAGCAAATTAATTTTGTTCGCAGCTAAAATAATACTATTAAAAGTATTAACATATGTGGAAATGCGGACTCTACTGTTTTCTAAACTTTGAATATATTTCTTAAGGAGTGTAAAAAGATATTACACTATGAGTAATGAATAATTATACAAAATTCATATTAACGTCAAAAAATAGTGTTGTGATTGTTGTCAGTAAATTGTCAAGATTATTTTAAATATACCCTAAGTATAAGTTTTTTGGAATGAGTAGAAAATACAAATTATAATGTTTTTATATATTAACTTTTTTGTCAGCACACCACAAGAGATAAAAAAATCCCACATGCAAACAAGTGTTGTAAATAAAATGAATGGTTACTAAATAATACCTGCAGATGTTAAGGATATTATAATGAAACCAGTATGTGTGGATAAAAGAGTTTTATCCAGAAACATATACTTGAATTTAATCCACTTGCTTATTTTTTACGCTCTTGGAGTCGTAGCTGGAATCTCATAATAGGAGATGCAGCATCGTCTTGTGTTCAAGCAAGTATATATAATATATATATTTATTTGTAGATTGCTACAAATTCTGGCGCGCTGCTGGCTCGAGTTACCGGTGGGCTATTTTAAAAGCACATGTAAATTCCTTTTCGCTGACACCACTTTCTGAAACAAGATGGGAAAGCAGGGTGAAATCGGTGAAGGCCTTTAAAACGAAATTTTAGAACGAAATTTGATTATGAAGGAGAAGATAAAGCTATTGAATTGCATGCGGAGGTGATATTCAAAATCAACTATTAGTATGTTATTGTGACAATGTGCGCCCAAGCTGCCTACGTAGATTTTAGAGGCACTTAAACATGATGAGAACATATTTGGTTTCATGTATAACATAAAAAGATTAAAGGAAATAAGTGATTGTGAACTTCTGAAGCAATGCAATACTTCTAACAGCAGGAAAAACATCTAATATTGGTGGAAAGAATTGTATGAAGAATTGTATAAGAAGAAAACGACGGCGTTATCTCTGTGATGAGATATATTAACTGAAGTGTACCCCGCTATCGAAGTATCCTGAGAATTATTGCCATCACACCGGAGGTAGTTGCGTCCGCAGAAAGAGGTTTTTCGTGGTTAAAAAATATTAAAACATATTTGAGGAATTCGATGGCTCAAGATCGGCTTTCAGCCCTTTCTATTCTTTGAATTGAAAATGACGTAGCTGAATCGTTAGATTTTTGTACTTTAATTAAATATTTTAGTCTTAAGAAAATTTTTAAATCCCTACATATATGTATCTCAGTTTATCCTTAATAATTTGCTGTCTTTATGTTTGTTAACTTTGAATAACTCTTATAATATAATATTTTAAAAACTCAAAATTTATTTATATATGACTTTTGTATTTATCGTCGATCATCAGAAATACCAACTTTTGATTTACTTACGTTGCTCAAAGAACAAGGGCCACGCAAAGATCTGCCGCCCCGAGCCTCGCAATGGCTGATGCAGCCGATGGTTTGAAGTTTTCAATCAGAAAATTAGTTTATTTCGAATAATAAAACTTATATAATTGATGGTCTGAAAATGTCTCCACCTTGATCATATATGGTAATCCGTGGTGGAAGTCAATAACGTTATAGTACATCAGCTCCGGGCTGATTCTATTCTAACTTACCTAAAACCTTGTGTGGAGAAATACGACCATATCATGATTCCAAATTGTCGTCAAGTAATTTTTCAGGTAAAATTCTTTTTGGAGTAATATCCTGAATCCTGAGATCAGTAGCGTTAAGTGGTGAAAAGTAAAATAACTGGAAACTCTTCACTGCCCGTCGGTAATATGGCACCATTGAGAACACTGATTATCGTCGAGACGCGTAAATAAAGTTTCATTGTTAGAACTCCTGTTACCATCGTTAAGGCTGGACAAGTTATATTTCCTACTGAGAAAAACACTTCAACAGTTGGGAAGCTTAATGGATTAGTGTAATCAAATTGCAGACCTGAGAGAAAGCTCATCTAGAGCGTAAGATACGAGATGGCTGCAATTACTCGCTTGCGCCCAATTTTCTAGACTAAGTGCCACCGCTTCGAAGAAATTTCTTAATCTCCACGTCCTCAAAAACTTTACACCATCACTTCTTGTCCGTTTTTAATCATCTTATTTTCACCTTTCTCAGTTAAGGTGGAAGAGAGGCTGGAAAAGTATTCACTGAATCTGCTGAAGAAAATAAAGCAATCTGGATTATCCAGTAGGAAAAAAGAATCATATATTAACTTTAGATTAGATACTCTCGTGCAAGTGCAACACCCATTAAACTAAAGCTTCCAGGAATTAGGGTGTAATAGCCTCATTTGTTGAAAAAGATTATTATTATTATTTTTTGATGTATTGACTATCATAGCAAATATTGCATTTTCTTTGGTGAGGAGATACTTCAAAATAAAGATCCATGAACAATAGTTCTATCCGGTTAATTTTCCTTGTGAATAATGCAAGCGCACTATCTGTAGAATGGTTCGTTAGAAATGCTATATGGTTAATTATTTATTCAGAAATACCCTCTTTTTTTGGCTTGTGGCTTTATGTCTCGTCGATGTCGAGGTCATTAGAGGCGGAAAAGAACTGGGAACAAGGAACGGGAAGGAATTTGGCCATGGAATTTTGAATGAACCATCCTGGGATGATTTTGGAAAAAGATGGGAAGCCGAAATGTTGATGGCTGGACGCGGATTCGAACCGCCGCCCTCCCGAATGCGAGGCCAGAGCGTTACCGACCACCCTCTACGCTCGGTTGAAATTACTATTTGAACCTCTTCATTACAAAAATATCTTCTGTATTGGTCTCTACCGCGAAGTCATTAGAGCCAGAAAGGAATTCTGGATAAGACACAAACCGAAAATGGCCATAGCCTTCACGAAGAAATTACTCCAATATTTCTTTATTTTTCGGGATACCATGGAAACCAGAAATCTTGATGACCTTACCGAGAGTCAAACACGACTACTTTCGAATACCAGATCCGTATTTTACTCTCGCCCACAACGGTGGATTCGTCACATTAAAGGACTATGGATCTGACACACACACACACACTAAAAGGGCGCGGCCAAAAGATCTGACGGTTTTAAAGAAAAACAACATGAACTACAGGAAACCCTAGACAAACAAAAAATTCTGATACTAGCACTTCAAGAAACTAGACTAACAGATGAAAATGCATTGGACTTTGGCAATTACAAAAGTAAGACTAACAAACGAATCCTGAAAAATACTCCACATCTAGTAGTAGCTTTTGCGATTAACAAAAACATACTGAACTCGGTAACGAATGTGAAATCCGTAAATAACAGACTTATGACGATCTCCTTCAAATGTGCAAACAAAACATACACACTAATCAATGCGCACATGCCAATCAACAAGGATAATAAAACAGACCGTGGAAAGGTAGATCAATGCTGGGAAACACTAGAAGAAACGATATACAACATCCCACATAGCCACATCAAAATCTTAGTAGGGGACTTTAACGCACAACTAGGAAGAGAAAGAAGATACAGAAAAACAATCGGAAAATACCAGGCTCACAAATGGACCAACCAAAACGGACAGAGATTAGTTGAACTCTGCAGTAGATTCAATCTAAAAATCATGTCAACAAATTTTAAAAAGAAACCATCAAAACAGATGACATGGCGAGACCGAGCAGGGCGGTGTAACGGTTAGCGTTCTCGCCTCGCATTCGGGAGGATGGCGGTTCGAATCCCCGTCCGGGCATCCAGATTTGGGTTTTCCATGGTTTCCCCAAATCACTCCAGGCAAATGCCGGGATGCTTCCTTCAAAAGGCCATGGCCGAATTCCTTCCCATTCCTTGCCCCCATCCTTGCCCCCCATCCTTTCCCGTCTCTAAAGACCTCGATGTTAAAAAGAGACGTAAAGCAGTTACAAAAAAAAAAAAAAAAGACATGGCGAGCACCAAACTCACTCTTAGGCGAGTTCCAAATCGATCATGTAGCTATCTCATATCCAAACCACAGAGAAATTTTGAATGTCCAGTTTAGAAGGGGTGCAAACATAGATTCTGACCATTACTTAACAAGAATTAAATTAAAGTTGAAACCACAAAGGATCATCAAAAAGAAACCACCAATTCCAAAATTCGATGCAGGCAAAATTCATCCTTCATTTACAGAAGAACTGGACAGAAAGAAATCAGAAAATTGGCAACAACTCATAACCAAACTGATTGAAACAGCACAAAAACTAATCCACCAGCAAAAACGCAGAAAACACCCTTGGTGGAACGAGCAATGTGACCAAGCAATCAAAGGACGACATCAAATTTACATCAAATGGAACAACAGAAAAACAGATGACAACTACAAAGAATACCTGAAAAGTAGGAAGGAAACAGCAAAACTAATCAGACAAACCAAAAGGAAATATGAAAATGGGCAACTGCTTGAAATTTAGAAAGACTTCCAGAAGAACAACACACGCAATTTCTACAGAACTTTCAAAAGAAAACTCACAGGATATCAACCACAAAGCCTATGCTTTAAGAAAGAGGACGGACAACTGGCATTAAACAATAAAGAAAACTGTGCAGTGCTCGCAGAGTATTTTGAAAAACTCTTAAATTGTCCCGAACCATTACAACGATTCGCACCACAAGAACCTAAAGAACAAAATCCAAATTCATTACCACCTGATGAAAATGAAATTGTTAGGCAAATCAAAAGACTCAAAAACAACAAAGCAGCTGGTGAAGATGGAATCACTGCAGAGCTTCTAAAAGCAGTAGGATCAAAAACTATAAAGGAGATCATAAAAATTATCCAAGACATTTGGAAAACAGAAAAAATTCCAGATGATTGGAAAAATGCGTTAATCCACCCTTTACACAAAAAGGGAGACAGAGCAAGTGTTAATAATTATAGAGGAATCTCACTGCAGTCAGTGCCATACAAAACTTTCTCCCAGTGTCTCCTCGATAGGGCTCAACAACAACTAGAACCCAGGATCGGAGAATATCAAGCAGGATTTAGACCAGGTAGATCTTGCACAGAACAAATACTCAACCTAAAACTTATCCTCAAACATCAAAGAATTTGTAGCAACCGTTTAGTATGCACATTTGTAGATTTTAAAAAAGCATATGACTCAGTTGATCGAGAGTCATTGTTCCAAATATTGAAAGAACAAGGCTTAGACCCCAAAACTCTTGCTTTAATACAACAAACACTAACAGATACAAAGTCCAAAATAAAATTTTTAGGGGAGATATCAGAACCCTTCATTATTAAAACAGGAGTAAGACAAGGAGACGGACTTTCTCCGTTACTGTTCAACTTCGTCCTTGAAAAATTGTTACAGGAATGGCGGAAACAAAAATCAATCCTTGGAATTGACCAGTCAATTATATTAGGCAGAGGAAAACTAAAGATAGATTGCCTAGCATTTGCAGACGACTTAGCAATCTTAACCCGTGACATTGCAATAGCCCAAAAACAGATCGAACTCTTGAAAGAAGTAGCGGAGAAAGTAGGTCTACAGATTTCATTCGAGAAAACAGAATTTATGACCTGCAATAAAGAAACACCAAAATACATGGAGACAAAATATGGAAAAATTAAACGAGTCTCATACTTCAAGTATCTCGGTGAAACAATCCAAGAGAATGGAACTGAAGCAAAAGCTAATGAAATTAGATGCCAGAAGATGGAAACAGCTTATCGCCTAACACAAAATGTCTACAACAAAAAATGCATCTCCAAGCACACAAAACTGAGACATTACAATACAGTTATTAAACCAGAATGTCTTTATGGATCAGAAACACTTATTTTTAACAGAAAAAAAGATATAGAAAACATTGAGAAAAAAGAACGCAAAATTATAAGGAAAATTTTGGGCCCAAGACTCATAGGAGACCAGTACAGACTCAAAAGTAATCAGGAAATTCTACAATATGCAGACATTAACAGTGATATTAGAAAACGCCGACTAAAATTTTATGGACACATCAAAAGAATGAACCCTAAAGGCCGCCACACACGAGCAGTCCATCTGGCGCCAGGCCATTTCGCACCATTCCATTTAGACTCGGTCCAAACCAGGGGGTCACACACGACAGAGCCGCGCCAAGCCAGGCCAGTGCGTGCCTACAAATTTCGCCAGTCCGGCTCTGGCAGTGTAGGGGCTAGCACGATTGCTCGGCATTTTAAGGGTCACCTATTCGACTCCGCCCTGGGGCTTGTTTGGTTTTATTTTAGTGTTTTTTTTTTTTTTTTTTTTTTTGTCTTCGAAAATGTGTCCCAAAATTACATGAAAGAAGCCAAATACAATATTTAGTACAATATAAACTGGAGCTGGCTAAATGATCGTACAGACCGAAGGCCTTTTTTTCGCTAGGTTATTGAAAGTTTTTTTAAAAATCAGCAGTCATTTAAAACTATTTTTTTCGCTTTTAATTTTATTTTACAGGGAAAAAATTATTTTCTTCTTAAATGAATTCTTAAAAACAATTGTCATAAACGAAGAAAATTAGTAAGAACGTATAAAATACAAAATGCGGTGGTGTAACTCCATTTTCCTTGCTTTATGGAAATTATCATAATGCAAAAATATTGTAATAAATTCTGGAACATAGATGTTGTAATATATTCATTTTAGTGATGTCACCTGGAATCAAATTTAACACCAAGGTTATAATTGAATAAAGTCTATAAAATGGTTACATTTTACTGCTGACAAAAATGACTGAAACTAGTGTTTATTAAAAAACCGAACGAACGTACTACTGTAAGAAAGAAGATCTTGAATTGTTTCTTTAGAATCAATTATGTCTTTAGAAATCCTATTGGGAAGTGCGCTATAAGTTAGCATGTAGGATACGCAGTGAGCACGCAAGATGCGTTTACAAACACAATGATTTAAGTCTGATTTATACCACTTTGTTGATAAATAAAGCACGTATTTCGTTCATCAGTTGAATTTTCAGTTCCTCCTGTTGGAAGCTGAATGAAAATCTGACTTGCTTCATATTTTTTACTAACAGATTGAGAGATTGATTTATCTACATATGGTTTCGGTGTCTTTTTTTATTAAAAATATGACTGACCTACACCATTGTGACTTAAACCCTTCCAAATAGAACCTATCTCCGTGAGATAAAAACTCTTTATTTGAAGCCGCGGCCAAAGCTCATATTTTCGATTTTTCAGAATTGTTTTTGGTGTTGCACTAATTCGCTATTAATACTGATTTTTTTAAAAAAAAATATCTGTGTACAAGAATGAAAGAACTAGGGTGAAAACGACGAACAGATGAAATTCTATGAATTTATTAGCCGTTCTAAATTTACTATTGGGTTTAATCTATAGATATAATAAAACTATAAACGGGAAAGTCTGCACATATGAGATATTCTTTAAAAAATGAGTTCGGGTAGTATTAACGCGCTACAGGAAAGAAATGAGCTGTATTTTTTTAATTTGTGTCTGTCTGAAAATTATGAACAGGATTAAGAAAAATAAATATTTGTCAGATTTTGACCGAGTTTCGCTTAATGTACAGTCCGTGGTCCCGCGAGTAAAATAAGGCAAGTTTCATTTTGATGTGAATTTGGAAAGCTGAGATATTTAAGACAAAAGTGTCTGCAAATTTGTACCCACTTTTCGTTGCGCGGGTTATCCCACTCCAGTCGTGGTGGGGGTAGTCTACCAGACCCTCGGCTACCTGGCTCGGCGCGGTGGATTTTGGACTCGCCAAAAATCCAGCAAGGCCTGCCGAGCCACGCCAGTCCGTCCGCGCTGCCCCACACACGACGAGTTTTGGATCGGCGCGAGGACATTTGGCCTGTTGGCTCGTCCGTGTGTGGCGGCCTTAACAGACTTACAAGACAAATAGTTGAATTCTATGAAAACCGAAGTAAATCAGTATCGGATACAATGAAATGGATTGGAGAAATCAAGAAAGACCTCAAATTAGCAGGAATGGTTCCAGAAGATTTCGAAAACAGAGACACATTTAAATCAAAAATTCACAAGTGGCAAGTTGACCGGGAGGAAAGATTAAAGAAAAGATCAGGAACAACATGGTCTGATGAGAGAAAAGAAGCCCATAGCAAGCGTATGAAGGAAATATGGGCACAAAGGAAAGCGAACAAACGCTTCTGAGTACTTTGCGTAGTCCTAATGGGCTTATCCGCAAATAATAATAATAAAAGTGATACAAAATATTTTATTGCTTATTACAATAGGGTGTTCATGTAAATTAATGAAAATATCATCAGAACAAACAATTTCATCCATTTAAGATGTGAAGATGACGTCCTTTAAATGACGTCCGCCTTTGACCAATCATTCTTCCAGCCTTTCCCTGAAGCTGTTGAACACTTGCTCTAACATTACACGAGGCAAGTTGACGGTTTCTTGGCGTATGGCTTCTTTCAATTCGTCCAGTGTGCGTGGTTTTTTGTGTAAACTCTTGCTTTAAGGAGCCCCCACAAGAAAAAAAAATCACAAACGCTAAGATCTGGAGAGCGAGCTGGCCATTCAATGTCACCAAAACGCGAGATCACTCGACCACGAAACTTGCTTCTCAAAACGTCCATAACCTCATTTGCTGTATGGGCAGTTGCCCCAACCTGCTGGAACCATATCCTCCTGCGCACTAAATGATTTCTCTTAAGTTCATGGATCAGAAAGTTTTTCAACATCAACAAATAGCATTGCGAGTTGACCGTAACACTTCGACCACCCTCTTAAAAGAAGTATGCCCCAATGACACACCTTTTTGATACACCACACCACACGGTAACCTTAGGACTATGCAGAGGACGCTTATGCAGTTGTTCCGGATTTGTAGCCGACCTATAACGGAAGTTCTGTTTGTTTATATAACCATCCAGATGGAAATGTGCCTCGTCGCTCATCATTAAAAAAATTTTCATCAGTCAGCATAGCAATCATTTCTTCTGCAAACGCTGTACGCTTTGCAGAGTCATTAGGATTTAACTGCTGGACAATATCGATTTTGTACCGGTGGAAGTGCAGATCGAAACGCAAAATTCGTAGTACCGAGCGGTCAGACATGTGCAAAGCAGCAGGTTGTTTACGGCCCGACCGCCAATGACTGGCTTCCACAGCTTCTCTTACTCGATCGATATTCTCTGGCGTCCTGGATGACCTTGGTCGACCTGTCGACTTATTTTTTTACGCTGAACCGGTAGCTCTGAAGGTGCTCACCCATAGCGTAATTGTGTTACGAGTTAGGACTCTTCCTCTTGGACCGAGCGTGGTGGTGTAACGGCTAGCGTACTGGCCTCGCATTCGGGAGGACGGCGGTTCGAATTCCCGTCCGGGCATCCAGATTTGGGTTTTCCATGGTTTCCCAAATCACTCCAGGCAAATGCCTGGATGCTTCCTTGAAGAGGCCATGGAAAAATTCCTTCCCATTCCTTGCCCCCCATCCTTTTCCGTCTCTAAAGACCTCGCTGTTAGAGAGACGTTAAGCAGATAAAAAATATCAAAAAAAAAAATCTTCCTCTTGGACCAATATTAAAACGTCTACGGAACTGCCGCTGAACAGCAACGCAGGAATCGCCACTTTTAAAAAACGCCTCGACAACAAACACATGGTGCTCACCCGACCACTGCTCCATGGCTACTACAAATGTCCACGTGTGGGCTCTGGAATGCGCATATCCCCACCACCCCCCACCATCTACTCGCTCGACAACACTGCGGCGAAAACCGTCAGATCATTTTGCCACACCCTGTATAACTTGCAGTGAATTTCTTGTTGTTCTCTCGGTTACTGAAACCGCTGTTTTGATACTCAGAAGAAACATACGATATTATACCTTCACACGTATAAAGTGAAAATGAAAGCAGAACTTTAAAAGTTTCAGATAATTAATTTGAACAACATCTTGGTGGTGAAACATTTGAAGTATTTTGCTAACGATATAATGTTGTTGTAGGCCATTATTTTCCAACAGTGAATTAGTTAGTTAATCGTTTGCAATTTTAAAAAAAAAAACACCAAAGCAACTGTTCTATATTTGTTTATTGACGCACTGGTTTCACCTCTCATCTGTGGCGAATATGTGATGAAATTTGAGTTTATTATTAAATCATTTTTGACGTAATCCTAAAATTGATTGTTTATTGCCTAATATTGTACTGAGCGTGGCTCACCCACATTAAGGTGATAATACTGCGTATGCATAATTATCGCAAGAGCCTGCACCTACGCTCGTGGGAATAGATGTTTTTCGGCTCGGGGATCAGCGTATAAGCAACTTTATCCACTGCGACTAACGGGAACAAAGACCTGGGAGCGACTGACACATTGTTTTCCTGCATTTGGACCTGTACGGAAGGGGAAGGTCTTCTTCAACCTCTTCGTAGAACTTACTAGGCGATAGAGAAACATTTAGGAAATTGAGTTCGAGTTCGTAAAATATCGGTGTAGATCGACACAGGGTATGCCACTATAAGGATTTGTGGAAATGGTATCCGTTAGAAAGTAACTGCGCAAATAGCTCCAGCCTATGCGACTGTGCCGAACGGATGGGCGTGTGTGAAATTTGAATTTACGCGCTTTGCCAATAAAAATGGCTAACGTGGCAGACTCTAAAGTTTTCGATTTCTTTTCCTTCGGGCCTTAAACCTCATCGAAGTCGATGTCATTAGAGGCGTGAGAGGGTTTTAATAAGGAGCAGGAAAGTATCAGGCCGTGGCTTTTTGAATGAATCTTCCCCGCATTCGACTGGAGTGATTTCTGGAAACCATGTAAATCCTGTTATAAATGAATGGACGGAGATTTGAACCAACTTCCTTCCAAATGTAAGGCCCAAGCGTTAATACTCTCTCGCTAATCCCGGTAATGTACTATTTACATCGATTTATTGCCGTTTTCAAATTAAACAATTTAGGAATAGGTCAAACATAAATTAAGTTGTAAAACTATGTGTAAATTTCAACGCAGATTCATCGCTGAAGAAAAGCATACGACAGTATAAGAAAATTACGTTGATCTAGACAACGTGGCATGGAATCACCTGCATATCTGTATGCTGCTGGGGAACAAAGCATCATAAGTAGCTGCAGGAGGACAAGTGATGGTGAAAGTGCAGGCCAGGGAAGAATGGTAACTGTTGTTTTTCGCCTTCCTTGGCACATTTCGCCAGGCACTGTCCTGCAGGATAAGCAGTGCCTCACCTCAATACGCAGGAGGCACCAAATCATCACACTCGGCGTGTGTCCACTGCGCCACTCAACAATTCATCCTGCCCGACTGCGTTCACCACGGTAGAGCGCAATAGGTACGTGGCCGTCACTGTAGGTCAAGACGAAGCAGAATATCGCCGCTCAGCATGACAGTGATGGCGTTCGCGTACCCGTTGCAGTGAAAGGCGTTGGTAGTTTCTGGTCATGCGTGCAACTAATCCAGCCCTCAGCAGACGGCGTCGAACCGTCGACACAGACATGTCCATACACGTTTCAGTGTTCCAACGTCGTACCAACACTCCGGACGAAGCTAGTTTGTCGTTTACGGCCATTTTTGAAGTGAAAACTTCTTGAGGCACGTTGGGCGATTTTTGGATGGGTAAAATCATAAGAGTTCACATCACCGACATGCAAAAGTTTGACATGCTGCTGTTGACAGTAATTCGGTTGCTCAATTGGATCGTGGTTCGGTTCAAGTCGCTCGCGGCCAGCCATAGTGATCGGTCGCTTCGCACTTTCCCTGGTGTGTTTAAGTGCCTACGAAATAAATAAAAAACATAGTCTAGCGAAATTCAACAGTCATCGAGGTAAATCAATTCCTTCGAAAATCCACGCTAAAATACTCCTTTGCGTATAGATATATGCGTCCAAAAGCAATCGAAATCGATGAGTAATTATATAGTGACATTGGACTACGAGAAACAAGTATGCACGGTATCCAGTTGGATTTCCTTGATAATGTTATATATGCCAAGCTAAGAGATGACGAAGAATGTCTCTTAATTATGAAGGAAACAAACGGAGAAAGAAAATTTGTACACAGCAATGGCGAGGTAAGCAACGTTTCCTTATCAAATGCTGGTCTCGGAATAGGACGTGTAAAAATACATATAAATGTTCCTTTTAAATCACTACAGATATCATACGAAAAGCTTTTGATAAATTTGGTACAATCATGAGGGTAACCTCTGATAAAAGATATGGTAACAAAAGATTTGTTGTAGATAACGAAATTAGAACTGTGAAAATAGATCTGAAGAGTCAAATACAATCCTATGTAAATGTTGTCGAATTTAAAGCACTCGTTATTTACGACGGGCAACCGATGCGTGTGTTAAATGCAACTCAAGCGAACACCTCAAGGCTGAATGCACCAAATTGAGACCCATGCAGTTACCATCTGAGCGCTTGGCCCCTGATACAGCTTTCAGTGGGGAACCTTTAAAAGCATCATTTGCTAGCGTGGCAAATAGTAATTCCTCAATCAATATAAATATAAATGATGAGCCTACTCTCAGCATGGAAACGGATGACCCGTCGAACATCAGATTGGAAACAGAGAATCTTCCCAATGACGTAGTACCTCAAGAACCACCGTAAGGAAAAGGAAAATACTATACAACAGGACAAGGGAACAACAAAACTGTTAAATTACATTGACTGGAAATCCCACCAACTGAGAAAAAAGAAATAATGAAAAATGTTAAACAACAACCTGTGGCAGCGCCATCACCTGAAAAAAAGAAACTAAGCCTATGGAAGAATGTAAGCATGAAAACGCACCCAATACCAAAAGACCGAGACTTGATAAGAGGGGAGTTATTCGACAGTGGAAGAATTGGCTGAAAAATCTAGATAAGTTACCACCACACAAATGGAGACAAATGCTACTGAAACCCCCAAAGCACAAATTCTAATAAGGAAGGCAATAACTATGAAAATAAGACCAGCGAGATACTTGAAATGGAAAACGTATGTGGGAACACTTAAATACTTTAGTCGGGCTACATCATTGACATCGAAAAATAATATATTTCAAACGAATAAGAATGAACAAGGTTTTAATTGTTATTAAATAAACGCAAAAAAACTGAACAGTTTGTTTCAACCTTGCGTTACAACATTTGATCTTAATGTCAGACGGTAGTGTAACAACGCCCGCTCAGACATACATCGTGTCCACCTTAAATTTAAATGGAATAAAGAATGAGACTAAAATACAATGTCTCAAAGAATAACTATGGGCGGCATCTGTAGATATAGCACTCCTACAGGAAGTGGCCTGGGAAGGCGTACTGACTGTCATGGGAGTAGTGGGGGAAGGATGGACCTGGGACAAAAGATGTTCAGCCGGCCCCGGAAGAGACTCCACTCGTCCGCGTGACGTCACAGGTTCTTTGGGCGCTCACGAGATGGCAGTGTTACCACACTGATGGCATGACGACCACATATTTCAAAAAATAAACAGATATAACTGTTATTTAGTCTTTATTCTAGCTGTTATTTCACTTATCTCCAACAAATGTTACTCTGAAATCAGCGATATTATTTACGATTGTGTCCTATGTGATGTAGATATTCCAGCTGCACAAATGTTGCAATGTAGCATATACACACATCCTGCCATCAGGTGTCTCCATCGAACAGCCGATGCCACGAGAAACTTCATCTGCGCATGCGCCGGCCAGAGATATTCCACTTCGCCACGAAATCTTCTATCCTTGTCTTGCGGGGGAAAACCCTACCCTAAGGCGTGTTTGCACAGGTGTGGATATGTACGTACTTGTCGGCCGCCGAGACCCTGTTGCGACATGCGCGATAACTTGCATAACTGTCGCTAGAGGTCAGCACACGGCAGAAGACATTTGTCGCTAGATGGAGCGGGTGTAGCAATATGCGTGAAATATTTCGATGTTTGCGAAGCCACTCGCGTGTTTGACCGGGAGTCCGACAGGTTACGAAATGGCTCCATTACAGAGCGATGCAGCTTGGCTGGTGTGTGTTTGCCATCCACCATTATGAAAGCATAGCTGGCGGACAAAGAAAGTAGGGCGTCCAACACAGCGTTCGTATGATTGCAGAATTTTGTACAGAGTCTCAGGCTTGCAGCGAATTTCGTATGCATTTGTTCAGGTGTCCTGCTATCGATAAGGAATTCAGGTTGTGCCATATGCCCATTGCACTGCGAAACCACCCCAGCAGGATACATAGAAATATTTCAGCATTCACTTCTGCTCAAGAAGAAATTATTACGAGATGAGAATAATTATTATGTCAGTTTTCGTAGTACAAATCTAAGAATCATTTATGGTAGCCTAATCCCTCGTGATTTCAAAACGAAAATCGAAAATTTTGTTTTCATTCTGGGTGACCAGAAAAACTGCTTGAGTCTTTGTATTTAATTAAAAAAATAGACCATGTGAAAGTGTAACTTTTACGTTAAAAACGTGATAATGAACCACGGAATGTCTTGGCATAGGTCAAATTCACGTCTATACAATTCAGTTCTGATATTCGAAATTGGCAGAGGGTGCTTTGCACAAAAAATAACTCTGTGCGAATAACAAGAGGAAATAAGGGTCAGTACGGTGGGATTCCAATATAATTAATCGTTAATGATAACTCGGGAATTTCTGTCACACTGCTATTATTTTAATTTATTAAATTATATGCAATGAAACAAAGCGAGAATCCAACTAATGTTTTAAACTCAAAGAAGTGATTTCCTAATGTATGTGTCTACAACCTCGATGAACTTTGTGCATTTCTATCCTATTGCTATGGCATTAACTTTCCTACCTATTTTATCTGAAATATGCCCCACTAAATTATATTCACATGAATATCATTGCCTAATGCAAAGTTGCAGATGTGAAATCCAGTTTGTGAATGCCGGGATGCTTCCTTCAAAAGGACATGGCCGAATTCCTTCCCATTCCTTGCTCCCCATCCTTTCCCCGTCTCTAAAGACCACGTTGTTAGAGAGACGTTTAAAAGTTAAAAAAAAAAAATGAAATTATTGTGATAAAGTATAGCAATACCACAATTGGTATAAAATATTTCATTGCACTCGTAATTGTTGCCACCAAGGTCAAACCTTTGTCGTCTGTCTATCCAGACCAATCTATGTATCAATTCTGTTATGCTTTCGTAAGCAATCACAAATTGAGTGTCCTTAGCTGTACTTTGTCTAAAATTCCAATCAATCCCTTGTGACACATCAGTGATTGACTAGAAACAGAGAGATATACCCACCTTTAACTGTATTTTACAGCACAGCACGTATGTTCCAGGAACGAAATACGTCTGTTAATCTTACTAATTTCACCCCTGTCGAATCGAAGTACGCTAGTCCTATGTGATAAAAATCGAGTCACGCTAAGGCAGTGCTTTCGCAAAGTCTTCTGCTAATCAGTAGCCAGGTACCAAATGTTCATTTAAGGTGGTTCTACTGCAGTTTTCAGGGAAATTCTCCCCTTTTCCAGGAAATTATTTTTCAATAAATCAGGGGGACGAAATACGTCTGTTAATCTTACTAATTTCACCCCTGTCGAATCGAAGTACGCCAGTCCTATGTGATAAAAATCGAGACACGCTAAGGCAGTGCTAAGCACTGAACATGCCTGAGACCATCGCCTGTGACCAAGGTGGAGATACTCCCTTATAGAAGAAATGCAGTGCCAGCTTCTACTGATATTCTATTCCTAATTCTTTCACCAAGATCCACCCCTAGCCTCATCACCAACATACCCACAGCACTTCCTCAAACCACCTTCTGTTTTCCAATGATTCCCAATCCAACCCCTGATCAGTTACAGACAGGGTTACCTTCTGTTCGTGCGTTAAAGTAAACCAAAAATTCAAAATTCGCAAAGTCTTCTGCTAATCAGTAGCCAGGTATCAAAATGTTCATTTAAGGTGGTTCTACTACAGTTTTCAGGGAAATTCTCCCCTTTTCCAGGAATTTATTTTTCAATAAATCAGGACCCAGGGGAGTTCTCCATTCGGCTTAAAATGTTCCCATCTAACGGCAACCTTCGGATTCAGGACCAAGTCTGACATTTGTTTGTAATTGCATGCTTTGTTCAAGTAACCACGATAAAGTTACCATAATGCTCTTAGCTCACTGATAGTTTCTTGGTCATCAAACAGACATCATAACCCACATTTTTATAGAAGATCTCCACACATCGACAAGTATCCAAAACGTCACCATAGGTTCTATTACGCCTAAGATAGTGCTCACATTTGAACTGTCGTAAATTGTTAGGTCAAAGTGGGTGTTTAGATATTTTATCCACTCAGGCCTCATCACCTAAAGTCTAGTGCGAGATTGTGGTCATGGTCAACTTAGGCTTCATACACCACTCAGAATTATTCCACCAATATCCATTCTAACAGCATTATACGCCACCTACAGCCACTCAACACTCTTCCTATCTTCCAATGACATCCAAGCCCCAGCTCCTTTATTATGTCACTTACTGAATATTTTACACAGATAAATCTAACTGCCCTCCTTTGCACCTTGCATTTGATGTACAAAAAAATGTGGACTCCATACTACACCACACAAGCAATGGTCTGACTGTGGGTTTGTACCCAAGTCCTTCGCTTCTCTGGTACATCACCCCTCTCTGTTAAATGATTTTTATGTAGTGAGAATCAAAATTCACATGCCAACACATACGGCAGTAAACTGTAAAGAGCACATCGAAATGGGAGATTGTCTAAGCCCTGAAACAATGGTTAGAAGCACACGTTGATAATTCTATAACCATATATTTTAGACTCAAATCCACAGAGGAATGACACACGCACACACTTGTACATGCATACAGCGAGATCGACAGAACTGACAGCAAGGCATCACGGAAAACGATGAAGTGGGGGCAGAATTGTCGTTACAACTGATTAACTGGACAAACTATCGGTTACAAAAAATCAATCAGACAGACGAGTTACTTACGCTTACATCACAAAGAGAGGACGCAGATACACATGTCCAAGTCTACACAACTACCGGTACCAATCATGGAAACAAAAAAGTGGTGTAGTACTCTCTTGCCTCAGGACTGGCTGAAAAACAGAAGTCTCCTTACATATCATCAGCCCTGGCGAGATAGAAGGTGTTGCAAAAGATGGCATGTTTTCCCCATAAACCAAGTGTTTTATACCATAAATAGGTTCATCACGCCCCAGTTGATTTACATTTACCATCAACACGTCTCTCCCACACCACAACCCATTGCTACATTCAGTAAAAAAGTGACGAAGGTACCATGAGTTGCAATAGACACTTGACTATCAGATCTCACCACAAATCCATAATCTCAATACACTAGCACAAACAAACATAAGTGGAGGGACAGCAAAATCATTCGTCCAGACAGACGTGTTTATAGAAGGTATTACCATATTTACACATACAGACAGCAGAGAGAGACGCACAAACACTCACATTTCCATGCCTTCAGCGAGCTAGACACAACAACCCAGCCCCAATCATGGCGACGAAAAAGTGGGGTAAGAACCCCCATGGCTCATAACTGACCAAAAAAAATCATCAGTAACATATGTTCCAGGCACCATACTCTCCACATCAACATCATCTTCATTTATTTCACACTACAGACCTCACTACCATCCAGTATCATGTGTGCTAGGTACAAAACTGTTCACATCAGCACCAACACGTCTATCCCACACCTAAGCTTTTTCTGTCCATTCCATTAACATGTGCCCCCCATGTACCACGAGTAGCAGTAGACACTTGGTCATTCAGACAGATATCATAACTCCAATATTCATACTAGGTCTCACCCACAAATCCATACTTCACCTCACACAAGCATAAGTGCAGGAACAGCACATCATACATCCAGAAAAAACGAGATAACAGGAAGGTATCACCACATTTACGCAAAAAAACACACAGAGATAGAGATGCATACACACGTACATTTCCATGCCTACAGCGATCTCGACTCAACAACTAGCCCAATCATGGCAACGAAAAAGTGGAACAGAACACCCATGACTGGCCAAAAATCATAGAAAGACACACAACACACACTCACATGTCAATGCATTCACACAGTTCCTATTCATCACCACACATAACTGGAGGAAAGAGACTGAACATGCTAGATCCAAACTGAAGAGTTCACAGGATGTGTGAAGTTTGAAATCACAGCCACATCTCGCCCACACCGCAACCCTTTCTGTCATTTAGTAATATGTGCCCCCATGTACCACGAGTAGCAGTAGACACTTGGTCATCAGACAGATATCATAACTCCCATATTCATACTAGGTCTCACCCACAAATCCATATGTCACCTCACACAAGCATAAGTGCAGGAACAGCACATCATACATCCAGACAAACGAGATAAAGGAAGGTATCACCACAATTTACGCAAAAAAAAACACACAGAGATAGAGACGCATACACACGTACATTTCCATGCCTACAGCGATCTCGACTCAACAACTAGCCCAATCGTGGCAACGAAAAAGTGAAACAGAACACCCATGACTGGCCAAAAATCATAGAAAGACACACATACACACACACACTCACATGTCAAAGCATTCACGCAGTTCCATTCATCACCATACATAACTGGAGGAAAGTGACTGAACATGCTAGATCCAAACTGAAGAGTTACAGGATGTGTGAAGTTTTGAAATCACAGTCACATCTCTCCCACCACCGCAACCCTTTCGGTCAATTAATAACAATGTGACCCAGGTACCATGAGTTACAATAGACACTTGTCTATCAGACTGGTATCATAAACCTCCATATTCATACTAGGTCTCACCCACAAACCCATACGTCTCCACACAAGCACAAACATATGGGAGGAACAGCAATTCATACGTCCAGATAAATGAGTTTAAGGAAGGTATCACCATACTTACGCATACAGACACAGAGAAAGACTCACACAGACACATATATACCATGCCTACAACGAGCTCAACACAACAACCAGCCCAATCATGGCAAAGAAAAAGTGGGACATAACCCCCATGGCTCAAGACTGACAAAAAAAAATCATCATTAACATGTGTTCCAAGTAACAAACTCCTCTCATCAAAATCATATCATTTAACTCACACTACAGACCTCTCTGCCATTCAGTATCGTTGGTAATATGTACAAAGCTAATTTCATAAGTTACCACATACATACAAGTAATTGCAGGAAAGGGGACCCGACCACGACATCCACACTGAGGTGTTACATGATAGGCAGATGATAGCATGTCTTTACAATACACCTCAGTGCTCACCACACATACTTGATTTTTAATGTGCCATCAGTATAGCTGGTGGCTGGAACTAAGCTCTTTTTTTTTTTTTACTTACTGCTTGTCCCTCGTCGACGACTTAATTCGTTAGAGCCGGGATGGGACTGGAGACAAGGAGCGGCAAGGAATTCGGCCATGGCCTTTTTGAAGGAAGCATTCCGGCGTTCACCTGGAGTGGTTTGGGGAAACCATGGAAAACCCAAATCTGGATGCCCGGACGGGGATTCGAACCCGCGTCTTCCCGAATGCGAGGGAAAAAAGAACAAAAGAATTCCTTTTCAAGGTTTTAAGAGAACTATGCACCAACGACACAGATACCATCCGAAAAACCAGAAAAAAAAAACATACCAAGTCGACAATAACAAACATAACTAGGAAAAAAACTACTAGTTTATCAAATACGAGCTAAAACTGGATCCGTTCATAAGAAGAAATAACTTTAAAATTTCATCTATAAAAGAAATACATCAAACAAACGGGTAGCTTGTGACGGAGTTAAAAACAGAAGGATGTATCATTACCAATCAAAAGGAATAGAGATAGAAATTAAAAAAAGTATCTCTCCGATTTATACACTGAAGAGTCAATGACACTGAAGAAGTCAACAGCCTATTTCGTCACATAAATCCGGTAGTAAAAGAACAAGAAAAACGCAATGCTGAATGAAGAAATCTCAGAAGAAGAAATAAAAACGCAATTGAACAGTGTACGAGAATGAAACACCTGGTATTGGCAGCCTCACAATAGAAGTTTCCGTATCATATTGGCATATACTAAAACACGATTTTATAAAAACATAATGAGATTCTAGCTATGCACTTAGCTCAAACCGAAAAGTTAGAAGGGTTAGTTATACTAGTCCCGAAAGCAAAATCAGATAAGAAAAATGTTGAAAATTACAGACAACTCTTCTCAATTCAGATTATAAAATATTCTGAAGTATTATTGTGACTAGACTTCGGACAGTAGTCAGAAAAGTGGTTGGAGAATACCAGACCTGCATCGGTGGAGGCAGAACTATAATGCGAACGCTAACAAATATTCGAAATACAATTGCAGTTTCAAAGGCAGCAAACGCGAAAAATGGCTGTTTTATCACTAGATTTCCACAAAGCATTCGATCGCATTAATCAAACTTACCATGGAAAGAATGGGTATCAGTCAACAAATTGATTTATATTCTATTACATCAAGCAACTTCGCGAATATCTATAAATGGATCTATAACCAATTCAATAAAAATAACCAGATCCATTAGACAAGGATGCCCTATATCCATGTTACTTTATGCGTTTGCAGCTGAACCATATTTAACGGCATCACATAATACAGTTCCAGGTTTGAAGTACCAAGGAACAAAAATAGTGGTGTGTGCATATGCAGAGGATATCAATATCATCATAACCAATTTGGAAGACCTAGAAAACACGACAATTAGTAAACTCATACTCAAAAGCTTCAAACAAAAAAATGAATTTAAAGAAATCTGCGATATTGAACATAGGCGCCGGTGTAGAACTAAACAACACAACATGGATAAATTCATGTGACAAAATAAAGATTCTAGGTTCAGAATTTCATAAAGTTCTACAAAAAGCATTTGCAGTAAACTAGAGAAGTCTATTATCAGTTATTCGAAGCAAATTGCACGATTTCACCCACAGGGAATTAAACCCAATACAGAAAGTACGGTTGATAAATACCACAGCGCTCTCAAAAATATGGTACATACACCACATATTTCAGATGCCTGTGGAAAGAGCTAGGAAAATGAAAACTGCAATCAACTGGCATGTACAGAGGGTACAAATACTGAAGATTCAATGTAAAGTATTGTATATGCCGTATGAGAAAGGAGGACTAAAACTGATTGATATACGAGCATACGAAATATAACTCAATATTCATGAAGAATATGTACAGCCAGTGTAGAGCAACAGAGACAAGCCTTACAAGGCCTATAATAAATGTACTAGAACCGCACAGCAACATAGCGCCAGTTGACGTTAGTTACATACCGGTAAACGCGAACTTAAGCCATATCCGTTCTTTCTACTTTGAAAACAGCTACATGAAAATAAACAACGCAGAATCGGTGTCATAAACAAAAACAAAATATGCGGCTTAGTGAAAAGAGAGATCAAAAGTAAACTAGAACTCACTTAGAAAAGAAATGATTAGAAACAAATATGGGAGAATATCAACTGTCAATATATCGGCAGTAATGCCCGTTCCACGTGGCACAGAGTTGTCCTAGAAACGTACACACCAACGAAAAACTTTTTGCAGTACTCCTCTGTCATACTCCGATGTGCTTACGATGTAACTTGCAAGACACAATACAACACCGACTGTTAGGATGTGATGCTCCTGATATATGGATCTGGACAAAAAGCAAGCTAGCAATAATAAATAGAACCACCCCACACAATTTCACACAAGAGGATATATTAATACCCGATACGACAATATATCCTACTACTAAGAGAAATGCCCACTTCTGGTTGCTGGCCAACTACACCCATTATGTTGTGCATAAAAGAGAGAAGAGACGGCCATCGACCCATCGTAGACTACGGGTGCCATTTAACAAATGAACCTACCAAAATAATCAAATCGAAAAAAATGTAAGGAATATTTGTACGATTTCTGCTTTTCGTAATGCCCTACTAAGTACTAATTGATTTGACAGAAGAGAAAGATCGACACTTCCACAGCCTGAAGATCAGAAAAAATATTATTATCATTATTCACCTTATCACTATTCGAAGAAGACGAATAGGAGAAATATTTATTTTCATCCAGTCCACTATGATCAAAAATAATAACATTTTATTTTATTTTACAACAAAGAATAAAAAAATTAAAAAATTGGTTAAGTCGCTTGACTGGGGACCGGAAAGTTCCAGATTCTAATCCCGGTCTCGGCTGGGTTTATATA
Organism: Vandiemenella viatica; assembly: GCA_031002005.1. Lineage (NCBI taxonomy): Eukaryota > Metazoa > Arthropoda > Insecta > Orthoptera > Morabidae > Vandiemenella > Vandiemenella viatica. The sequence goes on from CM061921.1 coordinate 197,108,205, forward strand.
TTTGACCTCTGCAATGAGTATTTCATAGTGGCTTAGGAGTTACCTTACTAGTATTGTAAAACAGATTTCTAGTTCGATACTATTTTCGCCGCGGATTTTAAAATTAAATATTATAGAAAATTTTATAATAATTTTAGATTGAAATATTGGATTTTGAAAATACCGTATAGTTACTATACAAAATCACTGCTTATTACTTTGTATTATCGACATTTTTGATTCAAAAATTTGCAAAAAAACTAAATTAGCAATTCAAACATAAACATGTAAATTTACTTTTATTTAAAATTTATGGTTTATTAGCATATACTATCGAAATTTCAGGTTGAAAATAAGTATATTTTTTCTTACTTCAGTAACTATAAACCTATTGTATCTTTTTTAGATTATAATGAAATGATTGTTAGTATGAATAACCTAAGTATTGTTCCAATTAATGATAATTATCATGCAAACAATGAATGTAATGTTGAAAATTAAGTTAATTGAAATTCATCTATGTACAAATATTAACTACACATAATATAAATATATACTAATTATTACGTCAGTTAAGTTGTATTTACATTTCGTTGATATAGGCGTGAAAAACGGACTAATGTTAATGATTTTAATCTTAAAATTATATTTGATACAACAATTAATCTGAAAATCCAGAAATAAACTGTGATTTCATAGTTTTGAGTTTTCACTTCTGTAGGCAGTCCCCTATGACTGCCAACTTTTTTTTCCTCTGCCCTTTGGCATGTTTTAAAGTCCCGCTATATAATTTACTAGCTGACCCGGTCACGCGTTGCTGTGACTCAGTAGTTGGATCAATGTTATTCTAAACTGCCTAATGTAGTCAAATTAATAGTCACTAATAAAGTAAATTTGAAAATTCAAAAGTAATTGGTAAAGAGTTTCCGATAGTTGAAATTAAGGAAAAAACGAACATAAACATTTTTAATTACATTTTATTACAAATTACTTAATTGAAAATATATAAAAAATTGATATCTATAAAAATAAATAAATTATTTCCTATTTATTTATAAATTGAAATTTCAGTTTTATAAATGAGATAGATGAAATTGATTTTTAAACATTATAACAATTATGTTCATTATTTTAAGTTATTACAATTTATAATTTTAATTTATTTAAGCGCTAATTGGTGTACAATAATTTTGGTTAGCCTGTCTTTTGCTAAACAACTAGATTTGATGGTTTCCCCACACGTGAGCAGGCGACATATAGTTGCCCATGGGAGAAACACGTATTTTCCAAGTCCAAGCCGAAAACGGACATTGTTTGGCCTAGAGACTTATTTATAGTCATAGCGAAAGCCAAACGAATCGGAAATTGAAGCCTTTTAAATGGTATTGGAGATTTTGACGGTATCATTGGAATACGTGGGAACAGGACGGTTTCTCCTTTAAACTTTCCAGTCAAAATAGTAGCTTCAAGAACATTTCCGGTAATCCTTTTGATGACTAAACGTGTACCGTTGCATAATCTAGGTGGATTCAAATTCCGAAGTAGAATAATCGGTGAACCAATCTTTAACTGAAGATTGTGTGGTGGCATTCTGGGTATAGCCAAAGAATTTAAAAACTCAGTTGGAAAATTTAAGGCTTCACTTTCATCTATAATGGTGTCTATTGATTTAAAAGACATCAGATCACCTGACAACAACTGTTGTATCTGGAAGTTAATTTCGTTGACATCAACAGTTTTTGCTGCCAAAATAGCACGATTACTGAGCCATTTATGATCTGAGTAATTATTTGATATATCCGGAAACACACTCTCAATTAGTTCATTTTTGAGTGAACAACAGTACAGGATTTGTCTGGAAATTTGACGTATTGTGTATCCAGTTCAATTTCATCGTTTCCATTATCCAGCAATTGCTTACAAAATACTTGTGCCGATGGATTATTTTGCAATTTTACTCGCATGTTCATGGTCAATCGAAGTGTTTCGAGATTCCACCATAAAAGCGATTGTTTTAAACATGCGTTAATCTCATCGGCAAAGTAGAGCGAGGAATCACTGATAATGTCTGTCGGAAGTCACCAGACAGTAGTAGGACTATACCACTTAAAGGTTTATCGTTGCCTTTCAAATCTTGCATAGTTCTATGAAATGCTTCGAGCGAATGTTTATGAGCCATTTTACACTCATCCCAAATTATACAATAATTGAACTCTTTTGCAACACTGCAGCCATTCCGTACTTTTTTTAATGTTACACGTTGAGTTTGGTTTGTTATGAATGTCTAGTGGCAGCTTAAGTATAGAATGTGCGATTCGCCCAGCATCTAACAAAGTGGCAGCAGTGCCTGACGATGCAATTGCCAATGCAATTTTCTGTTGCGACCGCACCTCCGCAAGGATCAACGATATTAAAAATGTCTTACCGGTTCCACCTGGTGCGTCCAAAAAAAAAAAAAACGCCTTGTTCAGCATCAACAGTCAGCATAATCCCATTATATATATTTTTTTGTACTGCTGTCAATAATTGTAGCTAAGTCCACATTGTAATACTGTTGTTCTCGTTGCAGATCACTGTTAACTAAGTCGGTGGCCGGGCGATTAGGTGATGGCATACCATAATAATTAAGTGGTAAATTTGAAATTAAAATACATAAATCTTCGATTAACACAAATGCTTCATTATACATCTCTGGTGTGAAATCTAGATTTGGGCATAGGTTTGATTGTTTAACTCGGTGTAGTATGTCTTCAGTCATACTGTTTTTATATTTTTTCACAAACTCGATGACTGTGTTGGATAACATGTTCTCAAAATAATTGCAAACAGTTGACGAATACTATTCGGTGTGGATGTCAACACTGCATCAGCAAGTGTCAGGTCCCAATGATTGTCGTCCACAAGCAACTGCAACTCGCGACATGCATCCTGATATGTATTGAACACTCGACCATTAACTGTTCGTAGAAGTTCGAAAGAAGTGGTCCTGGAACATTCACCAACAACAAACGCATAAAGAAGCATTCACGTTGTTTCGGATGTATTTTGCAGAGTCATCCTAATGTCTTGGCTTTTAATATGCCTGCGATCAAAGGATGTGGTTCTCCTTGTTTACGTGGCTCCCATTTTTTAACTAATTTGTTCCATTTAAAATAGCGTGGAACATCGGTATAAAATAATGTTTTTGCGAATTGGCCGAACACATCAGATTTTTGACACAATGCAAAAATTCAGTTAATGTCGTTTTTGGTGGCTCAAGTGCTCTTTGTAGGATATTTTGTTCGGTGAAATATACACGTTGACCGAAGATGTGCTGCAAGATGCTGGATAGAAGGGTCTCTTTCATGTATGAGAAAACTAAAAATATGCCAGATAGTTCGTTGCTGCTGATGTATCTACCTATCTGGTATCGTGATATTTCGCCATTTTTATTTACATTTTTTACTGCGAATATGACCAAATTACTGCCTTTATTAACGTATTTGCAAATGTACTTATTGGATTTTACACAACTGCAAAACTCGACATTAATATGAGCCTTATACGTTTTTGAAAGCAATGGTGAGTATGGTACCACCCACTGATTGTCAATATCAACTTGGTTTCTAGAATTTGAAATTCGCATCGTAAATGTGTGGCCACCATTCTCAGCGTTTCTGCGGCGATACAACGGATAACACGACATCCGTAATAGTATCATTCGTATATTCCTTTGGGAAACGCTTCTTACATTTTCCATCTTCCATGCATGGTATTGTCATGTTAAAAGCACCGCACGGTCCGTGGATCATGTGGCTGGTAACAATATCAAACAATTCTTGATCAACTACCGGGTCCGGAATTTCAGATGAAATTATTTGATCAATTTCTTCTGGACGGATTTTAACTTCAAGCCAAATAAAAACGTGAGAATGAGGCAAACCTCGCTTTTGCCACTCAATCGAATACAGATAGCAACGTGTGTTACCGAAAACCGAATGTATTACGATTAAATCAATCAGTGATTTTAATTTTTGTTTGAACACATGTGCCGTGATATTACGACGATGCATTGATTGTTAGCCTGGTAACAGCAACGTTTGTATTACCTCCCAATTCGGATTACATGTAAATGAAATAAAAAAATCTGGACGACCATAATGACCTACGTAAGTCATCGCATCTTGTATATATTCCTTCCTGCATGTTCCGTGGACTGCCGATGTAGCTTGAAGGTAAAATAAATGCATTACCGATATAATTGGCATTTAAATTTTCATCTATATTGCTGATAATAGCATCTCGTATGTGGATGTATTCCTCCGATCGTAATTTATCCTGGTTGTATGGAATAAATAGCAAACGTTTGTTTTCAATCTTAGCGTACATATCCACGACGTATTGATGGTACAGTTGACGATATCGAAGGATATAGTTATTCTGATTACGTCTAATCATCAATCGGTGCGCGTAGTACTTCATTGAAGTAACTTTTTTATTTGTTTCATTACCTGAAAAAAAATAAGAAATAGTAAAAAAAAAAAAATATAGAAGAATAAGAAATTAATATAGTGGGCCCGCGATAATTCTCTGTTCGGAATACCGCGGGTCTACTGTGTTAATAAAACAAGGAATTAAATAATTGAATATTTAATTTACCAGTAACTGGATCACACTGTTTAATGTTGATGTGATATTCATCCTGCCCTTGCCAGAATATCTGTGGATACTGGAGTGCGTCATACGAACGGTGTATATCCGAAATTATACTAACAGTGCTATCTCACGTGTGATTTTAATGGCTCTTATTGTCAACTGGATCACCAACTATAATAACTGCAACTTCATCTACAGTTGGCGCGTTGAAACCTGCCAGGGTCTTCTCCTGATGGTAATTTGTCAGCTTTGATGACAATTTGATAGTTGTCATTGTTTAATTGTGGCGACACTCTTTTAAACAACTGAATAATTGATAATTATTTTCCAAAAAAAATTCCAACAATACCACAATTGCTCTCTCTTCTGATTGTTCGATGAAATTATACTGGCACCATGTTGTCACGCGTTCGTCACAACTTCCCATAAAATAGATTTGGAGAAACTTCAGGACATCATAAGGCATCGGCATCAAAGACCCAATCTTATGGTACACCTGGCCTTGTATTTTGAATGACGTCCATCAGATGTGATATTGCAAATTTTAATTGCTCCAAACGACGTCATCTCGAAGCAGGAATTGAATTTGAGTGTCTTGCGCAGAAACAATTTCGAATAGTTTGATTCGCCAGCAAGAAGTGATTGCAAAGGTTCTGGGGGAGTGGGAATTGGTAATAATACAACTTTTCCTGATTCACAACAGATGCCGGCTGCTTCATTGCGGAATTTCAACGCCCGACAGTGTTGGCATACTTTGTCCATTGCACCGATTGCAATTTTAGAATGTGCACAGTAATCAATGTCTGGTGCATATTCGAACGCAAGGCGAACAAATGATACACGTGTTAATGCACGGCTGATTTTCTGCCTCTCTCGTTCTCTTTCTCTAAGTATAGCGATGTGCTGTTCTCGTGCCACTCTTGTTCTCGATATATTCTGTCGCAGACGTTCACCACGATGTTCTTGAGATTCTTGCATACGACGCTCTGCTGTCCTGATTCTTTGAGTTTCGTTACTTGCCGCGATTTGTTCTGCTGATTGATGAGCCCTTTCAACACGTTTGCGTCGTGCCTCTCTGCTACACGCATTGTTGAGGTTATATTTTTTTGGCGGTAATTCACTGAAATTTATAACTGAAAACAATAAAAATAGTTGTATTAAAACAAAAAGTGCCTTTCTAAAAGCCTTAAAGTTAAACACTTTAGTACAGTGCTAAAAACCGGAATGCCTCTATGCAAGTAAATTCCTAATATTAAATAATAATAATTATAATCCCGGGTGGTCGTAATTACCTGATGACAGGGCTTCTGCCACCTGCGCATTCCACCCTTGTCGTCGCCGCCTTAACGTAACCCGGCAACTCTGCCGGGTACAGGAGACCTACAGTTTCACATGGAATCCCGACCACGGAAGCGTTCTGGCACACTTCACATTACACAGCAAGCTGTGCCAGAGGTGAAAAAACGGGTTAAATGCCTACCGAAATCCCCGCCGATACAGGGATTCGAACCGGGGACCCTCCGATACCCAGTCAGACGCCTTAACCGCTGAGCAACCAGACCGCTCTGCTATTAAATTAGAAATTGGATAAGCTTGGATTATTGGAATGGAAAATTATAAGGAAAATTTTGGGTCAATTGAAAAATGCAGTACAATGGAAGATAAGAGCTAATGAGGAAATGTATCATAACTAGGGTTCGGATCTTTAGGAAAAGTCATATTTTTTTCCTGCCTTCTTTTGAGCTGAAATGCTGAATTAAATACCGATCAACGGTTTTGATTGTATTTAAATGTATTTTATATACCATATAAATGCATATTCAGACCATTTTCCTAGTTTTCGTCATATTTCGATGATATTTATGGTCATATGGTCATATTTTGAGGAAAAATCTGGTAGTTTTTAATAATCCCGGGAATTCACTCGATATAGATGAGATGAAATTAAAATAATTATTCGCAGGACTATCCTTCTACTATACAGGTGAAGGAAAAAACTAATTTTCAGTGTGTTCAGAATTCACCAGTCAAAGTTATACATTATTGTCACTCTCTAAACATAATGTTCCGCCCGTCTTTTAATCTCTACAATGCAGCAGAAGCATGCCTGTGTCGTCAATCAGTATCGCAATGAAATATCCTCAGTCATCGTTAAATCTGCAGTGGATCAATGAGTAGACCTACCGACATGCCGAAAGTAAAATTTTACGAAAGTGCGAAGTCACGCAAGGGAATGTAGATAGGAGAATTGTGTACAGGGTAAAAGAGTTCTCTTCTGTAAATGATCTGAAATTAAACTGAATTCAACAAAATGATTTAAAAATTAATTTCCCAATGGTGCAGCGAGTGCACGGAAGCAAATTATGCTGTCCACATGAAAGCGACATTACTACATAAAATAAATGATGTATATTTGAGCATTTTTTAATGTATAGTAAATTTAAATGTTTGGTCATATTTTGTCATTTTTAGGTCATATTTACCCATTTTAAGGTAATATTTGGCTGCATATTTCTCTATTTTTGGGTCATAAAGATCCGAACTCTAATCATAACATTGAAAAAATAATAGAATCAGTCAGAAAAAAGAAGAATGATATTTTTCGACACATCTATCGCATGGATGACACCATGCTAACAAAAAAGAAATTTTTTGGGGGGGATTCGAGAGGTTAAGAAGGATTTGAAACGAAATAATATCAGTGACACAGTATGGAAAGAAAATATTTTCGAAAGCAGAATCGAATAAGGTAGACAGGAGAAGGAAACGGGTGTAAATTGTTTGAAGAGAGAAAGAGAAAAACACAGTGCAATATGAAGGAGTACTGGAGAGGAAGAAAGAAAAAAAACAACAGGGGGAAGAATTGAAATTGACACGTGGTCTCTAGTTGGCCATAATGAAAAGAAGAAGAAAAATGAGAAGCAAAGCAACAATAGTTTACACGTTTTTGAATTATCGTAACGTTTTCTTCAATGTTATATTCATGTGTGAAATTACGTTGTCGTTAGATGTAATAAACATACAAACGATATACAACACAATACACAGCACAATTATAAAAATTAGACTACACTAAAATTCACGAAACTGGGTTATGTCATACATAAACACATATGATGTGGAGTAGACTGTAACACAAATAAATCGAAACACAACGCCATCTACTGGATGATTACCCAACCTAGATAACCAAGTGCTGTGTCGATAAATTAATACATCGCCATCTGTTAGAAACCTATGGAACTATAATAATAATTTCGTGCGGTCGTAATGACCTGGTGACAGGGTTTCTATTGCTGCGCATTCCACCCCTGCGCCGGAGGTGAAGGATGAGTTAAGTGCGTATAAAATCCCCGCCGTCACAGGGATTCGAACCAGGGACCTTTGAATCAGATGCCTTAATCAGTGAGCCATCAGAACGCTCAAATTTACGGCCCTTACAAATAATTACAAACCATTGTCCTATGGCAAACATTGAAAGAACATTTAATTCGCAATAATAAATATTAAGGTCAATAATCGAGATAAAAACTATCCTATCTTTTAAGTTGGACCAAATTACACACAATAAGCCAAATTTCTTCAAAAATCAGTTAAATAGTTTCGGAGTTAATCTCGTACAAACATCGTGACGCAAGATTTTATATATACTAGCTGACCCGGTCACGCGTTGCTGTGACTTACTAATTATAGTACGTTCGATTAATGTTATTCTAAACTTCCTCAAGTAGTCAAATTAATATTCAATAATAAAGACAGAAACATTGTAGTCGATTTGGAAATTCAAATGTAATAGGTAAAGAGTTACGGAGAGTTGAAATTAAGGACAAACGATCATAAAAAATTTAATTTACATTTCATTACAAATTACTTAATGAAATTATATAAAAATTGATATTTATAAAATAAATAAATAAATTATTTTTTATTTATTTATATAAACTGAAATTTCAGCTATATCTTCAGTCATACTGTTTTTATATTTTTCCCAGAAACTCGAAGATTGTGTTGGATAACATGTCAAAATAATTGCAAACATTTTGACGGATACTATTCGGCGTGCTGTCAACGCTGCATCAGCAAGTCTACCATGTATTGAACACTCTAGCATTAACTGTTCGTAAACATTCGAAAGAAGCTGGTCCGGGAACATTCACCAATAACAAACGCTGAAAGAAACATTCACGTTGTTTTGGATGCACTGTGTAAAGTCTTTGCTTTGAATATGCCTGCGATCGAAGGATGTGGTTCTCCTTGTTTACGTGGCTACCATTTTTTACCTAATTTGTTCCATGAAAAATAGCTTGGAACATCGGTATATAATAATGTTTTTGCGAATTGGCGGAACACATCAGATTTTTGACACAATGTGAAAAATTCAGTTGTGGTTTGTCGTTTTTGGTGGCTCAAGTATTCTTTGGAAAATATTTTCTTCGGTGAAATATACACGTTGACCGTTTTCAAGATGTACTGCAAGATGCTGGATGGAAGGGTCTCTTTCATGGATGCGAAAACCAAAAATATGCCAGATAGTTTCGTTGCTGCTGATGTATCTACCTATTTGGTATCGTGTTATTTCGTCATTTTTATTTACATTTTGGACTTCAAATACGGCCAAATCACTGCCTTTATTAACATATTTGCAAACGTACTAAATGGATTTTACAGAACTGCAAAACTCGACATTAATATGAGTCTTATACGTTTTTGAAAGCAATGGTGAGTATGGTACCACCCACTGATTGTCAATTTCAACTTGGTTTCTAGAATTTGACATTCGCATTGTAAATGTTTGGCCACCATTCTCAGCGTTTCTGCGGCGATACAACGGATAACACGACATCCGTAATAGTATCATTCGTATATTCCTTTGGAAAACGCTTCTTACATTTTCCAACCTTCCATGCATGGCGATGTCATGTTAAAAGCACCGCACGGTCCGTGGATCGATTGACTGGTAACAATATCAAACAATTCTTGATCAATTAATGGGTCCGTAATTTCGGCTGAAATTATTTGATCAATTTCTTCTGGACGGATTTTAACTTCAAGCCAAATCAAACGTGAGAATGAGGCAAACCTCGCTTTTGCCACTAAATCAAATACAGATAGCAACGTGTGTTACCGAAAACTGAATGTTTACGATTAAATCAATCATTGATTTAATTTTTGTTGAACACACGTGCCGTGACATCATGACGATGCATTGATTGATGGCCTGGTGATAGCAAAGTTTGTATTTCCTCCCAATTCGGATTACATGTAAATGTAATAACAAATCTGGACGACCATAATGACGTACGTAAGTTATCGCATCTTGTATATATTCCTGCATGTTCCGTGAACTGCCGATGTAGCTTGAAGTTAAATAAATGCATTACCGATATCATTGGCGTTTAAATTTCATAAATATTGCCGATAACAGTATCTCGTAAGAGGATGTATTCCTCCGATCGTAATTTAGCCTGGTTGTATCGAATAAATCGCAAATGCTTGTTTTCAACCTTGGCGTACATATCCACGACGTATTGAAGGCACAGTTGACGATATGGATGGATATAGTTATCCTAATTACATGTAATCATCAATCGTGGGGCGTCGTACTTCACTGAAGTAACTTTTTTATTGTTTTATACCTGAAAAAATAATAAATTAAATAGTAAAAAAAAAAAAATAAGAAATCAATATAGTGGGTCCGCTATAATCCGGCACCTGTTCGGAATACCGTGGGTCTACTGTTACTAATAAAATAACGAATTAAATAGTTGAATAATAAATTTACCAGCAACTGGATCACGCTGTTTGATGTTGATGTGATATTCATTCTGCCCTTGCCAGAATATCAGTGGATACTGGAGTGCGTCATACGAACGGTGTAGATCCGAAATTATACTAACAGTTCTATCTTGACGTGTGACTTTAATCAACTGAGTCACCAACCATAAAAACTGCAACTTCATCTATGGTTGGCGCGTTGAATCTGCCAGTGTGTTATACTGATAGTAATTTGTCAGCTTTGATGACAATTTGATAGTTGTCATTTTTTAATTGCGGCGACATAATTGAATAAGTTGATTATTATTTTCCAAACAATTTCCAACAATACCACAATTGCTCTCTCTTCTGCTTGTTCGATGAAATTATACTGGCACCTAGTTTTCAAGCGTTCCTCACAATTTCCAATTGATTTGGAGAAACTTTGGGTCATCGTTTGGCATCGGTATTAACGACCCCAATCTTATGGTACACCTGGCCTTGTATTTTGAATTTAGTTTCAAAATGACGTCCATCAGATGTAAGATCGCAAATTTTTATTGCCCAAAAAGACGTCATCTGGAAGCAAAAAATGAATTTGCGTGTCTTGCGCAGAAGCAATTTCGAATCGTTTGATTCGCCAGCAAGAATGATTGTAAATGTTCTGGCGGATTGGGTAGTGGTAATAATACAACTTTTCCCTGATGCACAACACATGCCGGCTGCTTCATTGCGGAATTTCAACGCCTGATAATACTGGCATATTTTGTTCATTGCACCGATTACAATTTTAAAATGTGCAGAGTAATCAATGGCTGGTGAATATTGGAACGCAAGACGAACAAATGATACACGTGTTAATGCACGGCTGATTTGCTGTCTCTCTCGTTCTCTTTCTCTAAATGTAGCTATGTGCTGTTCTCGTGCCGCTCTTGTTCTCGATATATTCTGTCACAGACGTTCATCACGCTGTTCTTGAGATTCTTGCATACGACGCTCAGCTGTCCGGATTCTTTGAACTTCCTTACTTGCCGCGATTTGTGTTGCTGATTGATGAGCTCTCTCGTCGTGCGTCTTGCCTCTCTGCTACATGCATTGTCGAGGTTAGATTCTTTGGCGACATTTCACTGAAAAATATTTGAATTACAACAAAAAGTGCCTTTCTGAAAGCCTTAAAATAAGACACTAATATACAGTGGTGAAACTGGAATTTTGGGTCCATTGAAAAATACAGTAAAATGGAAGTTAAGAACTAATGAGTAAATTTAAAATAACATTGAAAATAAAAATAACAGAAAAATAATGATATTTTTTTGATACATTTATAGCATGGATGACACCAGGCTTTCAAGAGGTTTAGAAAGATTTGAAACGAAATAATACCAGTGAACTGTATGGAAAGAAAAATTTTTCGATAGCAGACTTTGAATGTGGCAGGATTCAAAGGTAGAGAGGAGTGCAATAATGAAGGAGTACTGGGGAGGAAGAAAGAAAAACAAAAGGAGAGGAATTGAAATTGACACGTGGTCTCTAGCTGACCATAACAAAAAGAAGAAGAAAAATGATAAGCTAGCGAGAAATGCTTACACGATTCGAATTTATCGTAACGTTTTCTTCAATGTTATATTCATGTGTGTAATTACTTTGTCGTTAGGTATAAAGACACACAAACGATGAAAAACAATACAGTATAATTATAACACAATACACAGCACAATTAAAATTGAAGAAACTCACACATATGCCGTGGAATAGACTGTAGCATAAATAAATCGAAATACAACGCCATCTACTGGATGGTTTGATAAATTAACACACCGCCATCTGTTAGGAATAAACTGTAGCATAAATAAATAATTGAAACAGAACGTGATCTACTGGATGATTACCCAACCTAGTTAACCAAGTGTTATATAGATAAGTTAACACAGCGCCATCTGTTAGAAACTTATGGAACTGTAATAACAATTACGTATGATGGTAATGACCACCGAGCTTGGTGGTGTAACGGATAGCGTTCTGGCCTCGCATTCGGGAGGACGGCGGTTCGAATCCCCGTCCGGGCATCCAGATTTGGGTTTTCCATGGTTTCCCCAAATCACTCCAGGTGAATGCCGGGATGCTTCCTTCAAAAGGCCATGGCCGAATTCCTTCCCATTCCTTGCCCCCATCCTTTCCCGTCTCTAAAGACCACGTTGTTAAAAAGGGACGTTAAACTGTTTTAAAAAAAAAAAAAAAAAAAAAAAATGGTAAAGACCTGGGGACATGGTTTCTACTGGCTGGGCATTCTGCCCCTGTCGTAGCCGCCTTTACTTAGCCCGCCCATCCTGCCTGGTACAAGGGACCTACATTTTAACGTCGAATCCGAACCACAGTACCGTCCTGGCGTATTTCACCTCATACAGCATACTGCGCCGGGTGTTAATGCCGGGTTGAGTGTCTATAAAAATCCTCGCCGAGATAGGGACTCGAACCGGGGACCTTTCCATCTCCAGTCAGACGCCCTAACCACTTAGCCAGCAGACCGCTTAGCCTTAGTGGCTTACAATTAATAACAAACCGTTGTCCTCTGACAAATATTTAATGAACATTTATTTCGCAAATAATAAATATTGAGGTCTATAATCCAGATAAAACTATCCTATCTTTTAAGTTGGACTAAATTACACACATTAAGCCAAATTTCATATAAATCGGTTATGTAGTTTCGGAGTTCATCCCGGACGAACATCGTGACACGAGATTTTTATATATATAAAGATAAAGATAGCTTAACTTCCTTTATAAGGTAGGTTTTTTGGGGGGGGGGGGAGCGAGCTAAATTGCATTATATCACTTAAGGGAAAATCAGACTTAGAAATTCGCTGAAGTTCTTAGTTGGAACCACTTCTGTTTAATTATTTGATTATGTTGCCTCCACTATCATACTTAGTGGTACTCTGCATTTATGCCATCGTTTAGGTACGTAAGTGCCTACAGTTTCATATTGTTCATGTAAGTTTCTGATTGTTCTGATTCTGTTAACTACCTGTTCTGTTTAATTCGCTATTGGATGTGGCTCCGTGTAGTTTTGTGATTATGGCACTATGAGGAGCGTTAAGTATAGCACATAGAAATTTAACTTAATTATATCCATAATTAACTGTATTGACGTGACTGTATTGATCAGACAAAAGGTAGAATGAAAAACACCCTTCAGTCACTAGAATATAAATTTTATTGTATTACACAATGCATTTCGGACCCTGTGGATACATCTTCAGGTGTCTATGGTATTTATATAGGTTTTAAACTTTTTAAAGCGAAATTCGTGTCTAGTAAAGTCTGTTTCTGTGCTGAAAAAACGATTTCAACGTTTTATCATGAGAGAAAGGAGTAAATATGAAAACATTGGTTAAGCCTTACCAGAATTGACGAGATGCTGAATAATCAGTTTCATATACACATTTTTTGGGGAGCACTGTACTACGAAGTTTTCCACAATTTTTTTTCATATTTACTCCTTTCTCTCATGATAAAACGTGTTCACGACACTTACTTGGAATCGTTTATCTGCACAGGAACAAACTTTACTAGACACGAATCTCGCTTAAGAAAATTTAAAACTTATTTAAATACCATAGACACCTGAAGATTGGTCCACAGGGTCCCAATGCAGTGTGTAATACAATAAAATTTGTATTCTAGTGACTGAAGGATGTTTTTCATTCTACCTTTTGTCACATAGAAATTTGTTTTGCAGTCGGTTTATACGTGAAACTGTAGTGTCAGATGCCAAGCACCAAACTTCTCATCCATACCGTATAGATGGAATGACGACGGACATGTAGATTAGTTCGGTGCTTTTCATAATGGGTTTCAGGTCTAAGTGAATTGCTAGTCCTTTTCTATTTTATTATGTGTTGTAGAATTAAGAGTTATTGTCAAGTATAATACCTAGATATTTATATTTAACGTTCCGTTTAGGGCTATATCCATGAAAGGAAGTTTTGATGTAGTATCGGCGTCTTCTTGGTGAAGTACATGGCTGCGCACTTGGCGTTTATTTTTATTTCATTGCGTCTATTCCATGTGGTGCTGTCATCTAATGCCATCAGTAGCCTTGTTGCCAGTAGTGTGATCAGCGTATTGATCGAGTTGTACATATTCACCAGAAGGCATGTTGTTAACGTATGTATCAAATAAAATGGGTGACAAAGCATCTCCTTGGGGGACTCCTGTTTCTATGTCGTATATTGCATGCAGGGCGTTGTCCGTCTACAAAAACGTAGAAACTGTGTCCTGTTAAGTAGTTACCTTTTTTTCTAAAAAAAAAAAAAAAATATGGCCTTCGGTCTTTGCGACCATCTAGCCAGCACCAATTTGTTTTTGTACCAACTGTTGTATCAGGCTTTAATTATGATATTGTTGACACTACAGTGAGGGCAGCACAAGACGAACACAAGACTTAATTAAAACCACGCTTGCCCGAGGTCTGACTCGAACCGGCGCCCCTTGTAATGCGAGGCCAGCGCGCTAGCCCCTCCACTGCCAGAACCGGCAAGTAGTTACCTATTAACCTTACCAGGCTATTCTCTATTGTTGTTTGTGTTCGAAGTATGACGATTAGATTTTGAATTCAGCCTTTATCAAACACTTTTTCAACATCAAGAAAGACGGCAGCTGTTGATTTGCTCGTGTTAAATCCATGCGTAACATCTTCTGTGAGCCTTAGTAGTTGACTTGTTGTGGACGCTCTAGCCTGAAATCAATATTGTTCTGGTTGAATAATTTTTGTCTCTTTTGAGTAAAAGTTTTTCAAATAGCTTGGATACGGAAGATAGAAGGCTAATGGGTCCGCAGCTTCCTGGTAATGAGAGATTTTTCCCCATTATCTGGATTTCAAATTCTTTTGCTAGTTTCTACCGTTTAGGAAAGTACCTGTTTAACAGGCAAGCGATAAAAATTCTGGTCACTAGTATTATTGCCTTGATGGGCAAATGTTTGAGGTGCAGGTAGTTGACATTGTCGGGTCCTGGAAGTTTCTAGGCGTTCAGTTTTTGTATTGCTATCTTTACTTCTTGTGGTGTAAACAGATTTGGAACTTCTTCTTCTGGTGTATTCATTATTTCTCTGGCAGTTTCATTTATTTTTGCGGTTCGTTCAGTTTCTTGGGTGGTGTATTCCGTGACTGGTAGTAAATGGTAGGTGCAAAGTTTTCTGCAAAGTTTCCTTCAAAGATTTCAGCTCTTGCCAGACGAAAGAAGCTGGAGCCATCCGGTCCAGTAATAGCTTGCATGGGTGGTCTCGGTTGTCTGATGGCACGGATTAATTTCCAGGCTTCTCTATTTTGTAAAATCAGGGTTGAAAATATGTTTTCCCATTGTTCAGTCCTCTTCTCTTTCAATCTGTATACTCGCTGTCACAAGAATCGATGGTATTCCCTTCTGTTCCTTGCGTCCCTGTTGCGTTGCCATTGCTTTCTGTAATAGTTCTTTAGGTGGCGAATGTATTCAAGAGTTAGTGGCAGACAATCTTATTTTAAGTTATGGATTATGAAAATACCTTTTCCAGGTGTTTTACTGCAATATCGATTCGTTCTGGGGACGTCATGTTATGGGCTGTTCTTTTATGGTTGTGGGCTAATCTTAATTACAGGGCCAGTATATTTATTGTTCCTGCCGAGGCCTTTTATCTTCGCCCAGTCAGTTTCCGAGCAACACAGCGGGTTTATGATCTGATGTTAGGTCTTAAATTATTTAAAGTATGAGGCGTCGACTGATGGTTTTCATAATTATTGTCTAGTATATTCCGTTGATATCTTGTATTAGCAGGAATGTGCATAGGTTCTGACGGTTCTAGGATGGATATGTTGCGATGGTCAGCCAGCTCGAGCAGTTTTTCTTCCATGTCTGTTTCATCTTTTAGTTCCAGGCATGGTGTTTAGAATTTAAATTTCCACCTGTGAGGATTTTGGTAGCAGTGGAAAGCAGCGTGTCTAAATCTTGGTCTATCAGCATTCTATTCAGAGCAAGGTAAGCTGCGAACTTGTTAATTTTTTTACCCTTTTATGTATATGGTCACTCCTGTTGCCTCCAAAAGTCAGAATTGTTTCCATACCTGTAAGAGTCTTCATTATCCATATGATGCATACTGCGTCCAGCAGCTATATCGTCGAATGATTTCCGGTCGTAGCGTCTTTGTGAGTTTGTTGTCGTTTGGCTTCTTAGTACCGGTATCTGCTAGCCGATGGCTGCGCTTGCCAATGGTTACTTGTACTGGCTGGAGGTTGATTGCTTTTTAACCTTTTCGTTTTTAATTGTGTCTTTGGCTTCTTGGTTTCGGAGGTCATAGATCATTTTGATAGACAGTGCACCCTGTCCATGATACAGAATGGTTGCCTCCGCAGTTGGCACAGGTTGGCCTTTGGTTATCTTGGAGGGTGCACTGGTTTGTGGGATGCAGTTTGGCGCTTTTCACGCAACGATAATCCAAATTACAATGTCGCGCAGTATGTCCGATACGTTGACATCATTGCCATTGTTGGGATCCCGGTCTATTGTGATTTTATTCTACCTGTATCCTGGTAAAGATTAGTGACTTTTTGTCATAAATTTTCTCAGACAAAAGTCTTGGTTTCAGTGATACAAGGAAGATATGCAAGGGAATTAGTATCCAACTGTTAGTGTCTCTTTCCTTAATCTGGAGCACTGGAACAACATTTAATCCCATTGTGATTAGATCTTCCTTGATTTCTTCTGCTTCATCTGAAGACGTTAGACCTTTTGTTACTACCTATAATAGTTTGTATTCAGGCATTTTATAGGTAAAGTACTCTATTTTGTTTTCTTTGAAAAATTTATCAAGGTAGTTGTTGTAATGTAGGTTTTGAATATAACGTTTCAGTATTTCTCCTCAGTAGATGACTTTCAAATTTCCTTGGAGATGGTGTTTGATTGTGCACTTATTGATCGAAAGATTTTTGTGTGTATATTCACGGTTGGTGACAGAATATTTTCAGTAGGCTTCTAGTCGAGCAGCTGCATCGTCCCTTTGTACATCAGCCTGGTTTTCACATGGTTCCGCACTCTATGGTTCGAATCTGTTGCTTCACTGCAGGTGTTCATGTAAGTTTTCAGTATTTTCTAGTCTTATTTTCTTGATACTATCTTTGTATTGCTGCTAACTGTCACGAACGGTTCCTCGTCTTCTTTTCCGTAGTTTCTCTGTCAGCGGGTATCCGGCATTTCACAGTCTGAGCACGAAACATCGGAACCGGTTTCATTATGTGTTTATTCTCTTTGCATAGTCTATCTTTAGCCGGATCGTTACCGTTAAAGTCGGTCAGCCATTCTCACAACTGGAAACTCTTGTTGTCACCGTTAGATATTCCAGGGTTCCACAGCAAAGCCAGGTCGTCAACAACTCACTAAACACTAGTCCACAACAAAATATCGAAGAATGTCAAATATAATAAAGCTGCATCGTCATCAATCTTTCCTGTATAGCTCAATAACTCTTGACACTTCCAGTCTTATAATGTGATGAGTTTACAACCATGTGGACTAGATTGTGGTTATCATGCACTGCGATCACATTGTGAGGTCGAGTACCCACTTGTCGCTCTGTACGATCCTCTTCTATCCTCCGGTTCCACACTCGCATCAATGTCGTAGTACTGGGTAACGTACGAACTACCGAGTGTGGTGGGTGAGTGGTTAACGCTCTGCCTCGCATTCTGGAAGACATGGGTTTGAATCCCCGTCCGGGCATCCAGATTTGGGTTTTCAATAGTTTCCCCAAATCACTCCAGGCGAATGCCGGGTTGCTTCCTACAAACGACCATGGCTGTATTCCTTCCCGTTCCTTGTCCCCCATCCTTTCCTGCCTCTAATGGCCTCGACGTCGACTTGACGTAAAACAATAATAATAATAAAAACGAACTAACTGCATTGTCTCTATTTATGTTGGTACTGTAGTGCTTGGGTTCGAACATCTGACCCGGATAGGGCAGCACCACCGTGGAGCGCCGCTGCTCTAGGGGTGGCTTCGGCGCGATCGGCCACTACGAAGTTTGGAGGAGTGCTCTGAAGCTTTTGCTCCGGCATAGATGCCCGGTTAGGTGTGTCGGACAGTTGGGCGTGGTGGACTTAGCACTAGATGCGTGCCCTGATCTGCGGGGGGACTGGGGCTTATCAGTGGCGTCCGCATCCGGTGTGCCGGTTGAGCTCGCGGGAATGTGCGATGTTGGGCAGGCCTGTGCCGTGCTTGGTCGCTGCGGCTATTGCCTTGTTACCCTTGGGGGCGGGTGGAGACGGGCAAGCGTGGGACTAGCAGAGAGACTTATGCTACACTTCAAGGTTTCCTCTTCGGTCTGGGTCGTGGCGGGCGCTCCGTCCGCGCCGCTCCCCGTTGGCGCTATAAATTGGGTGGCGAAATGCGCCTTGCCTCACCATCCTTGCTGTAGTGGCGGGTGATTCGGAAGGGACCGTTTCTGCGGTGGGGGGCTGATGCTGGGTGGATGGTATGTGAGGGAGGTGAATGAGTGTCAACTCAGGTACCCGCTTTGACTGAACCCAATATTCCCTGGACACTGCTGTTCCAGGGTGTATAATTTTTTTTATTTTTTAAAAATGGCCTTCGGTCATTGCAACCATTTAGCCAGCTTCATTTTTTTTTTTTTTTTTTTTTTTTTTTTTTTTTTTTTTTTTTTTTTTTTTTTACCGAGTGTTGTATCAGGCTCTAATCATGATATTGTGGACATTACAATGAGAACAGTACAAGACGAACACAACACTTAATTAAAACCACCCGTGCCCGAGGCCGGACTCGAAACGGCGGCCCTTGCAATGCAAAGCCAGCGTGCAAGCCCCTACACTGCCAGGGCCGGCATTAGGGTGTATAACAACGTAGTTACTGCTTGAAAATAATGGTCTAGGATTTATTACAAGATAATTACCGGAGACAATATAAAGTCATGCAATTAACTACCACAGAATTATGACGTTATTAGTCAGCGCGGAAAAATACTGTTGTAGTGGAATCGCGATCTTCAGTAGATTCGTTCAAATCTCTTTAGTCTACTAAAAAAGAAAGAAGTAATAATAACTGTTACAATTCGATTAAAAAATGGTCTCAGTTACCTTCTCAAATAGGAATAAATTCATTTACCTTCTCCTTAAGGCCCAGTGGCAAAATGATTCTTCTTCTGGCAATCAGTTGCAACTCGTCCTTCTCCTCTAAGCTATGCAAATCGTCTTTTCTACAGTTAGAGGCAATATTAGATCAGAGTTTGAAACTAGCAAGTTTTACATTTTTAAATAATGATTCTCAGCTGTGGCTTCCTGCAATGAGATCCTTAGTCTCGTGATAGCGAGTAAAAATTAGCGCCGAAAGGTCCTAGTATGAAAACCACCCATAGTGGTTTTATTTTCAAATATCTTTCTTGCTAATCAAACTTTTTGGTTAATGTAAATTATTGGCGAAAATAACAGCTATACTCTTAAAATAGATATATGGTAAAACGAAGTGTTCCAAGAACTGTATTGGTTGAGGAACCTGTAAAACATATTTTGCTTTGTGCTATGCCTGAGAAATCAAATAGGCCCTGGTTGGAATCATGATTTTAGTACAAATTTCTGAATATGTCGAGTGCATATGATAATGTACAGCGGCCCATTCTTATGAGGAAATTAACAAAAGATGGGACTCACGACCCTTCTACTGCAAGGCATATATTCCTCCCTCCCTCAACGCACGATATACGTTCGTATGAAGAATAATTAATTATTTGGCCCTTTCACGGGAAACCGAAGTATACCGCATGGCTTTACACCAAGCCCGTTACTGTATATTATATACAACAGAGAATTAGAAACACTTCTCGAAACACAGATCAAGATTCTGCAATACGCTGATGACGTCTGCATATATGTCTACTCCACGTGTTTTTGGATCTTGGAAGCTGTGGCAAAATAAACCAATGGCTACATCAACACGGTCTACCCTTATCCCATCAGAAGTCACGAGTATGGTTTTTACTCGAAAAGGAAGCCCACACCCGCTCGATCATATACGCCTGGGACAATTTGTCTTTCCAGTACGCGCAGCTGTTAAGTTCATCGGTGTTATCTTAGACAAAAAAACTCTCCTGCATCGCACATGTCACTCATCCATCAACCCGTCAACAGCTCCACAGAGGTCCCTAATTTGCTTATGATCAGTGGCCCTTATAGCAGATATTCCCTCGCCTTCCTCAGAACCGCCCTTGTCTCCCTACTTGCAAGCTGGGGAAAATAAAATAAAGTAAAAATATTTGATTAATATGACCCACCAGTGTGGCTCGTCGCACACTGGATCGGGGAGGTACAACAGGACAAGGCACGAGCACGGGCCCACGCGTACTGGCCGTCCATTTTACCGCAATCATCTAAGCGAATCCTGGGATGGTCCACTATCTCCGCCTTAACAACTGCACATTTCACAAAAAATATACTTATCTGCAGAATACACCAGACGTTTAGCAGACTCTTCCTGCAATTCAAACGCAAAGTCCGTATTAGAGAAGGCCTAAACAATCCAGGTGTATATTCAATGTTAATCAGGAAGTTTAAATCAAATGCAACATTTAAATCCTACTGGGCATTAGCAGTTGCGGCTTTAGAAGTAGTGACACTTCACCACCTACGAATCAAGAATAAAAAAAAATTAAAAACTAAATGTAGTGAAAGGAAAATAAATATTTATAAAAGCGATATTCTCTAATATACTATTACTTATGAAAGCTAGGGAAGTTATTGAACACCATCTGTTGGCCAGACCAGTGAACTATTTCGCAGTCGTGGAGACAGCTTTGAGTTGTCACCAATCGCGCATGCGCTCTGGCGTTTTCGCGGTAATATTCAAGGGTGGGCGGGCCGCTTTGCTAGTGGCCGTTGGTGACAAGTTTGTTCTGTATCAAGTTGCACCGGGCAGTGGGCAGACATGCGTTCGCTGGAACATTATAGAGCTCGAAAAAGTTAGTAACACTGTCGGTAGAGCGCACCAGGAGCTACCACCATTTTTTTTTCAAATTCAGCTACATCCCGTAAGACAGTGTTTCTCAACCTGTGGTCTGCGAAGATAATTCAGGTGGTCCGCAGGCAGAACATTATAAATTTTGATACCATATTCCTACTTTATTTCACTAATATTTTTTTATATGAAGCCTTTGAGAATCAAATTTTTAAAATTCTGCTTTCGGGTAACTTGCACCACCTTCACATACCACAGATTCGAAACGCTGAAATATATTATAACGTTAACTTATTTCTTTCTGGCTCACTACTATTTTTGTTAGCGCCTAATCCACAATATAAAATAATGAAAATTTTGCTCACTCCTTTTCTCTCACATCAAATAAATTAAGATGATTGAATTTGGTATGCTGGGAAGGGCATGCCTTGAATTTATGCCTTTGGTAGTTTCAACTGTTTCTTGGTTTTCTCAGTTATTTGAAATATGTTTAAATTTTTCGCCAAAGACGACCGTTCTTTTTGTTTTCCTTCTTTAAATGAACTTATGATTTACTTTATCGATGTATATTACTGTTATTGACAAAATGCACATTGAATAATAACATTATTTAAATTATAATCGCAATGTTTGTAACATTTTGGTTGGGAAACAGTGCTTATTGTTAAAAAAGCAATCAACCGTGTTCATAGTATCGAATCGAGTTTATCAGTTCCCGCCCCCCTCCCCCCCCCCCAGAATTGCTGGCCAGAATCAGAATGTCTTCTCCCCCGTTTGTTCGCCCCGTTGAAAACTTGCAGGCTCCTGAGTTCTAGCAGACGCGGGAAATTTCAGCGAATCGCAGCGTTTGGCGGGTCGTCCACGATCTCCATTGGCGCTCCTCATGCAACATAAAAAACTTATGATTTCTTAAAGTTCGTTACACACTGTTTGATTGGCTGGTTCCCAACAGAGGTGTTCCGCAACCTGACTTTTTCTCCGAAGCATCGTTTCTCTAGTTTCAACTTTCTACCAGGAAATCCTCGTTTCGGCACAGGCCCTATACTGTCCTTTGAATTTCATTGAATGCGTAAAGCTTTTAACTTTACAGCCTGCCATAAATCGTTCGGTCTTTCAGCGCAGGTATGAGTCACCTGGCTCTCGCCGATGCCAAAGAAACGTGTAATTCACACGCATAAATTTCCCGTCACCAAGGGACGTTACAAGATAAAACTGAACAAGAAAATCAATGTGTTGCTAAGATGAGGAGATGGCTTCACGGAGCAGGCGTATCATCGGTCCCCTCTGACGCTGCCAACGCTACGACTTCAGGTAGTACGAGTACGTCTTGCAATATCGACATCCACGATAATTCACCTACCATCGCTGAATCGTCTGACTTCCAAGACTCAGATGATTGTAAACAGTCATTTTCGTCGGTTGTATGCCAGCGCCAAGATGACGTTAAGCCAGCAACTAGTGAGTTGTTACAGTCGGGTAACCAACAAGAAGGCGTAGATATTATGGACCCAGGTACTTGGCCAGATCCAGAAAAAATGACAGACCAACGAAGGTCATTCTTCAGCATTCAGACTGTCTTAATAAATGAAAAACATCCAAATAACATAGAGTTTATGTCCACTGAGCGGGATGGTAGGCATTTGACATCTTCATTGTGGTTCAGAAGAATGGAAATTAACGAAAATGTTAAAAGAACCTGGCTTGCTTATTCTAAGTCGAAAAATGCAATTTTCTGTACTGCCTGCAAGTTATTTTCCATTTATTCTAAATCAGCCTTGCGTACTGTTGGTCTCATTAATTGGAAACAGGCAACAGAAAGATTAGCTGATCACGGAGCATCACAAATGCACAAATAATGTTTTATAACGTGGAAAACCCAATTGCGGCAAATTAAATCGAGTCAGGGCATCGATCGCGATATTGAGCGACTAATTCACTCATAGAAAGAAAAGTGGAGACAGATTCTACATGTAATAATAGACACTGTAATGTATCTTGCCACAAACTGTCTTTCTTTTCAAGGTTCTAGAGAAACCCCGAGTGACCTCACTACTGATTTTCTTCAGCCTTGTCAAGGAAACTTTCTTAATTTAATAACTTTGCTCGCCAAACATAATCCTACTCTCAAATACCAATTAGACCATCTTAAAAAAGGACAAGTGTCTTACTTGTCTAAAACGATACAAAATGAAATTATTGATATACTTGCTAAAGCAGTTCGTAATGGCATTCTGAACGACATCAAGGAAAGCAACTATTTCACCATCATGTTCGACTGTACTCCAGATGTATTACACATAGAACAAATGAGCCAGGTGATTTGATATGAAAAAATAACAGTAACCGAATGTGAAATAAAGGAGAGCTTTATTGATTTCATAGAGATTGTAGGAAAGACTGGAGATCATATCACACAGCGAATTCAAGAAAAACTAGAACTGAATGGTTTGGATGTGCAAAAATGTCGAGGACAATCCTACGACAATGGATCAAATATGGCTGGCATATACAAAGGAGTCCAAGCCTGGCTTATGGAAATAAATGAGTTGGCAGATTTTATACCATGTCTGGCACATTCTTTGAATCTTGTAGGTATGTATGCAGCGTCATCATGTTCTGAAACTGTTAGTCTTTTTGGACTTGTACAAAAACTTTATTGCTTCTTCGTTGGATCCACTACACGGTGGGAAATAATGAAAAAGTGTACAAAAAACCAACTTAAAAAGTAGTAGCCAGACAAGATGGTCGGCCAAACACCTTACTGTTACAGCCCTTTTGAATAATTTACCTGAAGTTGTCAAAGCACTGGAGGAAATTGAACAATCTTCTCTGGCTGCAGAATCTAAGTATGAATACGCTATTCTCTTACATGATGTATTGAATTTTAAATTTATCCTCAAATTAAAAATTTGGGCTAACCTTCTTCGAGAAATTAATAGAGTAAACGTGGAAATACAAAAGGAGGACATAATCCTTTCGCGTTCTTTGTCACTAATGAAAGGGCTTATGAAGATATTGCAAGAAATGAGACTAAAGCCGATAGAATAGTGGATCAAAGAAGCTACACCTGTAGCACAAAAATTGAGAATCGTTCCGAAACTCGAAATAAATGAATTTCCAAACGAAAGAGGCAACACGACGAAATCTGCGAGGACGAATCAAGAACATTAGACCTCACACAGCCGTTTTCCAAAGATATAAAAGTTGTATTTGACAGAATTTTAACAGACATAGGAATAAGGGTAGAAAGTGTAATAAAACTAAATGAAAACTTTGCCTTCCTTGGTGGCCACACGTTAGTAAATATGGCCACAGAAGATCTTAGCATGCAGATACTCCAAGGACTTAAACGCAATTGTTTTCTGCCAAGAACTTGCCGTGTTTAAACAACAAGCTCCATCTGTAATTGGAATCGATGAAACAACTAGTCCATTCCAATTGTTGCAACACATGTGTAAAAATGACTTGCAGGCAGACTTTCCTAATATTTGTATAGCTCTGAGAATATACTGCACGTTACCAACGACGTCCGCAAGCTGCGAGCGGAGTTTTAGTAAACTAAAAATCCTACCTGCGATCAACAATGAGCCAGGAACGTCTTTCTAGCCTCGCGATCTTATCAATCGAAAATAGAACAGCTTATGAAACGAATTTTGATGAAGTTATAGACTCTTTCGCGGAAATGAAAGCTCGACGAGTGAAATTGTGGGAACATTTAGTGCAAATTTTACTAGGGCCTAAGGACTGCAATTGTGAGTACAGTCTGGCTCGTACGTTACGTATTTTGATTTTGTGTATTATATACAGGGCGTTCGCCGGGAAACGCTACCCTCCCAGTCTGTTGCCGTTGGCAACTTGCTGGGACAGTGGGCCAGCAACTCCCGCCACACGGCGCCGTGAATCACCGCACTGTTTAAAACCTCCGCTGCCCCAACAGTGTTATCAATAAACGTTTCTTTGCGGTTTGGCTGGTTTGGGGCTTCATACTCTTACTAATCTGTACTGTGTTTGAGTGTGAGTAAAATTATGGTACGTTACAGTTTGCAACAAAGAATATTTCTCTACGATACATATGTGAAGAAGAAGTCGTTTAAAAAGTGTCGCAGTAAATTTCGCTTCGAATATCCTGGCGCTTTACTGCCAGCTAAATCAACAATTCTGCGTCTGGTTAAAAAAGTAAGAGAAACGGGTTCATTTTTTAACAAAAAGAGACTGTCGGTCAACCGTATTCTCACAGAGGAGAAAATTGACGATATCGCTTTTCGACTAAAACAGTCACCCAAAAAATCATTAAGTCAGTTAGGGCAGCAGGCAGGCGTATCTAAGACGTCAGCTTGGAAAGTAACAAAGCTAGTTCACTTAAAGCCGTACAAAACAATTGTGGTGCATAAAATTACAGAAATAGACCAGGGGCCTAGGATTAGATTTTGCAACTGGTACCTGCAGGGTGTCCACGATGGCACTGTTGATCCGCAACTGATGTCACATTTAAATGCTTAGCACATACAAGTTTATGAAGCGTAATTATTATGAAATAGTCCGCGGCCGACGGTCGAACAATGCCGGAAGCTGACCGCTCGCTCGCCGGGAGCAGTTTCTTCCTTGTAGCGCTAACAGTGGGTAGCGTTTCCCTGCGAACGCCCTGTATAATGCAAGCAATAAAAGAACTCATTTCCTATCATGTCTTTTGTCTTTTTATCTCGTTAGTTTAGTAGTACCGAACTGAGTGTGGTGTTTTCTGTAGGGGAAAGGGGGGGGGGGGCGCCAGCGTGAAGTTTTTGCCCCGGTTCGGAAGAATCCTAGATCCGCCACTGAGTAGAATTACTCAGGTTTATTAATGCACGTAACAGCGAAACTCTCAAGCGATATATGTTCCACTGACGGAAACGGTGTGCCACTGTCATCGTGGTCATCGAAGGCTGTGACGAATTAAGAAAGTATGAACTATGGGGCCCTAGGCACTCAAATTTTTTTGGGTCACACTGTTTTTGAAAAAGTTACCTGAATTTTACAAGTACAAAGAAAAAGTATCGAAGATGACTAACTAAACTGATTATATTTTTCATCCAACTAAACAAAAGAATTTTAAGGTTTATGACATTATGAAAATTATTTTTATTAATATCGTACACTATAATCAAACCAAAAAATTCAATTTTCATGCTTTTCACATTACTTTGTTTATTTTGGATGTTTATATTTATTTTTTAATGAAAAAAGTTAACTCACAGGGAGCCTTTAAAAAAACGGATGCTATTGGGTAATCCAGTATTGCCCGTACCCCGTAGATCAACTCGTCGGTTTTTCACTACTCAGTCATTGTTTGCTTACTTTCTGGTCAATCTTAAAGCATTTATCATTGATTAATTTGAAAATCATTTATTTAATCCGGCAGGACAAGCACACGTTACAGATTTTTAAGTTGATTCTTAGCCAAATCTTAGCTTTTCTTCCAGGCACCTTTCACTTCAACAATGAAAATAAGTAAACAATCAAAGAGTTAAGTGTTGTCACTACCTGAGAAAATTACTTCGGCCGCCACTGGGCATTACTTTAAATGAATTACTTTAAAGAAATTTCGTTGAAGTTATTCTTCTTCAACACACAGTCCGTCGCTCAGTGAAACTGAAAGTTTTAAATAACGAATTATTATTTAATAAAGACACCAATAAAACTGTTATTGGAACTTTGTTTACTTCGAAGCATTTTTCCTGTGTTCGAAGTATTTTTCGCGATCCAATTTCCTGTAATTTATACTGTTTAAAAATTTTGTACAAGCAGGTTTTATCAACTACATTATTATACGGTATTATAGATTACATACAGTTATATCAGGTTTTGTTGTTGATCAGCTGTGTTTTCATAAATAATGAAGACACTTTGTAAAGTATTTAAGAAAAACAACATTTATAAACCTTGTAAATATTTAAGCATGCTAGAATAATGAAAGAAAAAATACGTATACAGTTTGTGAACGTGTATAACAAATGTGAATGATGATACAAATATCTTGAAAGTATCAACGTATTGTATTCACGAAAATAACTGCTATAGCTGAATGACTATATATCCGAGTTTCTAGTTGAATGATTGAATCTAATCAGCTAGTTTGTTTAGTACATATCATTTGTAGGTTGGTTGACGTGGTGGCCGGGGTCTGGCTGCTGCCTGCCTGCGGAAAATCAATGCTGGCCGCAACAGGTGTCTGGTTAGCCAGCCCAGCCCAACAGCTCACTGCTTGCATGTCAGGAGTACTACACTTATTTAAAAGATATCTACGGTGATAAATTAGTATTTTTCACTGAAGATAAAACAGGTAGTTTCCGTGCCATGTTAAGTCTTTTATGGTTTGGCATGTGTTCAGTTATTTAAGTCTTGAGCTATATTTTCCAATTCACAGTTCAGTTTATCCATATCATAACTATGTATCATCACTGGGAATAAACTGTTTTGGGCAATCTCCTAACATAGATTGCTAACATGAAGTTGCGTGCATTCTGCTTTTATTGTGAAGTTACTACATTGTATCCACTGATTTCTACATTAGTTTCGTCTACCATTCGTTCTGTAAATCCTAACAACATATCAAATCCCTCCATTTTCATACGGAAAAAAAGATAAAATGTTTTCGGTTATAACGATTCACTAAAGGAAAGTACAGATATGTATGCAGTTGCTAAGAGATATTAGTTTCGGAATGATTATCAGACTTACAAATTGAATTACTATGAAATCTGCAGAAAGGAGACGAAAAACATTTTTCAAAACATCGCAGTGAACAATAAGTCTCTCAGCCCTGCCTTTCCTTCTTAGTTTCATTATGTTTCCAAATAATAACTAAAACAACTAATCACACAGTTTTAGAAGATTTTCGACATTCGACTTAAAAATACTGCTTTGAGGAAGTTTAAAAAATAACGTATTCGCAAACACGTATACATACTCCTTCCAAAATTGGTGATTAACCTAAAAACATTAAAGAAGAAAAATGTCAGAATAAATATTTCTACTGAAAATCCTATTTATCCTTTCTTGCCTCATCTTTCGTATCCATTCCTCAGATACGCATGATCATTAGCTATGCCAACCGATTATTGGAGTATATATTTATATATTCGTTGAGGCCAACTAGGACCACGTTAAGTCTTCTTGCAATTGGCAGAGAGTTTAATTTCCTTTTGGGCCAAGAGCCCTTCATTCGTTTTTTGCGTGTGGCTGTTTGCGCCCTTCTGCACAAGAAGTACTGCGTCTTCTTTTGGAGTGTTCGTTGGTTTGGCACATTAGTCATTAACTTCTTCCAAAAAAAGATCTCAATCGAAAAGATCTTCAGGTTTTAATCCTAAAAAATGAAGATCTTCTTTAATATATACAAACCAGGGCATTACAGTTTTGGGTTTTGAATCAAAAAAATTACAGACTATTATAGTCAGTCTGTTTTCTTCCATTCATTTGAGGTGACCATAGAATCATGCCAGTCTTTTAAGGATAGTTTTTACTAAAAGGTAATTCGTAAAAACTTCAGAAAAATGATTCTCACGACACATTTCTTACCCGATTCACAAAATTCTTTACTGTAATACATAAAAATGATTTGCTGTAGAACCAAATTACTTAAAATTACTATATTTTTTTTGGCACGATCGCCATAATTTTGCTGTAATATATAGGAGATTACATATCATTGTAAATTGTGAAAGAATTTTCTAATTAGTAATTTATGAAATACTAGCAATCGCACGAAAGTGGGCTGTTATTATACGCACCGCTCTCTTGATCCGTGACCCCTGCAGTTCACTGGACGGTATCCACGAGCAACCGTATCTTCATTATGGTGCCACTCATAAGCTGAAACCACGATACACATTTCGACTGTAAGACGTAACTTATATTTAAATGGATACCAATTTATAGACTCTTTAATTCCTCCGCTTTTCGACAGTACATCATAATGAAACAGCCTCATTTTATCCGGTCAACACGTCGAAACTCCATCAAAATCCGATCAGTATTTGACGAAAATCGCATTCAACAAAAAATTCTTTTGAATTTCAAATACTACTTTACCCGCGGGGCCACTCCATGTACAGTAATGGAAGCCCCATTAAAAACTGACTCCAATTTTTTTAAAAAAATCAATTGTTTGGGAATCTAAACAAAATGAAACATTATTCTGTTTTACCTGCCAGACCATGGGCTGAAACACCTTCAAAATCCGAAAACTAATTTTGCGTAAATCCCGATAATTTAAACGTAGACAAACAGAAAAACAAAACAAAAATAATTAAAAAAAGGGTTGATATTTCAGAGTCGAAAGGACTTTAGCTTTCGTTTAATAGTAACAAAGATAGTTTTTTTTCCAACCCCCCTCTAAACCCACCTATAATTATTTTCACACACATAATTTCTCGAATTTTGTGATATAATTGTATCTGGGATACTAAAAATTAAAATTCTGTCGAATTACAAATTTCTAATTTAAAAGGCGAACAATTAAGTGATTCCCTTTTTCATTCAGAGGATACAGGATATTAAAAAGCTTTTGTTATCATGGCTCTTTTTTCCTGTTTTGAGGCTGCGTTTGATGTCCTGCTGACAGATAATTTCATTGAGAGCGGCTTTTACGAGGCAGTAATAAATGCTGTCCCGTGTGTGTGACTCGTTCTAAGCACTAAAGCTCCGCATCGAACATTTGTTCTGGGCTCCGCGTAATGCGCTGAGCAGAAACAAACATGTGAACAGGGCGCAGGATTTCATCCACTACCGCTAATTTGCGGTGTCCGTTTTCATCACAGCTGCCGATCGTTTGTTACCCTGCACTGAAAGGAAAGTCAAGTAATAACCGCCACACGTACTGCTTACAAATGTTATGGTATTGGCGCTGGGGATAACAGAACAGAGCTATGAAGAAATTCGATATTTATTTCAGCTAAAAGAGTTGCCTCTTTTATGTGATATAATTATGAGTACAATAAATTTACTACCTGGAGTAACTAATTCTGGCTAATTCAAACTAATATCACATACTGTTCTGTGCTTCTTGTGCTATGTATAAACCTTTCAACAGAGTGGTGATGACGCCTACTACAGTAGAAAGGTGAGTCAGATTGATAGTTCTGGTAAGTAGGAAACTGTTTCATCTAAATGGCACATGAACATGAAAAGTAATCTCTGGCACCGTTAACACAAGAAACCATTATGGAATTCGCGATAACCAAGGGGCCTCTACAACACATAATGTTCTACCAAATATACCGACTCAGAATGATTCTGCTTTATGAGCAGAGGTCTTTGTCTCAAGTTCGCTTACTGGTCTGTCACAGTCTCAAGAACCAAACGAAGCATGACCTCGCGTGAAAACATTACCTTCTTGTAGACCGCGTCGATTACGACTGTCGCACAGCCTATCACTGTGCGATATCGATCCTGCGATCAGCCGGGTAAGATCGTCCTGCTTGGCCGACAAGGATCACCAGCCAGCGGTCATAGTACGGTCACTGTACGGCTCCTTCCAGTGTCGAACCGTCTATCCCAGACCACGTACCAGACCAGAATGCCTCCTCCACCAAAGGAATAAGATGGCTTCCTCTTCTCCTCGCCGAAGAACATGTGGGGCAGAAAAATAAGCCCTGCTTGGACTTATGAGAATCCCTTGGTTTCACAGTTCGCTGCAATTTACAAACGTCGCGCGCCAGGTCCGGGGGAATCCGTGTAGCCTTCAAAGTTCAGGACCCCACCCAGAGCCCCTGTCCTCTGAGCGGCCGTAACGGTACAAGGTAGCTACCCCATTGTCTTTTAGGTGACGCTCAGGCGGGTAGTATGGCGGCAAGCCACAGTCGTTTGCCTCGTGGCCTCCAAACCCTTGCTCTAATCAGCACTGTTTCACTGGAATATTTGCATCGGCTCCTCTCAAATATCAGTACCCTTGCATATTGATAAAAACACTTAACAATTTGGGCTGCTCGAGATCAGTAGACCCTATAACTAATCTAATCTAGCACCTGAATAAATTAATGTAACAAAAATAATCTGAATAATACAAAAAATGGAGTTTGACGAAAAGCGTCATACTAGAGTGTTAATATCACACCCGACTAAAAATCATCCTCCTGGTATTCTTTGGTTTTAAATCACGTACAGTCTTTCCATCGTACCAAAATTCTGTTTTAAAGCCGCTAAAAAAGAATTATCAAGATTCGTTTCCATTTTGCAAATGATCATATGCCTCATTTCTTAGGCTTTTTTTGTGGTTTTACGCCTCGTTTACTTCGGGATCATTAGAATACGGAAAGGACTTGGAGCAACGAATGGGCAGGTCTATTGAAGGAACTATACCGGCGTTTGCCTGCGGTGATTTGGGGAAACCATCGGAAACATAAATTTGGATGGTAGGATGGGGATTCGAACCTGCGTCCTACCAAATTAGAGATCAGAGGGTTACCAGTTATCCACCACCATGATCGGTCCAAATCCCATTGGCGGGAGTTTCAGGAGTTCACTGACTAGACCGTATATGGCGAAGCCATAGACAAACATACAAACATGAAATTTCAATAAATTCTTGGTGGAAACCAAACACCCCAGAAGCTTGGTCACCTCTGCTGCCAGCGCAGCACTGCTAAATCCCTAGAGTCGAATGAAGGGGTCAGTACCACGGCCTTCGTTGCTGCGTTCGGGTGTGGCATGCCGCCCCGGCTGTGGCGCCAGGGTTCAGGGGTGGCATCCCTGCTGTTGGTAGCTT
This sequence comes from Vandiemenella viatica, assembly GCA_031002005.1. Lineage (NCBI taxonomy): Eukaryota > Metazoa > Arthropoda > Insecta > Orthoptera > Morabidae > Vandiemenella > Vandiemenella viatica. The sequence continues at coordinate 197,140,303 of CM061921.1, forward strand.
AGTCTCTTAGCTGCCATAATAGGTCTTCTATTTAAGTGGAGACTGGTAGTGCAAGGGTTTTACCCGGGTGTGGCAGCAACATCTTTTAGGGGTTGTGGAGACCTTCGGGCCTCTTCAGCGGGATCGTGCGCAACGGTGGTGCTCTGTGAACTTTGGACGAGTATGTGAGAAGCCATGCTCCTACAGTGACGCTTTGCGTGTCGCTTAGGTGAGGTGGAAAGCGCTGTCAGAGGCGTAATGAATTATAGTAACTATTACTAAAGTACAGGAATTTGTTCGAGCGACAAAAGTCGCCAGCCAGCCGTTGAACTGATGACAGAGGCGATTTCACCACTTACGGGGCCGCGCGGGCATCGCCACTTCAGGAATGTGCAATTCGCTTTATAGTGGGTGCGATGTCCGACAGGTTATTGCCGCCCCGCTAAGCAGGTCAACCGAGCCTTCATTTTAAGTAATGTAGCAAGGAGCGGTCACTTGGAGACCGGAGCTGATCGTACGCGCCTCGGGCATCGACTTGCCGATCCAGCCAGCTATCCGCTCGTCGCCTAATCGCTAAGTGCTTTTCTGCCAACCGACACGGAGTGGACTGTGGCTTTCGGCGGTTACTTGCCATGTATCGCAAACTTCTACGGCAATAAACTTGCAGTAGACCATCTACCAATTCATTAATAATTTCAGTAGGCAAAGTATTCCCTCTACTGTTTGCTCGCCTCAGGGCGTGGTGTCAGAGAAAGCAATTATTCTTAGCAAGCAGGCAGCAGACTATCGGCGGTCCAGTAACTGACGGCTGCCCCGATCTGCGAGAAGAGAAGTACTAGATATATCCACAAGTAAGTCCACTCCCCCAGCGGCCACACCATCCTGACAAACCCGTGGCGCGGATCAACCCCCAAAAGGGCGCACCACAGCGCACTAGGACGTGCCCTAGAGCAGAAAGTCGCGTTATTCAGTGACGCCTTGACCAGTCGGTTGGCGTGGCTGAACATGCTACGGGGCTCTCCTGCGTGATGCTCAGTCGCTGCGGCTTCCGCCTTGCCCTGTTGGGCCGGGTGTTGCGCGTAGAAATCACAAAGAAGTTTATGCTATACGGCTAGGTTTTGGAAGGGTCTTCGGCCAGGTTCAATGCGGGAGCTGGTTCCGGGTACCTCCCCGTGGGCACCCTTAATGGGTGGCGAAATGTACCATGCCTCTCCGACGCTGCTGTAATGGCGGGTGATTCGGAAGGGCGCAATTCCGCGCAAGGGGCGTAGTGAAGTGGTTGGATATCCGCAGCATGGTTCTTGAGGGGGGTAGTGAGTTTCTCGGGTGCCCCCGATGACGGGTTCTAGCGCCTATAACTCATATGTGACGTGAACTTGGTAGGATCAAACCCCTTAGGTGTAAGATAATGTCAAAAGAGTTACTGTATAAAGTAATTCACACTCTAAGGTAGGGAGACACGAAGTGTGTGTCCAAGAAAAAAATCTTTAATAAATAATACAAATAGATGTTTAAAACATTATTGTATATCAACAAATAATGAAAAACACCGAGCGTGGTGGGTGAGTGATAACGTTCTGGCCTCGCATTCTGGAGGACGAGGTTTCAATTCCCCGTCCGGCCATCCAGATATGGGTTTTCATGGTTTCCTAAAATCACTTCAGGCAAATGCCGGAATGGTTCCTTCAAATAGACCATGGCCGAATTCCTTCCCGTTCCTTGCACCCAGTCCTTTTCCTCCTCTAATGACCTAGACGTCAACGAGGTGCAAATCCATAAGCTTTTATGAAACACCAACGTTTTTTTGAGATGGTAATCAAGTTATACTGTAAGTGCCTTAGAGCAATGTTTTATAAACATGAACCGAACAATAGCTTCCGACTTTCACTTATCGGGAGCATCAGACAGATGATTTTTGAATAGAAGAATTTACCATATGTTAATATTCTTTTATCTCTTTTTTCCCAAGACTAGACGGAGAAGTGATGGGGTTAAGGAAAAGTTTGTCGATCAACAGATAAGAAAATAAATATGGCTAAATGCCCTTTGAGTCATTCTAAGAGCACGAAAAGGCATCTAAACATTAAGTCTAAATAATGGCAGAGACAATTAAAGCTCAAAACAACTGATTTCTTTTCAATAATTTACAACTGCTTTATGAGAAGAACTGGGATATTGAAATTTCTAAAGAAAATTACAGCTGAAAATACAGTAAAGCATTTAAAACTTATATTCAACAAGGAATTAAGTGTTTCAGATTACTGTCCTCTTATTGACTCATGTTGATATCTGAGAAATCAAACGCGATATAGTAAAAGGGCAACAGAAATATCAAAAAATTACAAAACACGCCCTGCTACAGCAAAAGAACGGCAGGCAGAAACATCAGCCTAATTCCACAAGTAAAACAAATTACGATCTTTTAAGATCTCGATATTTCTGTCTGTATTCGATATTCATCTAACTGTTACACTGCTGCCATGGAACAAATGGCCAGAGCTCTTATTATCTGTACGAGAATAACGGCATGTGTCTTTTTTTTTTTTTTTTTTTTAACCGAACAGAAATTAAAATCGCTTATAAAAGATGCATCACTTGATTAAAACAGCATTAAATGAATATTCCTTTGGTTTCCAGTCAGACGATATTAAAAAACGCACATGACAAAATAGTTGGCAAATGAACAAAACTTTAGGAAAATGTGAAGTGTACATCGAATTGAGAAAAAACTTCCATGAAATCTATATATATAAACATGAATGTATGTTTGTTGGTTTGTTCTTCATATAAATCCACAGTTTTCATCCGATCTCAATGAAACTTTGCACACTTATCCTTTAAATCAAGGAGAAAAATACTGTATACATTTGGTTGAAAAATTATCTGTATAAATAATATATATTGTCTTGTAATTTGGAAATATTACTGAACGGCGATAGACAGACGCGTTGGATATGGGGGTCTGTCTACTGTTTTATCGTGTGGCGGTCATGTAGCTCAGTGGCTAAAGCGCTTGCTTACTAATGTTCTGGTAGTGGTCTCCGGTTCAGATCTCCGTGGAGGCTAAGATTTTTAAAAATTGTTTTTGATCGTAAGAGTCATGCCTGGGCCGTCGGTTATTCGGATTGAATGTTAAACTGTAGATATTACAAAGTTAGGGGTGCAGTGCGAAGAAAATCGTAGGTAGTCTTGCAATGCTGTAGGTGTACACTTTTTTACGTTATAATAATCCCTCAGGGGTTGTTCGCAGTGAATGTGTGTGTGTGTGTGTGTGTGTGTGTGTGTGTGAACCGCAGTAATAATACAGGGTGTCCACAAATGAATATCGGGGTTTTAATGCTTTATAAGATTTATTACATTATCCTTACATTTATAAATGATATGTCAAATGAAAGAGCAACTTAAATATTTTTATTCGTTGGCACTAGTGCGCATGTGCGTGAAATGTTTCCGCTGCGATCCGCTAGAATGCGGTAGTAGCAAAGATGGCGACTAGTGAAGAGAAAGCGTTTTGTGTTTTACAGTTTGCAAAGACTGAATCTGTAGTTACTGTGCAGCGTGCGTTCCGCATTAAGTTCGGGCGTGATCCTCCAAGTGACAATAACATCCGTAGATGGTATCATCAGTTTGAAGATACAGGATGCCTTTGTAAAGGGAAGAGCGCGGGACGACCAAGAGTTAGCGAAGAGACTGTTGAGCGAGTGAGAGAGTCGTTCACTCGTAGCACAAAGAAATCTGTTCGGAAGGCTAGTCGCGAATTAGAAATTTCTAAGTCGACTGTTTGGAAAGTTTTAAGGAAACGCTTGCAACTACGTCCTTACCGTTTACAGTTGTTACAGGCTCTAAAGCCTGCAGACCATGGTTTACGTGCCAAATTCGCTAACGAAATGTTGTTACATGACGATGAAGATTTTCTACATCATGTTGTCTTCAGTGATGAATCGACCTTTCACCTCAGTGGACATGTTAACACTCATAATGTGCGGATCTGGGGCTCAGAAAATCCTCAAGAGATCGTACAAGTGCAACGAGACTCCTCTAAAATCAATGTTTTTTGTGCCGTATCCCGGCGGAAAGTTTACGGACCTTTCTTTTTTGATGAACCGACTGTAACTGGTACTTCTTACCTTGATACACTAGAGCAATGGCTCTTCCCTCAGTTGGAACAATATGAACCAGAGAACTTCATTTTCCAGCAAGATGGTGCGCCACCTCACTGGCATAACGATGTACGTGGTTGGTTGAACGTAACTGTACCCGACCGCTGGATTGGCCGCAAGGGGCCCAATGACAGAGCTTGCTATGCGTGGCCTCCACGTTCACCTGACCTAACGCCATGCGATTTCTACCTTTGGCGTTTCATCAAGGATCGTGTGTATGTGCCTCCGTTACCAGGCGACCTCCTTGAATTACGACAGAGGATTGAAGCAGCTGTTGCAACAGTTACTGAAGACACACTGCTCAACGTTTGGGAAGAACTCGGCTACAGACTTGATGTGTGCCGTGTGACAAATGGTGCCCACATAGAACACTTGTAAGCTTGTATATAAAACTGTTTGAGTTGCTCTTTCATTTGACATATCATTTATAACTGTAAGGATAATGTAATAAATCTTATAAAGCATTAAAACTCCGATATTCATTTGTGGACACCCTGCATTATAAATACAGAAGTAAGTCTCTGTCTCTTTGTTACGTTTTGACGACTAAATGGCTATATCGATATTGATGGAATTTGACAGGAAAATCTGTATGAAGGGCACAGGACATTTTTTCCAGTATGATTAACAGTTGTAGTCACGAAATTTTGAGACATTATCGAATGGTGACAGAAATATGTTGGAAGTTGATTCTCTTCAAGAGACAGGTTCGACGGTAGAATGATATAGTGATAGCTTTCCTGTCATATTATGCCTACTCGGTGTTGTTTGCGACCAATCCTTCGTTACCAACAACTTTCTATATTCAATTCTGGCAAAAAAATTCTTAATCCACGCGTACGAAGTCGCGGGTACGAGCTAGTATTTTTATATTAGCAAACACAAAAAGTATACACCATCATAACGAAGCAATTGTCTTCAAAACGACGCATACTAATCAGAATCCTTAGGAACAATACCATGTTTCAGTACGGAGAATAATTAATTAACGTCGACAATCTATTAACATGATCAGGAAGTGTATGCATGAATTATTCTGTAGGCGTAACAGGAAAATTACCATGTTCAAATGTGAATCGAAATGATTTACGGAAATGTGTGGGTTTTCTGATTTAGATTTGGATACTATTAACCTCTTGTGAACATTAAATCTTTTTAATTCTCCTAAACTCATGTCCTATTTCATTAAAAATATGTTATTAATCTTAGAAAACATCGTAAAACTTACGGCGCTGGCTTCTTGATGGTTGCCCATGTCGATTCCGATGCGTGGAATCGGTAGCTCTAATTGATTGTTCTGTAATATGAGTTTGAAATGTACCAGATTACAAAAGATTGAAAAGAAAATTTAATGTTAGAAAAATAAACAAATTTGGCTTTGATGTTTCATTACTAACCATAAAATTTATATTTTGTCTTAGAAAAATTCTGAAAGACTTTGCTCGGACCGCACGTTAGAACATATGTAAGTGTTACGTATAACTTAAACACAGGATATCATTATTTTTTAAGCTCGAAGTTGTACATACTAAAAATAATTTTATTGATGTAAAATGATATAAACAACCATTCAATAAATATAACTATTTAAAAATAATTAAATAGTTATTATTTTTTCGTTCAAGAACTAGGATCTCTATTTTTATCCTTTGCATCATTCATAAAAAATCAACAAATCAAAAGCTAATATATATATTCTTCTTCTTTCGATTTTAAGCTACCTAGGACTACGGGAAGCAACTGGTTTCTTCTCTTCCCAGAATTTTTTTCATTTTTTCACTGTGGTGGTCTTGGCCTTTGTACACTGTTCCTAGAACCACTTGAATTTATCAGTTTTAGTTTAAAACACTGTTCGATTCTTTATCTCATCTGGATGGATTTCAGTTTTTTTCCAAATCTTTTCTCGTTTCCTCAACCCATTTTGTTGTTGCCTTTATTTAGTAATTTAATTGAAATTTAGTTGAAGGGAAGACCAGCTTCTTTCTTGACACCAGTCCGTTTCTCTAAAGTGTCTTACAATTCACCACGAAACATCACTATACAAACAATCAATGTTTGCTGAATAACCACTTCAGTCTTCCTATCTATTACTACTTCTTTCATAACTTTGAACAACGTCTCCTTGTCAATTCAATTGAATAATATCTTTAAAAAAAAATTAAAACTACTACCTTATTTTTACCTGTTACAGCTCTTATTCCACAATATATATATTCTCAGGTTATATATTTTGTTCACTGATAACATACATAAAAATCTGTTATGAATATAACATATAATACCGAGAGTGGTGGTGTAACGGCTAGCGTTCTGGCCTCGCATTCCGAAGGACGGCGGTCCGAATCCCCATCCGGGCATCCGGATTTGGGTTTTCCATGGTTTCCCAAATCACTCCAGGCAAATGCCGAGATGCTTCCTTCAAAAGGCCATGGCCGAATTCCTTCAAATTCCTTGCCCCCCATCCTTTCTCGTCTCTAAAGACCTCGCCGTTAGAGAGACTATAAGCAGGTAAAAAAAAAACATATAATATACTTTTCGGTTTGTCACTACTTCTGTTGTGTAATATCTTTGATAGTTCTGTGACGCTATTACGTCCGTTACCTGACTCAACAACGTCCATGAAATTTTTCAAGTCGCTTGTTAGGTTAAAGAGGTTCCACATCACTAAGCTTTCAGGTAAATAATTTATAAAATTCCATGATGTGTAACCGCGGTATTAAGTGACGGAAATAATCTTGTGAAATGATGGAACTTATAAGTCATACAATTTTACTTTCACTCTTTCTCGATTATTGGACGTAAACATACCAAATTTTTAATTAAATACCACTTGATTTAGATTAATTACAGGGTAAGCACATTAACCGAATGTTTGAAGTGAGCTGAGCAATTACGAAACCTCTCTCCTGAGAATTTGTTTTGCTGCCGGCCCGTTTCATAGCCATACCTGGCAACCCTGACACACAATTCAGTTGTGCTTAGCAGCCGTAGCAGCAGTAGCTGACTTTTGTGTGTGTTTTGAATTGTGCAAGTTTTTGGCTTTATCTTTGAATATTTCCTGTTTAGGTAGTGATCCAGGCAGCTGTGCTTAGCAGCCATAGCAGCAGTATCTGACTCTTGTGTATGATTTGAAGTGTGCTAGTTTTTGTTGTTATCTTTGAATATTTCCTGTTTAGGTAGTGATCTTCCGTTAGCCGCAGTCACCGACTTTTGTGTTTGATTTAAAGTGTGCTAGTTAGCTTTTGTCTTTATCTTTGAATTTTCTGTTTAGGTAGTGAGTCATCAGTCGAACTACAGCTGCCGTTAGCCACAGTCACCGACTTTTGTGTTTGATTTAAAGTGTGCTAGTTAGCTTTTGTCTTTATCTTTGAATTTTCTGTGTAGGTAGTGATCAGCAGCCGTTAGCAGCAATCTCCGTTTTTTGTCTTTTGATATATTTATTCCGGTTTTTGCTGTTTCAAGGGATATGGCTTGTGCAATGTGTTCTAATAGAACACATTGCACAAGCTTACTACTATGGCATCTCTTCGAGCACCTAGACTAGGAGCGGCAGTGCGTTGAAGAAATTCTGCAGCCAACCGTAGCAGAACCGGCAAGTCGGGATTTTCAAGAACCAGTTGCTGAAATCGTCTGGCACCATGTGGATCGGAGAAAGGCGTTGAAATTCCCAGTTAGCCGACGGGAAAATGATATCTTGCCATTAAGGAATGCGTTTTCCGTGTTGCAGGAGGCCGAAGATTCAAGTGTGGATGGCCCAGAAGAGCAGCAGAGAAGATTTGTTCGCAGACCCCGAAAGACGCCAGGAAAAGGTTTCCTGGTCTTTGGCAGCTACAACGTCCGTCGTTTGGAGAAACCGCTTCGAGAACTAGCCACGAAGAACGGTGCAGACCCTCATTCAATCTGTTTGTCTTCCAGGATCAACCATACCACGTGTCATGGATGCCATTCCGAAAGCAAACAGAGAATCGAATTGCCGTCAGTTAAGAGTAGCTGCGCACGTCGGTACTAATAACTCGTGTCGTGTTTCTGTTGCAGATATAGGGAAATCTATGGACAAATTGGGCAAGAAGGCGTATGAAGCCGCACGGGATAATTCGGTATCGTTGCAGTTCTCCATTTGTAATGTCGTGCCGCGCATCGATTGTTGAAGGCCGTATGGTGGAATATTTTAATTTGAATTGTAGTTTGCAGGAGCTGTGTCGCAGAAACAACTGGGGCTTCGTCGACCTTCGACCGATGATAGCTGCCAGCTGGGAAACAGTTGAAAGGTCGGGCGTCCCCTACACACCGAGAATGGCGACCACGGTGGCTGCTAAAATATGGAACCGTCTTCATGTAAGTTATTTTTTAAGAACACCGTGTGGCCCGAGGATCCTTCAGTTCATCGAAGAGGAGGTGCCGATAACTTAGATCTTAGTTCTGGTAGTGATGGTGCGAATAAATTGAATGTCACAGCCTCAATTACTTCACCCATTTCCCGTCAGGGAAAGTAGCCGATTTCCATGCCCCAGTGGTGACGAATGATGTCGATATAATACTATGAACTGAGATCTGGTTGACGCCAGAGGTAGAATCTAGCGAAGTATTTGGCCCTCATTTCAGTGTTTTCGGAAAGACAGAGCTGTCTCAATGGGCGTGGGTGTGTTCGTGGCCGTTAACAAAACCATTAATTGTTTTGTCGCAACCGAAACTGAAAATTTTTATGAGTCAAGGTAAAAATTGGTAAAAATTTAAAGTTCATAATCGGGTCATTTTATCGACCTCCGGATTCTGATTTGGCTAACGCGGAATACTTCAGAGAGTCACTTAATAAAATTTATGAGAAATTTCAGGGACATATATTGATCGTGGGTGGTGATTTTAACCTATCGTCGGTTAATTGGGACACATGCACTTTCAGGTTGGGCGGAAGAGATAGGCTAATAACCGATAGGTTCCTAGAAGTATTTGCAGAAAGATCTCTTGAACAGATGGTTCAAGAGCCAACGCAGTGCGATAAAGATTCCTCTTCCATTTTGGATCTTTTTCTTATAAGCAATCCCGATATTGTAGATACAGTTTGTGTAGAAGACGGTATAAGTGATCACAAGGCGGTTGTCCTAACTTTAATATCTAGTATGAATTTGAAACATGACAAAGACAAACTTGTATATTGCTTCGATAAGGCAAACGATGTGAGTATCGTTGATCACTTGACGAAAAATTTTGAAACCTACACGCTAAATACAAATGTTGAGGAACTTTGGTTTAATTTAAAAGAAATAATATGGAACGGTTTAAATCAATTTGTTCCCATAAAGCTTATTAAGGTAAGTAAGAACCTTCCGTGGTTCAATAGGGAATCGATTGCTCAGGAAGCAAAGGCGTTTACTTGCCATGATAAAGAAATCGGGGGACTCGTCTAATCGTTCTAAATTAATCCAGTTACGAGCGGAAGTGCGTAAGGCAATGCGTGATGCATTTAAAAATTCAAAGCCAGGAATTTGTCCGAAGATCTGATTACTGATCTAAAAAAGTTCTGGTCGTATATCAAATTACTAAGAGGCTCTTGTAAGGTTATGCCTTCACTGATTAAGGAAACTGGGGAATTATCCGAAACTAGCGTAGAGAAAGCAGAAATCCTGAATAATATATTTAAAAAAAGCTTTCACGACAGAAAACTCAGAGGAGATTCCGACATTTGCCAATCGTACCAACAAAATTATGAATGATCTCGTTCTCGATGTCGAGGGAATAACTAAACTGCTTATGAATGTAAAAACCAATAAGGCTCCCGGACCACACGGTGTTCCTACAAGATTCTACTCCAGGTACGCAAAGGAAATTGCACCGTATTTGATGAAATTTTATACCGACTCCTTGGATCAAGGAAAAATACCAGCCGAATGGAAGACCGTCTTCGTAAGTCCAGTGTTTAAAAATGGGAATGTTAATGATCCTCAAAATTATAGACCGATCTCGTTAACATCAATATTTTGTACGATTTTAGAACACATCATTTGTTCAAATTTCATGCGGTTTTTGGATGAAGATGAGCTTTTAAACCCAAATCAACATGGATTCAGAAAAAGCCGATGCTGCGAAACACAAATTGCACTTTTAATTCACGACTTGTGCCATATTATAGATGGACAATCCCAGGTTGATATAGTTCTACTAGATTTTAAAAAAGCTTTCGACACTGTGTCTCACACTAGGTTACTTAGGAAACTTCGTGGCTACGGCATATCTAGACAAATATGCGACTGGGTTGCAGACTTTCTGAAGGGCAGAACACAGTGTGTAGTTCTCCTCAACGGTGAGAGTTCATCATTTACCGAGGTGAGATCCGGGGTTCCCCAGGGAAGCGTGATAGGGCGTCTTTAGTTTCTCATATACATTAATGATTTGTGTGACATAATAAGGGGGAAGAAAAGATTATTTGCCGATAATGCTATTATTTATCGTGAAATCACAACCCAGGACATCTGCGCTTTGTTACAAGACGATATTATGAAAATAATTGCGTTGTGTCAAGACTGGCAGTTGGAGTTAAACGCTAAAAAGTGCCAAGTCATGCGTGTAAGTAAAAAGGTCACACCATTTAGCTCTGAATATACAATTAATAGTACTGTCCTTAGAACTGTAGATTCCGCTAATTACCTAGGGGTAACAAACAATTCGTAATAATTTGTCGTGGAATGAACATATCGAGAATGTAATTGGGAAATCAAATCGTATGCTCCAATTTCTAGGTCGTAATTTAAAACAATGCACTCCAGAAGTTAAATCGATTTCATATAAGTCACTAGTGCGCCCTCACTTGGAATATTGTTGTTGTTCTGCATGGGGTCCCCATCAAAAGGGGTTAATGGAGGCATTACAGAGGGTCCAGAGAAGGGCCGCCCGATTCGTGACAGGTATATATAGTTGGAGGGAAAGCGTAAGAGCGATGTTGAAGGAGTTAGGTTGGGAAGACCTGGAACACCGAAGGCGTTGCTCTAGACGAAAGCTAATTGCAAAATTCACGACTGACATATTTCAGAATGATAGCAAAGAAATATTGCTACCTGCAACATTCGTATCTCGGAATGACCGTTAAAATAAGATAAGAGAAATCAAGGCCAGAACCGATTCTTTTCTGTATTCATCTTTTCCACGAGCGATTAGGGAATGGAATAGAAAGGATTTACCTGGTGAGTAAACTTAAAATCCGACAGAAGTAGCTTTCAATAAAGCTCTGCGGTCATCCTGAACTGGGTTTTCAATGATTTTCCCAGATCATTTCACGCGAATGTTGGGATGGTTCCTCACAATAGCCCATGGGCGCCTCCTGCCATATCCCGTATATCCCTTCCAAATTATTACCCTTTCGGATAGGTGCAATGCACCCTCTGCCACACACTTTTAGTGAATCGCAGAGTAATAGTAATAGTAGTAATAGTAACTCTCACCATGTCTACACCAAGTCTCATTTGTGCTTAACGGAAAGCTCATTTTTATGAAAAGAAATTTGTAGATAAACATTTACCTGATCTCAAATGGTTTTCGAGTAAAACTAATTTGAATATTTAATTTTTCAATGACAAATATTGAACAATAATAAGTTTTCAAACGTCGTACCCAGAAGTTCAGCACATTTTCCTTTCTTAAGAATATAGCGCACTGTTATTCCAAAAGTTTAGATCGAATTGACGTGCAACTGATGACATGATTATTTCATTATCTTTCTTCTCTGAGGGTCCAGCAAATAAATTTCAAAACATTTATTGAAATGAAACATAAGTGGGTCGAAAATAATAGCAACAACGTACACAATGTTGCACCAACCTTTCCCATTCCTACAAGGTTGAGTTAGTTTAATCAAAAAGAAGTTTTATGGCAGCAACAAAAACATTTTTTGTAATGAATACACTCCTCGCAATATAATCCTATCGGGTGTTCAGTCGGATGGTGTTGTATAAAAACAATGTTTCTACAGCTAGCTCTGCTGTCGAAACGATGTGTTTATACAACACCTTCCGGGTTGACACCCGAGAGGATTATATTGCATCAGTACGCCTGGAAACTCTCCACTCACAATACAATCCTCGTTAAATAATCTTTAGATGCGAAGAGATGTCAGTAAAGTTTGTGAATTCGGATCGGAATTCTCGGTAACAAGGAATTATATACTGTCGCGGATGAACTTCTGATTTTATAGTGGTTACTAAGGAAATCACACTTGCGCACTTTTAGAACTTCGTCAGCGTGGAACAACAGAGAAAACGAGTGCAGGGTGATCGATACTGTTTCCGCGCGGCCCAGTAGCTTTTAAGGAACCTTTCCAATTCGGTCAAGCTTGGCGGGTGTGATTACCAAACAGAACTTTTCAGCACAAGGTAATTTACACGTTACTCAGTTACAACTTCTTTTCATCAGTAAGGATAATGGCCAATTTTCTGGGATTTAGATCTGCAAAAATATTGGAGTAAATAATTCGGCCAACCCAGAACATTCCAGTTACAAAGTCAAACAGAAAAAAAAGGATGAAGCATTTTTTTCCAATATTGCAACATTTCCTTGACCTAGCATATTGCCATTCTTGAATTTAACAAAGAGAGTGGGGTGATTATGGTAGCGTTTTGTTGCTTCATAAGTCATCGAAATCGTGGTCATTATGACTGGAATTGGAAACGAGAACTTTCTGAACTTTTACAAGAAATAATTCGTTTAGGGCTTATACGTCTTCAATATAAAGGGGTAACGTAATGAACGAGTGGAGCCATTTTATTTCCCACGAAATGAAGCACCTGCGGTTCCATATTAAGACGTTAGGCAACTTTCATGTATAAAATGTATAAAAAAAAAGTATTCCAAAATACTATCAATCTTTACCACTAAAGTTGCAAAATGAAAATATTAAATATAAAGTATGTATATAATACTTTGTACTCAAAATATGTGATTTCAAAAAACACAGCTCATTCCGTTCTTTTTTGTATGTAGAGATCTGAAGTAATTTTTGCGTGCAGCACTTTGTAAATTTATTAATCAGTTTTTGCACTATGTAACCGTCTACTGACGGTTAAACATTCCTGCTTGGATGAATAATGAATATTTATAGTCTGTCCAGAAAGCTTTGAAAGGAAGAGGGGAGGCAAAGTAGATAAATACCGGAATGAGATCGTAGTACAGTGCGACATCGGTGTGGCATCACTATTAGGAAGAAGCAAAAAAATACACAGTGTTAAAAGTTCCAGTAATTTATGGAACTAATGGGGCGTAAATGATTGATTACGAAAGTTCCTCCCGTGTATCGTAAGTGGTATCTGACAATTGGCACCTTGTCGTCGACAAATACTCCGTTTTCGTAAAATTTGTATCATTTCTGCCAATGCATTTTATATTGAGTTCAGGTTAATATTTTTAACTGCCTAATCAGTAACCTGCCTCTTAGGTGCTCGAGCAACCATCTAAGTGACTGCAAACTGCACATTAGTTCTTCTTTTTAATACATCAAACATTTTTAATACTTAGGGTTAAACGCCTCGTTACAGTCGAGGTGAATAAATATAGGAGAAAACTGAGAACAAAGAAAACGGAGATCAACGCCTTTTAATCTGCAAAGATTTTGGGAAACCACCGGAAAACGAAATCTGATAGCCAACGGGAATTTGAAAACGCGTACTAATTCTTCTCACGATGGGAGTTACCATGCTATTTTCTACTAGGAAGATTGGTCTTGGAAAAGAACACTGTCACTGTCACGGTTACAGTTAGCGACGTTGGATAATTCCATACGCAGTTGACCTTTTATAAATTCTTATGTCTGCATTTCGAAGGAAATGGATTATTGCTTTTCAAATTGAAATAAGCTGGATTTGTAATAGGAAAATGATGTTTTCTTACAAAAAGTAACTAAGATGTTACTTAAGTGCATGCAAAAATGATGTATTATGGATGGTTCCGAATTCATGAGACACGAAGTGATTAAGCTCTGAAATCTCTAGTGCAGTGGTTCCCGATAATTTATTGGTATGCGTACCGCCAAGAGCACGTGAGGCTGCTTCGAGGAGTAGCTAAGGCAGTAACAAAAAAAATAAAAAATAAAAATAATAATAATAATAATATGAAACATTTATATGGCCAAAGTACATTTTCTGACAGTCAAAATGTATTCGTGCATGTGTAAATTAAATTTCTGTAATGCTTTAATTGTTCGAAGCATTGGACTGGGATGAAAGCAGCGGCACAGGCAGCTAGGGGTACACGAGGTTGAGCTCATTCTTGAAGTGGTACTCGGAAAAAAATTAAGTGGGAACCAATGCTTTAATGGAGCAAATACTTCTGCGTCTACTACTAGGCTGTTCGATAGCCATTCATCTAGCCAAGCCTTTTTATGTGATCATTCTGTGTACTGATGCATTTGCTTTTTACTCATACTAGTGAAAGACGATACAACACGCATGCCCCAGGCCGGAATCGCACCCGTGACCGAGAGTCGCGGTAACGCTCAAGCCTCGCATTCGGAAGGACACGATCTTCGTCCATCCATCCATTTATCGGTATTGCATGCTTAATCGAAATCACTCAGTGAGTGCCGGGATGGTTCCGTAAAAACGCCATGGCTAAATTCCTTCTCGATCCATGCCCCCAGTCCTTTTCCATGTCTAATAATTTCAATGTCGACCAGCCCTAAGGAAAAAATAACACTGAACTGGTGACTCTCCACATGTAGAAATAGCACTCTTGTCCCTTCAGTACCGTGGTCGGCAGTTAAATAAAATAAATCCAACAAGGAAAAGGCCCAAAACACACCACAGAAAAGTAATTATTTTTATTTTGGCAATTGCTTTTGTTTTAATTTACATTCAGATTCACAAAAAAAAATTAAAATTTTTTTGCTTCTAGCTATACAACTTGGTCGAGGACTTTAGAGGCAGGAAAGGACTGGGGACAAGTAATGAGAAGGATATCGGCGATGGTCTTTTGAAGGAACCTTCCCGGCACGTCTGGAGTGATTTTGGGAAAAATCTAAAACTCAAATATGGATAGTAGTGTGTTTTTGCGTGGATGCTCTCAAAGCCACCTAGTAGCGAATTCGAAACTAATGTTAGCCACGCCCCTTCTGCTGTTCTGTCAATCATCCGACCATGCCCCCTCCCCTTCCCTCCCCTTCACTAACTTCAGTTTCACCTCTCTTTGGGTGCACTCATGCTTCACTAATTAGGTCACTTAACCTGCCTATTATTCTACTGTTCTCTCCAATACTACTGCTCTTTTGTCAGGCCACTTGAGAGACCACATGCTATCCATAACCACAATTTCACCTGCCTTCCCCACCCCACCAGGTGTTAACCACCAGTTGCCTATGGGGCCTATTGTTCTCCTCCCCTACTATTGCTCTATTGTCAGGCCACTTGAGCGACCACCTGCTCCCCCTAACCTCAGTTTCATCTCTCTCTTTGGGTGCACTTATGCATCACTAATTAGGCCACTTAACCTAACGATTACCTACTACGTGTGACGCACCAGCTGCATCGTTTCATCCACATGTCTGAACAGGGTCACACTACAGCAACACAAAATAAAAAAAATCAATGATTGACGGCTGCCTTTCCTGCAATTAGTCATGCGACTCAATATTTCGACGGAAATTAAATACAAAATAAAATATACTTATATAATACTTTACATTGAGCACTTAATAAAATACTATTTAAACCCAATTCCAATTATGATTCCCTCATAAGGTATGAATTAATTCCTTTAAACACGTTACGAAATCTTAACAGTCTCTGAATTTTATTTAACGTAAAATAAAAAGCACCTTTTTATGCTCAACCTTACATCGTACAGAAATAAAAATTATATCCCGTTAATTCTAAAAATATGACCTTCCCAAATATGCTATCATATATAGAAAAAACTGTTAATACTGGTAGCTAGCAAAAAAATATTTCCTCCAAGCACCCATTGTATTCTAACCCCTAACCCCTGGTATGATGTCCTCCTCTCAGGGAAAGCTGAATTTTTATTTAATGTAAACTAAAACGCACAATTTATGCTCAACCTTACATCGTACAGAAATAAAAATTACATCCCGGTAATTCTAAAAATATGACCTTCCCAAATATGCTATCATATATAGAAAAAACTGTTAATACTGGTAGCTAGCAAAAAAATATTTGCCTCCAGCCAGCCATTGTAAGGTCTCCCCCTAACCCATTGTCTGATGTCCTTCTCTGAGCGAAAGAACATCAATTGTTATTCACGCAGCACCCGTGTTCCCCGAACAGTATAATACCTGAACACAATAATGTACAAAATCAAGAAATCTGTCATATATAACAAAATTTGGTAAAAAAAAATTATGTAAATTTCGTCCATGAATCAATCCAATGGATAACATAACAATTACATCTGCGTGTACCACAATATCACTCATATCATGTGCGTGGATTACAGAATTGCGTGCTGTAACGACAGAAAAAAATGAAGATTCTGCTGTAATGGTAGTCTCTAAGTAAACTAAGATGTGATAATTTTTATCAGAATTTCTAATTTTTTCACCTGGAGTCATTTGAGGAACCCGAAATGCGTTTGTTAATAATGTTGGTTGCTCGCGAGTCAAATGTCTCAATGGAGTGATCTGAGGAAACCATGGAAAACCGAAATGTGTGGTTTTTTTTTTTTGCGTATTCAATGAATTTCCTAAAATAGTAGTAATCTGTCACACACAAAGTGAATACCGAAAACATGTCACAAGTTCACAATAATTGTTTTCAGATTCGATGATACAAGCGTGATCCATATCTGAGAAGATGGTACCGGTATTTCGTGGCATATGAATAACTTTCGGCAGATACGCACCAAAATCTTCTCTGCATGTTTGACAATTCGGGTCGGTCTAAATATCGAGCCTGGTTGTAGAGTTTTTAAAACAAAGAAACGACAGGCTTATCACAATATCGGCAAGGTCAGTACTGAACAAGGAAAAGATAGAGTAATATCTCCATAGCTCTCCCATTTACATGCAGCGAAACTTGCCACCAGATTGTTTTTTAATATCTCCGGGATGTCCAACAAATACACGTCGGACGCGTGGTTCAAATTGGTTATTACCGCCGTCATGGAACTTTCACCAAGTGAACGAAGCTCCATAGGTGGAAACGAGACATTAGACATTTTAACTTAGTAGGAGCTAGGTGGGTGAGAAGTGACGTTCGGATCTAACGTTCACGAGGATATCCAGCACGTTCTTACTGTCAGGTTTTCTTTTGTTTCCCAAAAATTACTAAAGGAGAGTGCTTGAATCATTTTATATTTATTTATTTGCCATTTAACCTTTCCGTGATAAATCCATACCAGGTAAAATTGTACTTTTCTAAACTTTTAGGTTATTATTTCCCGACAAATGATCAAATTAAGGGATATGCAGTAACATTTTCAGGGGCAATAAATGTTCAATGTTGATTGGTGACTGGATGCTCTAATGAGAAAGTGTTTTCATGAAGTCTGTGATGTTCCAGTATTTCTTGCAGCCCAAGAACATGTGATTAACGTCTCAAAGTTGCGATGTTGCTGACAATTCTTTATCCCATATGTCCCTGCAGTTTTTCTTAAGGATGTTTGTGATATCTAGATCTGGTCACATTGTCTCTTCCCAAAGCACTCTTTGCTGGGCAGCCTGTTTCTTCGTTTCCTTGCAGCATTTCATGTGCTTTTATACATTTAAATATAACTTTTTAGCCAAGGTTGGTGATTTCACTGTAGGTCTGTATATTCGTCCCCCTTTGAGAGGTAATTTTTATATGCCTGGTGGGTGAGTTTTTAACGGTCGGGGATGTCATGTGGGAGATGAAGTGTTCGATTCCCGGTCCGGCTGTTAATTAGTACCTGTTGTAGTAGTACTTTAGACACACAAATAGCTGTTTATCGCCAAGAGTCACTGCGAATGCTCCGACGAAAAACACGTTTAGTGGTGTTTGTTCCTGTAGCAAGGGATGGTAACGTGATGTGCGTGGTGGGAGTTCTGCAGGTTTATCTATTCGAATACCTGTGTCAGTGGTGTATACTCATAGCCCCTCCTAAGTTAGCACTTCTCATTCTTGTTGAGGGGTGACTGTAAAATCCTTGAAATACAGATATTTGAGTGGGTACAGTGCATTCGCCGAAAAATTAAATCCATAGAACACACACACAAATATATATATATATATATATATATATTACCTGTGGTGACCTAACAATAAGTTGGAAAGAACCCCACCAATAGTCTCAGTTAATGAGTAGCCGACTGTTTGTTGAACCTGGGGTGAAATCCACGGGATCGTTCAACCATACTCCGCATTAAAACGAAATTCCCACCGTTTTGATTACGTGTGCCGGAGGTTAATAAGCCTCGTATTGTGAATAGTAGCCCGTTTTGTTTATACTGGGTTTGGAACCACGGGAAGCGTTCAACCGAACTCTGCATTAAAAACTAATTTCACACCATCACGATTACGTGTACAGCTAGATGCTAAATACTTCATACGATTAGCGTGATTCAAAAGGGAAAGAAATCAACACAGTTTTTATAAATATTTTTCAATAAATATGTTGATTAAAAGCACACAATAGCATTCATATGATGTGCGTGGATTTCAGAAATGCGTTTATCACAATAGCATTTATATCATGTGCGTGGATATAGAAATGCGTGTATCACATTATCATTCAAATCGTGTCCGCTGATCACAGGATTGCGTGCTGTATGGACAGAAAAAAAGAAGTTTCTGCTGTAATGGCAGTGTCTAGGTAAACTAAAACGTGACAATTTTTATCAAAATTTTCTAATTTTTTCCCCTGGAGTCATCTGAGGAACCCGAAATGCGTTTGTTAATAAAGTTGGTTGCTCGCGAGTCAAATGTCTCAATGGAGTGATCTGAGGAAACCATGGAAAACCGAAATGTGTGTGTTTTTTTTGTTTTTTTTTTTTTGCGTATTCAATGAATTTCCTAAAATAGTAGTAGTTTGTCACACACAAAGTGAATACCGAAACATGTCACAAGTTCAAAATAATTGTTTTCAGATTCTCCATGCTGCATCATCATAAATTGTAATGCTCCATACATACAATTTGCAAATATTGACATGTTTACTAAGCCACTGTTGGATAGCATAACTCACTTGCACAGCCAGTCTGCTATTGCTAGTTGTAAATTTCACAACTTATACTACGAAACTGAAGTTCTATCTTCTATCTGAATGTAAATGATGTATTTTGCATATGATTTTTTCCTCATATAATTGTTTTTGCGGCGATGTCAGGGTTATTCTTGTGTCTCTGTGTGACTGAATTACATCTGGTGCTAGGCGAGATGTAGACTGAATGTGATTCGGTGTTATTTGCTTGCTTCACATATCAACATCGGTTCTGCTGGTTTTCACGATTCCCTTGGATTGAGCAGTTTCATAATGTTTGCTTGTACCTACAGAAATTCGGTCTCCGAGATACTTATTTAAAATTCTTTAACTCTATGACTACGTAAAGTTTCAAAGAGTATGGCAGGTTTAAAATACGTTTTAAATAGTCGTATAAAACGAAGTAGAGATGTCCGGACCTTTTTCCCCCCTGTTTTAAACAACTCGACGCCTGCATATTAGTCATATCAGGCTGTATTATACAAACATCTATTGGTATTATACTTTACACACTTTCATGATGATAAGGTGATGTGTGTGGTGGGACTTCTGCAGGTTTATCTGTAGACTGCCATAACAGCAGAATTTTATATAAGTATTTCGTTGCCCTCTCTACACTGAGGTTGCACCTATTTTATTACGAATTCACCATTCCTCAGTTTAGATACCCTAAATTACAAGAATTATGGTACCGGATACTACATGGATGTGGAAAGTGTGAATAAAACACACATAGTAAATTATTCAATTTGTTTTATTTTATCCACCTTCCCTTAATAAAATCCTTTATCGAGTTATTTTTCATGAGTTCTTGTAGTGGCATGACGCTTCATCATTTACATACTAGTATTAAGACCGAATGGTAATAGACGCCAACACTCGAAAAGACATAAATTTGTTGGATATAAATACGTATGCGACTATTTCTATGAATATCATTAAAAACAGTGTGAAAATGTATAAAATCATAAAATCTGGTAATATATAACAAAAATTGGCAAAAAAATGTACATTTCGTCCATGAATGAAGTCAATGTTTAACATAAAAATTACACCTGCATGTATCACAATTTCGTTCATATAATGTGCGTGGGTTACAGAAATGCGTGCTATATGGACAAAAAAAAAAAAGTTTCTGCTGTAATGGCAGTCTCCAGATAAACTGTAACGTTGTAACTTTTTCCACTAATAAATATTTTCTGCTAAATAACGAAACTTGGTAGAGTTCTGCAGAGTCAACACAATCTTCATGTAAACATCACGATAGTCGAGTCAGTGGAAGTGCATCGCATGAAGCCTTCATATGTGTGCATGGGGTACTATGTAAATTTCCTCCACAAAAGACGTAAATTGTATGAATTGCCTGTTTGTTCTCGCCTTATTTTCATAACAATAACCTACAGAGTCTACACACGCATAACATTACCATCATGATAGACCAGTCAGAGGAAGTGCACATAGTGATAACTATACATAGAGCATTGTGTTTGTGCCAAACGAGGTGAAACAACGTATATGCACACAGAAACTGACATTAAAGATCGTGAAAACAGGTAAAACATCACCACAATTATGTAATTTCACTATACGAAAGAAGTCATCGGTTTACATGGCTAGAAGGTGTGCATCATACCATAAGATGTGTATTGAATGCCTCCACCAAAATAGAAAAACGCACGGCATGATGCGGTGTATCATCATAAATGAAAATCATTCTGTTCACGACTCTATAAGACATCGGACAACTCGAGTAGTTGATCAGATATATCTGTTGAAAGTAACACTGAAGTATTGAAGCTGACCTAAACAGAGCATGCAGAAGGTGAAGACATCACAAGTTTCATTAACAGAATGTTAACAGCACGACCCTCCACAATGCTGAAACATAATGGACTAAACACCAGATGAGACATAAATTATGTTAGATATAAGTTAGTACGTGCCACGTTCGATGAATTTCATTTAAAAAGTGTGAAAATAGATAAAATTCATG
Organism: Vandiemenella viatica; assembly: GCA_031002005.1. Lineage (NCBI taxonomy): Eukaryota > Metazoa > Arthropoda > Insecta > Orthoptera > Morabidae > Vandiemenella > Vandiemenella viatica. Next base: position 197,161,585 of record CM061921.1, read on the forward strand.
AATACTGGTCAAATATGGCAAAAATTAGTTCAAAATTATGGCATTTTCCGCCATGAATGAATACGGTTGACATAGCAATTGCATATTCCTGTATCACAGTACCAGTCATATAATGTACATGCATTACCGTAGAGGATTACAGAAATGTATACCATTTCGGCCAAAAGAGGGAAAGTTTATGTTTCTGCTGTCATGACAATCTCCAGATAATACTGCATAACTCCCACCACATACACACACATCACCTTACCATCATGAAGGTGTACAAAGTTTAATACCAATAGATGTTTGCATCATACAGCACAATATTATCGATCAAAGGTGTTGACAGTATGTGTACAAACGCAAAAATCACCAAAGAAACTACAACCATCAGTAGGTAGGCAGAATGTTAAAGTAGGTTAGGTTATTTCAGCTCACCTTAGGTGTACTGTGGGGTTGTAATTCTGAGTTAGGTCACGACAACAAGTTGTCGTATGCCATTCTCATGATGTCACTGATACATGGTTATCCAAAAGTGCTTGCCGAGGCGTCTTGGGCTCCACAGTAAGCGGCTGCTGTGTAGAGCACATACAACCGCGTTGTATCCGGAAAACCGGATCGCGAATATCAGCCTTATTAGACAGCGAAAAATACCGGTCTTCTTAGTCCGCGGTGGGGTCCCAAGCCGCTCCGGCAAGCACTTCTGGATTTCTAAGTATCAGTGACACCATGAGAATGACGTACGACAACGTGTTTTTTTTTTTCATTTTGATTCACGTTAATCGTATGAAGGACTTATTATCTAGTAGTACACGTAATCGTCAAAATATGAATTTAGTTTTTAATACGGAGTTCGGTTGAACGCTTCCCGTGGTTCCAACTCCAGGATAAATAAAACGGACTACTATTCACAATACGTGTCGAGCCATGAATGACTTATAGTCTAGCCGTACACGTAATCATAACGGTGAGAATTTAGTTTTAATGCGAAGTACATGTCAACGCTTCCCATGGTTCCAAACCCAGGATAAACAAAACGGGCTAATATTCACAATACGAGGCTTATTACCCTCCGGCACACGTAATCAAAACGGTGGGAATTTCGTTTTAATGCGGATTATGGTTGAATGATCCCGTGGTGTCCACCCCAGGTTCAACTAACAGTCGGCTACTCATTAACTGAGACTATTGGTGGGGTTCTTTCCAACTTATTGTTAAGTCACCACAGGTAAAATATATATATATATATATTTGTGTATCTGTGTGTGTGTGTTCTATGGATTTAATTTTTCGGCGAATGCACTGTACCCATGCAAATATCTGTATTTCAAGGATTTTACAGTCACCCCTCAACAAGAATGAGAAGTGCTAACTTAGGAGGGGCTATGAGTATACACCACTGACACAGGTATTCGAATAGATAAACCTGCAGAACTCCCATCACGCACATCACGTTACCATCCCTTGCTACAGGAACAAACACCACTAAACGTGTTTTTCGTCGGAACATTCGCAGTGACTCTTGGCGATAAACAGCTATTTGTGTGTCCAAAGTACTACTACAACAGGTACTAATTAACCGCCGGACCGGGAATCGAACCCTTCATCTCCCACATGACATCCCCGACCGTTAAAAACTCACCCACCAGGCATATAAAAATTCCCTCTGAAAGGGGAATGAATATACAGACCTGCAGTGAAATCACCAACCTTGGCTAAAAGCACATGCAATGCTGCAAGGAAACGAAGAAACAGGCTGCCCAGCAAAGAGTGCTATGAGAAGAGACAATGTGACCAGGTCTAGATATCACATAAAGAATTGTCAGCAACATCGCAACTTTGTGACGTTAATCACATGTTCTTGGGCTGCAAGAAATACTGGAACATCACAGACTTCATGAAAACACTTTCTCATTAGAGCATCCAGTCACCAATCAATATTGAACATTTATTGCCCCTGAAAATATTACTGCATATCGCTTAATTTGATCATTTGTCGGGAAATAATAACCTAAAAGTTTAGAAAAGTACAATTTTACTTGGTATGGATTTATCACGGAAAGGTTAAATGGCAAATAAATATATATAAAATGATTCAAGCACTCGCCTTTAGTAATTTTTTGGGAAACAAAAGAAAACCTGACAGTAAGAACGTGCTGGATATCCTCGTGATCGTTAGATCCGAACGTCACTGCTCACCCACCTAGCTCCTACTAAGTTAAAATGTCTAACGTCTCGTTTCCACCTATGGAGCTTCGTTCACTTGGTGAAAGTTCCATGACGGCGGTAATAACCAATTTGAACCACGCGTCCGACGTGTATTTGTTGGACATCCCGGAGATATTAAAAAACAATCTGGTGGCAAGTTTCGCTGCAAGTAAATGGGAGATATTACTCTATCTTTTCCTTGTTCAGAACTGAACTTGCCGATATTGTGATAAGCCTGTCGTTTCTTTGTTTTAAAAACTCTACAACCAGGCTCGATATTTAGACCGACCCGAATTGTCAAACATGCAGAGAAGATTTTGGTGCGTATCTGCCGAAAGTTATTCATATGCCACGAAATACCGGTACCATCTTCTCAGATATGGATCACGCTTGTATCATCGAATCTGAAAACAATTATTGTGACCTTGTGACATGTTTTCGGTATTCACTTTGTGTGTGAAAAATTACTACTGTTTTAGGAAATTCATTGAATACGCAAAAAAACACACATTTCGGTTTTCCATGGTTTCCTCAGATCACTCCATTGAGACATTTGACTCGCGAGCAACCAACTTTATTAACAAACGCATTTCGGGTTCCTCAAATGACTCCAGGTGAAAAAATTAGAAATTCTGATAAAAATTATCACATCTTAGTTTACTTAGAGACTGCCATTATAGCAGAATCTTCATTTTTTTTTCTGTCGTTACAGCACGCAATTCTGTAATCCACGCACATGATATGAGTGATATTGTGGTACATGCAGATGTAATTGTTATGTTATCCATTGGATTGATTCATGGACGAAATTTACATAATTTTTATCAATTTTTGTTATATATGACAGATTTCTTGATTTTGTACATTATTGTGATCAGGTATTACACTGTTCGGGGAACACGGGTGCTGCGTGAATAACAATTGATGTTCTTTCGCTCAGAGAAGGACATCAGACAATGGGTTAGGGGGAGACCTTACAATGGCTGGCTGGAGGCAAATATTTTTTTGCTAGCTACCAGTATTAACAGTTTTTTCTATATATGATAGCATATTTGGGAAGGTCATATTTTTAGAATTACCGGGATGTAATTTTTATTTCTGTACGATGTAAGGTTGAGCATAAATTGTGCGTTTTACTTTATCTTAAATGAAATTCAGAGACTTGGTGCTGTTAAGAATTCGTAACGCGTTTAAAGACATTAATTCATGCCTTATGAAGGAATCATGATTGGAATATTTTTTAAACGTATTTTATTAAGCGCACAATGTAGAGTATTATATAAGTATATTTTATTTTGAATTTAATTTCCGTCCGTATATTGAGTTGCATGACTACTTGCAGGAAATGCTGCCGTCAAGCAATGATTTTATTTTTCTTTCGTGTTGCTGGAGTGTGACCCTGTTCAGACATGTTGATGAAACGATGCAGCTGGTGCGTCACACATAGTAGGTAACGGTTAGGTTAAGTGGCCTAACTAGTGATGCATAAGTGCACCCAAAGAGAGAGATGAATCTGAGGTTAGGGCGAGCAGGTGGTCGCTCAAGTGGCCTGACAATAGAGCAATAGTAGGGGAGGAGAACAATAGGCCCTATAGGCAACTGGTGCTTAACTCCTGGTGGGGTGGGGAAGGCAGGTGAAACTGCGGTTAGGGATAGCAGGTGGTCTCTCAAGTGGCCTGACAAATGTGCAATAGTAGGGGAGGAGAACAATAGAACAATAGTCAGGTTAAGTGGCCTAATTAGTCACGCATGAGTGCACCCAAATAGAGTTGAAACTGAGGTTATTGAAGTGGAGGTGAGGTAAGGGGAGGGGTAGTGGTGGGATGATTAACAGAACAATAGAAGGGGGAGTGGCTAACATTAGTTCCAAATTCGCCGCTAGGGGGCTGTGAGAGTATCCCCGCAAATACATACTACTATGGATCGCAGGACGGGGATTCGAACCTGCGTCCTCTCGAATGCCAGGTCAGAGTGTTTCTACACTCCCACAACGTTCAACTTTTTCTTCTTCTTCTCTTCCGCGCAAATTTTATTTGAATCCTGAGAGTTTTGGAAACTAGGATCGGTAGAACATTACGGCCACGGATTTTTGAGTAACTTTTCCGGTGGTCAACTGGAGAGATTTGAGGAAATCATGGAAAACTGAAATTGGATGGCCGACGGTGGTTTGAATCCGCTTCCTCCCGAATGCGTTCCAAGATTGTTACCACTATCCTTGTGCTTGGCACAAAACTATAAGGAAGTATCAGTGTTAGTTAGAAACATAGGGAGATATGAAAGGTTTCCATTCTGTCAGCTTTAAAATCTGGAACCGCTAATTCACACTGCAGATTGATTTACTGTTAATAACCATTATTATTACTACTAAAACTGTTCCTACTGCGATCAAGTTAAGCTTACCTTCTACATATGTTATAGTGAAATCAAAAATAAGGTATTATTATTCGGAACCATTGAAGTATATACAAACAGTTAATTTATATTTCGTGAATTAGTTCACCATTTGAGTACTTTCGTAAATGCACTTTCTACTTACGTTTAAAGTTTGTGTGTATTTGTCACACACAGTTTGATAACGCTGCAGAAAATGTGACTAACTCCATTTACCGTAAACCCTCTTATTGATTTTACTAATTCTTATCCGTGTATAATTCAGCGATTCTTTGAGTATTGGTCATATATTGCGTTTGCTAACGAATTATCAACGATTCATTTAAAAAAAAAAAAAAAAAAAAAACAGTTTCAATAATTATTATGAGTAAAATGGTGCTATTCGTGATTATTTTAACTGTAGAACTCCGAACTTTCCCTCTGAGGTTTCTGCGAGTCTCTCAAGCGCGGTATCATTTTTTTTAGTCGACGGTAAATTTCTGGGTATGATAGGGATATTTTATCATGAATTTAGTGTACTACCAACCAGTTATGCTGTTGCATGAGGTAGTCTTGTCTAGAACGAAGCATAATCGAAAGGAGATGGATCTCGCGAAATCTGTCCCCGACTGTACATTAAAACAAGGTGGTAGACAGAAACATGAGTGTTTACAAAAGGGTTTAACACTGCTTTACCTGTACGACACACCTTCGTTCCAAGGTTCAGTTTTCCGCTCAGAATGTTATGACTGATTGCTTCAAGACTCTTAACATCTAAACTTCTGATAGAAACAGTTTCCATTCATTCAGAGAGGGGCATCATAAATTATATATTATCGAACTATAGTATCGATGTTTAAATTAAAGCATGACACACACATCACGTTAGCATCAGCGGCGTGTGCAAACGATAACACCTTCAGATGTTTGCAATATAGGGCTCAAAGTTATCGATCCTAGAGCTGATACGTTGGACGGGCTGGGATTGTTTGGCAGACAGACGACGTCGTTTTCGTTTGAATTTGTTGTAGAATATGCGAAAATCTTTAATATACGAGTGCAACCAAATACGTCTTCCGCCAACCTATTTAGGTCGCAATGACAGGAGGGATAAGATTCGAGAAATAAGATGCCGTACTGATACATTTATTCTTTCTTTCACGATCTGTTCGGGATTTGAATGCACTGAATAAGGATCGGTGCTTAGCACCCTCTGCCATCCTTAGTAATTGCGAATTGCAGAGTATAGATGTAGATGTAGATGGTGCTGACAGTATGTATACTGATACAGAAGTCAACATTAACACAACAACGCATAGCCAAAAGTACAACCATCAGTAGGTATATCATATAACTTCCGTAGAACATAGGTTAATGTTGGATGTTAAATTGGTTATCATAGTAGGTTAGAAAGAGTTCAGGTTGGGTTAGTCGATCTCATCTTAGCTGTACTGTTGATTGTTACATTTTGTTAGGCCACAATAACTAGCTAGCGTAGTGTTACAGATATGTTCTCTGGTTAGAAAAACTGGTGTGTGATATTTACATGATGCATTTCAAATGTGTATCAGGCTGTTTTGTTGGCTAGGGCCCCACAATAACCAGAAGCCACGTACCGCAATTAAAAACGCGTCATGTCGGCGGAAAGTCTCTGGAAAACCCGCGCATAAATACCGAAGTTCCGTGTTCGCGGCGTGCACAAATACCACTATTCCAAGTTCACGGTGGAGCCCAGGGTCTAAATCCACTCCTGGTGTGGTTTATAGTCTATAACTTGTTACTGAATCTCTGTTTGCCCATGATATAATCTAGCTGATATTTACCTGTATCCTGTGGACGTTTTCAGGTGTATATCTTTCGTGCATAATTCTTACTTTTTTCGCCACGATGAGCTTATATTTTTCGCAAAATTCTAACAATCTGCTTCCTCACTCATTTCTTTCTCCTCGACCAAAACTTCCTACAGAATTTCCCTCTTTTACTTCTCCCACTACAACATTCCAATCACACATTATTATTAAATTTTCTCCCCCTTCGCATATTGGATTAATTATTCAATTTCATCGTATATTTTCTCTATTTCTTCATCACCTTCCTGTGACATTGGCATATACTGTACACTTGTACTAGCGTGGTTGGGTGGGCTTAGTTTCTACCCTCATCAAAATAATCCTGTCCCTAAACTCTTCATAATAACTCGCCCGTTTCCCTAGTCGCTTGTTGATTACAAATCATACTCTAGTAACTTCACTGATAGCGTTTGTGTTGACTATTCTGTGTTCCCCAAACCAGAAATCCTGTGCATCATTCCACTTAATCTCACTAATCCCAACGACATCTAACGTAAGTCGTTTCATCTCTCTTTTTAAGTTTTCTAATCTACTTGCCCTCTTCAGACTTCTAACATTCGACCCTCTGATTCATAGAATCCTTCTATCCAGTATTATGTCTCATCCCTGAACAGTACCCACCCGGAGATCCCACTGGGGGATTATTTTATCTCCAGAATATTTTACGCAGTAGGAAGACATCATAATATATATATTTAGAAAGGATAACATATTCCCGTGATACCCTTTGAGTCTTTATACCGTTGATATTTTCTGATTCATCCATTTTGAGGGACCGTTTCTAACCCGAAGGGAAAGAGGATATCCTGGACCTCTGCCCGCTCTCCCGCCCTGCTTTAGGAGGCCGTTGGCAGACAGTGGGCGAGTCCTTATACTTGGAATTTTTCAGTCGCCAGGGAGAACCTCGTTCGTGCAAACTGTGTGCAACACGTGAAGGAGAGGTTGAAATTTTGTTGGAAGAGACTAATATATTTTCCAAATCCATACACCCTGACTGGAATATATGTAGCTGATAATTAAGGACATAGATTTTCAGGGGTATGTTGAGATGAAGATGTGGCGCAAAGCAGGAAGATCTTGGATTGCATCAAACTGGTTGAGAGAGTGATGAAATTAGCTATGAAGCCTCATATTCATTCACGTTCGAACCGTCATAGAGGAAGGATCGTCAGGTAGTTGATGTAGTCTATATATATAAAGATGAATGTATGTAGCTTTCTTTTTTTGTTTGTTCTTCATACGAATCCACAGTTTTCATCCGATCTCGATGAAACTTTGTACACTTATCTTTGAAACAAGGATAAAAATACTGTCTACATTTGCTTGAAAATTTTCCTGTCGAATCGAAGCTGACCGGTTCAAATCGGGCAATTAGAAGCCGATATATTCGTAATTAAAATGACAGAAATGTTTCCGAAAAATTCGTAGCTTAAATTAATTAATACTCCGCAGTATGCCACCACAATCGGCAATACTCCGCGCGCCCCAGCGGGCGCGTCTCTACTCCGGCCGAGCAGGGCTCAGCCCAAGTAGCCACTTCGCCAAGCAGTTGGCGCTGTAACTCAGCGGTACCACGCGCAGCTGTCAACCGTGCAGCTCTGGTTCGAATCTTCGTTCCAGCGAATACAATTATTGAACTCACTTTTCTTCAACTTTCCAGTGTGTTCTAGACCATCTATCTATTCTTTGGTAAAACAAGAATAACTTCGAATATTCTTGCAGAGTGTTCTAGAAGTTTCCATTCATACCCGCCTTCACCCCTTCCCTTGCGAGAAGGTCTACATAAGCTGGTCCACTGGAGCTCGCATCAGTTAACAATAACACACAGTTCATATTAATGCAACGGAATCGTAGAAAGCACCAAAAATGCCACCGAAAAAAAAAAAAAGGAAATCAATAGGACAAGTAAATTCGAAAGCTAAACAAGCAAAACGGATGTGGGCACCTGAAACACCTGAACGTCCCGAGCTGCTGAAACGCCAGAGCAAGGAGAAGCTCGCGTCGAACAACAGCGAATTAGAGTTTCCACAGCGAGGGCTGCGGAAACACCGGAGTAAAGGGAAGCTCGCGTCGAACACTTTTTTTTTTTACTTTATTACTATTTTTTTATTATTGGTTTTTATTTTTTACTTATTGCTTTACGCCTCGTGGACGGCTGAGTCATTAAAGGCGGGATGGGAGTGGGGACAAGGAACGGGAAGGAATTCGGCCATGGCCTTTTTGAAGGAAGCATCCCGGCATTCGCATGGAGTGATTTGGGGAAACCATGGAAATCCCAAATTTGGATGCCCGGACGGGGATTTGAACCCGCGTTCTCCCGAATCCAAGGCCAGAACGTTAACCATTCACCCACCACGCTCGGTCGCGTTGAACAGTTGCGAATTAGAGCTTCCAAAGCGAGAGCTGCGGAAACACCGGAGGAAAGGGAATCTCGCGTCGAACAATCTCGAGTGAGGATAAATTAGGCGAGAGAGAGACTCCGACATGGTAACCTACGATTGGGGGGCGTTTAATTATGGTCCTCATTGCAGGTACCATACACATCCATATGTTCTGATTTGGAAGATGGATGTAGTATGCGGTTATTGTAAAGCAAAAATATTCCTAGACGAACCTACTGGAATGTGTTTCTCGAATGGGAGAGTTAATTTGACACCTGCTCCACTGAGTTCTTACATTTCTTGAAATACCCCAGATATTCTATTAGATACTGAAAGCTGGTTAAAACCAGATATAAGTTCAGCAGAAATTTTTAACCATAGCATGAATGTTTTCCGTAAGGATAGGTACATTCAAATGGAGGTGGTGTATTTATAGCTGTTCGTAAACACCTGTCATGTAATGAAATAAATATTGATACGGTCTGTGAAATCCTATGAATTAGACTAAAAGTAGCTAGGACAAAACTTGTAATAGGGTCTTTATATCATCCCCCAGATGTAGATGTAGGTGTTGCTGAGGCCTTAAGAAATAACGTAAGTAATATAGCTCGTCAATTTCCGGATCATGGTATAATACTAGGAGGCGACTTCAACTTGCCGTATATTGACTGGAGTAATTACGCCCACGTTACTGGTGGCAGGGATAAATATCCTGTGAGATTATTCTCGACCTTTTCTCAGATCTTAATCTTGAGCAGCTCGTCACTAAACCAACGCGGTGCGACAACGATAACGAAAACATTTTAGATATTCTCGTTACAAATAGGCCTGAATTATTTACGGACATTTCTACCACCACGGGAATAAGTGATCATAAAGCTGTAATTGCTACAGTAAAATTAACAGTCGAGCGCAAAAAGAAAAAAGAAAGGGTCGTTTACAGGTTCGAAAAGGCCCCAAAGGAGAGTTTAAGAACGTTTTTGAGTGATAAATACATTCCCTTTATAAAAGGAAGAGGCTCGGTTGAAGAGATGTGGCTTCGATTCATAAATATAGTCAGGGAAGGTATGGACTTACATATACCGAAAAGGACAATCAGGGACGGGAACGATCCCCCGTGGTATACTCGTGAAGTTAAAAGGTTACTTAATAAGCAAAGGAAGATTCATGCGCGCTCAAGAAGGACGATGTATACGAGCGATTTAGAAAAGCTAGCTGAAACAAGAGGACAGGTCAAGAATGCGATGCGCGAGGCCTTTAATGACTTTCGATGCAACTCACTTTCCAAGAGCCTCATTGAAAATCCAAAGAAATTTTGGTCGTATGTAAAAAAATAAGTGGTTGTGACAACAATATGCCAGTTCTACCACAAGACGGTCGGTAAGTTGATGGCAGCCGCGACAATGCTACCGTATGTAACGCCGAATTTAAAAATTCTTTCACTGACGAAAACATGGAAAACACTCCCGTTTTTCCACGGCGTGTTGAATTTCAGATGGATCCAGTACAAATTGATAGTGTAGGTATCATAAAGCAATTAAAGCTCCTGAAGTGGGGGAAAGCACCGGGTCCCGATGGTATACCAGTAAGAGTATTTTCGGAATACGCGGAAGAAATAGAACCATTTCTGTCAGATATATTTCGTAAATCTTTAGAGGAAAGAAAAGTACCTTCTGACTGGAAAAATGCGCAGGTGATTCCCGTTTTCAAGAAAGGAGATCGGAGAGATCCTAGGAATTATCGACCGATATCGCTAACATCTATTTGCAGTAGAATTCTGGAGCATGTCATATCCTCTAACGTTATGAAGTTTCTAGATGAAAACGAGTTACTTACAGCATACCAACACGGATTTCGGAAGGACCGATCATGTGAAATGCAACTGGCTCTATTTTCGCATGATGTAATGAAAGTTATTGATGCAGGATCACAAGTTGATGCTATTTTCTTGGATTTTCAGAAAGCTTTTGACTCTGTACCACACAACCGACTCTTAGCGAAGATCCGAGCGTACGGTATATCTGATCAGATTTGCGAATAGTTACGCGATTTTCTAACTGGTCGGTCACAGTATGTCGTTGTAGACGGGGAAGCCTCTTGTAAACTAGATGTTACTTCGGGCGATCCTCAAGGAAGTGTAATAGGACCACTTCTTTTCTTAATTTTTATAAACGATCTCGGTGACAACGTTAATTGCAGGATGCGATTTTTTGCTGATGATGCACTTATTTATAGGGAAGTGAGGTGCTCCGACGATTGCTTAGAAATTCAGCGCGATCTGGATGTTATTTCGGAATGGTGCCGTGAATGGCAGCTTACACTTAACTGTAAAAAGTGCAAGGCAATGCACATAAGTAATAAAAAGACCCCGCTTGCTCTGGAGTACAAAGTTAACAATTCAGTTGTTGCCACTGTGGATTCCCTGAAGTATCTAGGCGTAACAGTACAAAGCAACATGAAATGGGACATGAAATAGCGTACAAAACACTAGTGCGTCCGCATTTGGAATACTGTTGTGGAATATAGGATCCGTATCGCAAGGGATTGATTGACACATTAGAGAAAGTACAGAGAAGAGCCTCTCGATTCGTGACTGCTAGTTACAGTCCTTACGTAAGTGCCACAGAGCTGATTCGTGGGTTGGGCTGGGATTGTTTGGCGGACAGACGACGTCGTTTTCGTTTGAATTTGCTGGAGAATATGCGAAAATCTTTAAGTTACGAGTGCAACGAAATACTTCTTTCCGCCAACCTATTTAGGTCGCAATGACAGGAGGGATAAGATTAGAGAAATAAGATGCCGTACTGATTCATTTATGTATTCCTTATTTCCTCCATCTGTTCGGGATTGGAATGCGCAGAATTAGCATTGGTGCTTAGCACCCTCTGCCACCCACAGTATTTGTGATTTGCAGAGTATAGATGTAGATGTAGATGTAGAATCGAAGAATTTTTTTTAAAAACATCCGGAAGTACAACTCTGGCTTCCAGATGACTTCGTTTGGGGCAAACGTGATCGTCGGAGATGGATTCATGCCTACATTCAAAGTACAGGGCCAAATTTACCATCGTGCAGGCTGTGTCCTGTAGATTCCCAATGAGGACACAAAATCTTTCAATTTTGTTTCATTGGCGATGAAGAATCACAAGCTGATCGACGGTGTGAAACGATACCCGAAACTCGAAGAGAGATTGTTTTAAATCTGCAAAGACTGTTGCATTCACGGAATTACTTAATTAGGCTTTTCAAGACGGCTTTGGAGAGGATGCCAACGGATGAAAACAAGGTGGTGATAATAGCAGACAAACGTCCACGAGGAGCACATGAACGACGGTTTATTGTGCCCACAAACAACGAAGTCGCCATTGCCATTTCCGGATAAGACTGTGATAGGCGAGATATCGTCGTACAGAGGAGGAACGAAGGCTTACAGCGGATATCTGAAACGCACCGTTCATATGACGCTATACAATACCCGATAATATTTTGGTTAGGAGAGGATGGCTACAATTTCAACGTCATGCAAACAGATCCCTTCACTGGACAAACCACTCACAAGAAAGTATCGTCTATGGATTTCTACGTTTATCGCATCATGATACGCGACAATTCTTCCAACCACATGCTCAAGTGCGCAGATCTATTTCATCAATTTGTTGTCGACATGTACGCGAATGTGGAAAGTGAGCGCTTTCTCTTCATCAGCCTAAATCAGAAACAGCTTCGAGCCTACGACTATATTCATATCGCCAATGACAGGAACGTTGCAGATATTGGCAGAATGGTCATACCTTCCCAGTTGATATTGCGTTACCTTGTGCCCCGCATTTGGATCATCGAGACCAAGAACTGTCATGTCACTGCCAATATTGACGTATTTGATGGACTTCACCGAGCTGCAGTGTTCTTCAATTACATGGGCCTGGAACATTGTTGACAGGATTGGGGAGTACGGCACCACCCACCTGTTGTCTATTTTAACTTCAGTGAACCGATTACCGGCCTGAACCATTACTTTTGTTTTGAATCCTCCTGTTTTCAGGGATGCGACGTCTGTACAGAGGGTAACCGTCATTCCAGGTTTATGTTTCATTCACAGACGGCCGCAGGTACCTTTTCGTGCATTTTCCGTCTTTCATGCACGGGGAATGAGAATTGAACGGCCCACATGGTCCATGAATCATATTTTTCGATACAACGTCGAAGAGTAAAGAATCTTTGTCAGGGTCAGGTATCTCCGCTTTTATTGTGTCCCCGACTGTACATTAACATCAATGAAGATATCTGGCAACTTCTCAATTTCCCGATCCACGAACGCTATCCGACGATCTTCCACCTAAGTGTTCATCTAGAAAATGGACAACGAGTTTATTTCGCCCAAGGTACAACGTACGAAAGAGCACTACAGCCGTAAAATACAACCTTAACAGCATTCTTCAAACTCTGCGAAGAAGATCGCTTTGCCCAAACGTTGTTGTATGCGGAAGTACAGAGATACTACACGTGCCAAATATCCACAAGAACATTCTGCAGACAAAAATGGGGCGTGCGACTGACCGAACATCCAGGCATCAGACGATTCTACTTGAGTACACCGTCCATCCCAACAACGCGGAATGTTACTTCTTGGGAATGCTCTTGCACACTGTCCGAGGACAAATATCGTTCGCAGATCTGAAAACTGTCAACGGCGAAATCTGCAAAACTTACCGTGAGGGGTGTCAGAGGAGAGGTCTATTGGAAGGTGACCAGCACTGGGACACTACGTTAGTCGTAGCTATTGGTCATATATCAAAATATGTTAAGTTAGACACTAGTAGCAACATTTTTTAAGTATAATCTGTATTACATGTACATCTACAATATTATCCATGCTATGTATGTGTGCTTCTATGATCTCTGCTTATTAAATAAAACTCAGTCGTTCTTAAAACACGAAAACGTGCACTACAGTTTTATTTAAATCTTACAGGTTATGGGCCCAGAGCGCCTGATAGGCTTAGCAGATTATCTCACTAAAGTTTAAATAAGTTATTTTATTCGCAGTAGGAGAAGTAATCAGTAGCTAACTTAGATATTGTGTAGTAGTGCATGAACTGTTCTTGTGTTTGGTTGCCGCTGGTTTAAATTCACAAAAATGGCGACAACGAACTATATTGTAAATGTGCCTAAGTTGCGTGGCAGAGAGAACCACGACGAGTTGGTGTTCGCCGCAGAGAACTTTTTAATACTTGAAGGCATGATGAAGTGTATCAAGACCGAGAGAAACGAAAGTGGTGCTGAAACTACAGTGTCGGCTGTTGATGACGCCAAGACAAAGGCGAAATTGATTCTTACAATAGACTCATCACTATATGTCCACATAAAAACTGTCAAGACTACAAAAGAGCTATGGGAAAAACTCAAATCACTCTTTGACGATTCCGGTTTTACAAGAAGGATAAGTCTTTTACGGCATTTGATATCGATTCGATTGGAGAGTAGCAGTTCAATGACCTCGTATGTTACGCAGATAATTGAGACGGGTCAAAAGCTAAATGGAACAGGATTTGCGATACTTAATGAATGTATTGGTTCGTTGCTGCTATCTGGACTACCTGAAAAATATGAGCCAATGATTATGGCCATCGAGCACTCAGGGATTCAAGTGACATCGGACGCTATTAAAAGCAAACTTTTAGACATGGAGACCGGAAAAGAAAGTAGTCATAATGAAGAGGGTGCATTCGTTGTGTCGAAGAATAGCCAACTTAAAAGGAAACAATTATATGGCAACAAAGATGGCAGTTCAAATAAGTCAAGTAGTACCAATATAAAGACAGTCAATGTCAAATGCTATAAGTGCAAACAGATTGGTCACTAAAGAACGCAATGCCCAAACAACATGAGAACAAATGCGTTCTCAGCAGTGTTTTTGAGTGGAAGTTTCAATAAAAGAGACTAGTATATTGATTCTGGTGCTAGTGTTCATCTAACGGCTAATCAGGACTGGATCACCAGTAAATATCATGAAGTACAACAAGAAATAATGGTAGCAAATCAGGAAACTGTTTCAATTACGTGTGTTGGCGATGTGAAGATAGTAATCTCAGTTAAATGTAGTGCAATCGATATAAACATTGAAGATGCGTTTTGTGTTCCAAACTTAACAACAAATCTCATCTCAGTTAGCAAGTTAATTCAGAAAGGTGACAAAGTGATTTTCACAGAAAATGGTTGTGACATCTACAATAAATGTGGAGAATTAGTTGCTACTGCTTCTTTGGCGAATGGTGTTTATAAATTAAACCTGCAAGAAAGGATGGTTGCAGCTGTGACAACTACAGGTCTCACTTGGCATCGCAGACTAGGTCACGTGAACAGTGATTGCTTAGTGAAAACTAAGAAGCCAGTAGAAGGAATGAAGTTTGATGATAAAAGTCAATGTAAACAAATCATCTTGTTAGACTTGTTGTGAAGGAAAGCAATGTCGGCTACCTTTTCAAGTAGTGGTACTACCATGCTCATATTAATCCGAACGACCTGAATTGCACATCGCTACATTTCATCCTGGGACTTAGTCAACCAATTATACACCTCTACCAAGACAGTACTATACCCGGTAGGTGGTACATTCATGTTAATATCCAAAATTGAGACTCACCCACCTCACAAAAAAACGTGACATATTTTAACATATTCGTTATAGAAACGAAAATATGGATTGTATTTCGTTAATAAAAGAGTTGTGCAGACATTGAAAGCACTTCATTTTAGTTTTTTTAAAACATTCAAGAGAAATTACGTGTCCATACAGAATATTAAAAGTTAACATTTTCAAACAAAAAATTAATTTTTAAGAAACGCTAGCGTCAAAAGAAAGGAAGACGTTATACCGATCATCTTTCACTTAAAATAACTGACTATTAATGATAAAATCAATATTTGCAATGTAAAGATAGTTTTAGGTGAGTGCGTTGACAAATAATTGCAGATTTTTGAAGTTAGTTAATTTTGCTGTGTACTATGAAGACATGTTCTTTTACTACTAGATTTAAAATTATTTTAGAAACATACGGAAAAAGTGATAACTAAATGACTGTTGTCGGTGACATGAGATGTCGTCAACGCATTCTGAGTTGACAGTATTTTAGCGTCAAAAAAACTAATTTTCACCTACCATTAATAACGAAAGCTGCTTAAGGCGAAATGAACACTCTTTTCAAAACAAAACAAAACAAAAAACATGA
Organism: Vandiemenella viatica; assembly: GCA_031002005.1. Classification (NCBI taxonomy): domain Eukaryota; kingdom Metazoa; phylum Arthropoda; class Insecta; order Orthoptera; family Morabidae; genus Vandiemenella; species Vandiemenella viatica. The sequence continues at coordinate 197,177,605 of CM061921.1, forward strand.
TGAGGGGTCAGTAGTTGAAGGCACAATTTCAAAAAGTATTGTCACCTTTGTGGTTTTAGTGGTGTTTCATAAACAGGAAAAAACAAAAAACTAATACGGCTTTTTAGCTATAGCAATATTCTGTGGGTGGTGCTGTTAAAACTCAAACGACAGGTGAAACGTTGGTTTGATGTTCTTACCGAAAACGTTATTGGTAAGTATCCAAGGACGTGGATTTAAAACATTGGTAATTAACGAACCTGCTGCGATTGCTAGCGGACACGTTCGAAATAATTATTTCGCGATTTATACGCTTTTTGCTACTTGAAGTTATTATAGTAGGCCAACTTTTCACTCCATTTTGATGTTAATACTATGGTGAACTCTTCCGACAGTAGTCCGTAAAGAACCTGCACTGATTTGAGGGGTAAAATTGTTACCAGTCAACTGGTAA
>CM061921.1:197179037-197257386 GCA_031002005.1 Vandiemenella viatica
CCATCATTACGTTTCCTTGTTCCCAGTTTCCTGTGTATTTCTCCAAACTATGTGTCACATAAACAACAGTTACAAAATATAGAAACAATCGTTCATTGTAATTCATTATTGATTAGTTTCAGCTTCTAAAATTTTCGCACTTGCGAAACTTCTGGTTGTATTCTGGGTTACCAGTTGACTGGTAACAATTTACCCCTCAAATCAGTGCAGGTTCTTTACGGACTACTGTCGGAAGAGTTCACCATAGTATTAACATCAAAATGGAGTGAAAAGTTGGCCTACTATAATAACTTCAAGTAGCAAAAAGCGTATAAATCGCGAAATAATTATTTCGAACGTGTCCGCTAGCAATCGCAGCAGGTTCGTTAATTACCAAATGTTTTAAATCCACGTCCTTGGATACTTACCAATAACGTTTTCGGTAAGAACATCAAACCAACGTTTCACCTGTCGTTTGAGTTTTAACAGCACCACCCACAGAATATTGCTATAGCTAAAAAGCCGTATTAGTTTTTTGTTTTTTCCTGTTTATGAAACACCACTAAAACCACAAAGGTGACAATACTTTTTGAAATTGTGCCTTCAACTACTGACCCCTCATCATGTTTTTTGTTTTGTTTTGAAAAGAGTGTTCATTTCGCCTTAAGCAGCTTTCGTTATTAATGGTAGGTGAAAATTAGTTTTTTTGACGCTAAAATACTGTCAACTCAGAATGCGTTGACGACATCTCATGTCACCGACAACAGTCATTTAATTATAACTTTTTCCGTATGTTTCTAAAATAATTTTGAATCTAGTAGTAAATGAACAACATGTCTTCATAGTACACAGCAAAATTAACTAACTTCAAAAATCTGCAATTATTTGTCAACGCACTCACCTAAAACTATCTTTACATTGCAAATATTGATTTTATCATTAATAGTCAGTTATTTTAAGTGAAAGATGATCGGTATAACGTCTTCCTTTCTTTTGACGCTAGCGTTTCTTAAAAATTAATTTTTTGTTTGAAAATGTTAACTTTTAATGTTCTGTATGGACACGTAATTTCTCTTGAATGTTTTAAAAAACTAAAATGAAGTGCTTTCAATGTCTGCACAACTCTTTTATTAACGAAATACAATCCATATTTTCGTTTCTATAACGAATCTGTTAAAATATGTCACGTTTTTTTGTGAGGTCGGTGAGTCTCAATTTTGGATATTAACATGAATGTACCACCTACCGGGTATAGTACTGTCTTGGTATATGTGTATAATGGGTTGAATAAGTCCCAGGATGAAATGTAGCGATGTGCAATGCAGGTCGTTCGGATTAATATGAGCATGGTAGTACAAGCGATACTAAATTATTACAAATCGTTCACAGTGATCTGTGTGGACCGATGGAGCAGCAATCACTAAGAGGTTTATCCTACTTTCTATTATTTATAGATGACTTCAGTCGGATGACATTTATCTATTTTTTGAAAAATAAAAATGAAGCATTAAAATACTTTAAAGAATTTGAGGCATTAGCTGAAAATCAAATTAATAGAAAAGTGAAAGTTTTCAGAAGTGATAATGGGAGAGAATTTGCAATTTAGATTTTGATAATTACTTAAAGGAGTTTGGAATAATACACCAGACGACAAATCCATACACACCGCAACAAAATGGGTTATTTGAGGGGATGAATATGACGATTATTGAGAAGGCAAAATGTATGCTGTATGATGCTGACTTAAGTAAGAAGTTTTGGGCTGAGGCATGTAACACAGCTGTATACTTACATAATCGTACTGTATCGTCAGTTCTGGATGGTAAAACACCATATGAGCTATGGATGGGAGTTAAGCCAGATTTAAGTAATTTTAAAATTTTTTGGATCTCCTGTTATGGTTCATGTCAATAAAGAAAAAAGATCTAAGTAGGATAAAAAGTCAGTTGAGTGTATACTTCTTGAATTTCCTGATAATATCAAAGGATACAGAGTATATGATCCGATAAAAAGACAAATATTTACAAGCAGAGATGTGATCATTATGGAAAAGCCATCAGTAATCGTAGACATTGCATCTGCAGATAGTGAAAAGAAATGTATAACTGAAGAGAACATGTCAGAAAATAAGACATTTCAAGATTCGGTGGGGGACATCACAGACTTAACATTAACTGAAGAGTCACTGGAAGCTTCATCAGATTCTGATTACGTTCCAACTGACTATGAAGAATGTTTGGATGCTCAGGGTACAGGTGATGAACCACATAGGCCTGTCAGAGAAAGACGTGCAGCAGACAGATATCGTTTTGGTGGTATTTGTTATACAGAGAATAATTTAGACAATGTGACTGAACTTACATTTAAACAGGCACTGGAAGGACCTGAGAAAAATCAGTGGTTACAGGCGGTACAGGAGGAGTTAAAAAACTTTGAAGAAAATGATGCTTGGGAGATAGTAGAGCCTCCATGTAACTCTACTATAGTGCAGTGTAAGTGGGTGCTTAAGAAAAAGATTGAGTGCGACAATAAAGTGCGTTTTCGAGCAAGGTTAGTAGCTAAAGGTTTTACTCAACAACCTGGCATAGACTATAACGAAACATTTTCGCCTGTGGTAAGACATAGTACTCTGCGATTACTATTTGCTTTGTCTGTGAAGCTCGGATTTGATACTATGCATATACTATTCTGGCATCAATAGTGAGCTATGGAGCGAGTGTCTGGGCGAAATATCTGAAGAAAGTTAAGCCAAAAACAACGCAAGGAAGAGCCCAGAGGGGAGTCCTTTTAAGACTAAGTGATGCGTATAGCACCACCGCAACAGATGCTTTGACGACGGTTTTAGGTGTCTGGACCCTAGACATGATGGTAAGAAAACGCGGTGCAATATACTGACTAAAGTCCGGTGATAAGAGAGCAGCTGAAGAAATAGTAGGTTGACCGGTGGCAGCCAAAAAGGAAGTCATGTCGGCCCTCCTACAAGAATGGCAACATCAATGGAATATTAGCAGTACAGGTCGGAGAACTTACGACATCCTTCCAGATGTCAAAGATCGGTTGGAACTGCAACATCTAAATCCTTCCGACGGCTTAATACACTTCATAACCGGACATGGTCCTTATAACAGTTTGCTACACAGCAGGGGCCTCAAAGAATCGAGTCTATGCGAGTGTGGAGCGGAAGCGACACCTGAACATGTGGTTCTCGAATGCATTCTTCTTGCGGAAGCGAGGGAAATAGAATGTGAACAACTAATTGGAAAAGAGGTTCGAAGTTTCATTAAAAACAGGGCTGACTGCGAAATTCTGATTCAAATAGCAGACAGGATTTCTATGCACTACAAAACAAAATACCTTGAGCAGTTAGCAGGCTTGAGAAGGCACCAACAATGGAGAAATTAACTTCTAAGCATGGCACTGAACATCAAAGGATATGTCATAAACAGACACAAGAACGATTGCACCCTTTGGAGACCGACGCACCCGGCTATTCCAGAAGATCCTTCTGATGGGCTGGACGCTGTGTTATCGGAGGACACCGTTTTCTGTTGGAGGCCGTTCCTCAAATACTGGACCGACAATTATTACAGTATCCGTAATTAACAGTAGAGTAGTTTATTTTGTAGTAGAGTAGGAAAAAGGAGAGAGAGAGAGAAAAAGAGAGAGATTATTTGTTTTGTTGAAGGGAGTGATATATAACGAAACAATAATAATAATTGATACTGTAGTTAAAGACTTTTGTTGAAGTGCGTGTTATACAACGAAACATAACAGTAAACGATACCGTAGTTAAAGACTTCTTTCTCCTTAACATTTCGCTGCATTCAAGTCTTAGTCAGCTTATGGTATGCGGCGGATAGCCTGACAAAGCATTACTACATCAGCAGGAAGGTATAATGCCTACTAAGCGGCGCGGGCATTGACTGCCAAGCGTTGCATGCTATGATGAAGAGGAAAAAGAGACTATTATTATACTTTATTGTTGTTTATTTTTCTCACTTGAAAAAATTAAAATGATGTGGCAGCAAAATGGAAAGGAGACAGCTATCAAATTAAGTTCCTTACGTAAGATATAAAAGAAATTATACAAGGGGAAACAAACTGTGACTTGATAGAACAAAGGAGATGTAATGCACCTCCTCAGCACCGTATTGACCCAAATAGGATTTGGGATTCACAGCCACCGGAAGCCGGTGGCGACCCCTCTGAAGACCCTGGACGGTCTTGGTCATTCCAGAAATCGCATAATCGCATCTGATGGGCCAGACCTCAAGGAATTCCGGAGGACGTGGATCCCGCTGAAGATCTATCCTAGAAAAACTGACTTTTATTCTCTAGTTAGCAGTAGCGTAGTAAAATTTGTAATAAACTAGTGGTGGTGGGTTAATTAAGGGGTTATGCTACTAATATTAGTTTTCTTTTATTAAAAAATTAACCTAAATGTAGTCAAGCACTTAAGTTTTTGTAATAAAATGCCTATACTTACAACAGTACTCTAACTGTAAACAACAATTCACTTGATTTCGCCAGGTAGCGGAAATCTATGTAACAACTTAATCATATTGTTATTTTAAATATGGCATAATTTAGATACTAGATGTAAGGCTGTAAAAAGTTGTAACAAAATAAAAAAAATAAAAATAATACTATGCATATAGATGTAGTTACTCCATTCTTGAATGGCGATCTTAAGGAGAATATTTACATGCAAATTCCTGAAGGATTTAACTGTTCAAATCCTGGTAAAGTCCTAAGACTAAGGAAAGCCATTTATGGGCTAAAACAGTCATCAATAATGTTGTTTCTTTAATATTGGATATTCAAAGTCCAAATATGAACCTTGTTTATATATTAAGAATAATGGTAGAAGTATAACCATAATCGCATTGTATGTTGATGATTTTTTTGTTTTTTCAAACAATTGTAATGAAACAAATAAGCTAAAATCTGCATTACGATCTCAATTTAAAATTAAGGATCTGGGGCAAATCAAGCAGTGTCTTGGTATGTCTGTCTGTTATGATAAACAAAAAAGAATTTTAACTATGGATCAAAGTAATTATATTGATCAGTTGTTACTCAAATTTAATTTAGTTAATTGTAAGTCTGTTGACACGCCAATGGAACCTGGATTAAAATTAGCTAAAGATGAGAATTGTGATAACAAATTGCCTTATCAACAATTAATTGGCTGTCTAATGTATCTAGCCAAACTTACGCGTCCAGATATTTCATTCGCAGTTGTGTACTTGAGTCAATTTAATAATTGTTATAATAAAGAGCACTGGACTCATGCTAAGCGTATATTAAGATATCTCAAAGGAACCAAAAATATTGTGGGACAGATGTTAACAAAGAGATAGTTGGTAATGTAGATGCAGATTGGGCTAATGACATATTAGATAGGTAGTCCTACACAGGATTCTGTTTTAGTCTCTCAGGTGGTGTGATATCTTGGGGGAGTAAAAAGCAAAACAATATTACATTATCAAGCACTGAGGCTGAATATGTAGGAATATCAGAATTTTGTAGGGAGGCCATACATCTGAGAAATTTAAATAAGGAAATAACTGGTGATTTACAGTGTATTGTAATCTTTAATGACAATCAGACTGCTCATAAGTTATTGTATAATTATGTCTTTCACAATAGATCAAAACATATTGACATAAAATACCATTTTGGTCGAGAATGTATTAATAAGAATATTTTTAAAGTAGAATACTTAGAAACAGCAAGTATGCCTGCAGACATACTCACAAAGTCTTTATGTCATGTGAGGCACTGTAAACTTTTAAAACTGTTGGGAATACAAGAAAAGTAATGTTGTTAGTTTATTTTGATATAGTGGGGGTATTGGTCATATATCAAAATATGTTAAGTTAGATACTAGTAGCAACATTTGTTAAGTATAATCTGTGTTCCATGAACATCTACAATATTATCTATGCTATGTATGTGTGCTTCTATGATCTCTGCTTATTAAATAAAAGTCAGTCGTTCTTAAAACACGAAAACGTGCACTACAGTTTTATGTAAAACTTACAGAAGCATCGATCAATATCTTTCAGCAGCAGCTCAGATACCTTTTCGCAATAATCATAATGACCTGCGCTCCATCTAACCCTAGGAATCTATGGGAAAAAATACAAAGAGAATCTCAGTTTGGATATTTTAAGAGCGGCATGCAGAACTCAGCCGTCCATCAACTACTGCGCTGCAATATTTAACAAAGCACTTATCAGTTTGGAAGACAAATGTGTTTGGTCGCAGGGAAAACCCTTATTCAGCTTGGCCTTGACGCGCCCAATCGCGATGGCTAGGAAGTGCTTGACAGAGATGTTTGGGGAGAAAATAACTACGATACGGTTAAACTCCAAACGTTCGTTGAGCAGAACATGCCAAGCTTAGTTCATGGTCTACGACATGCTTTTGATGCCATCATACATCTCATTGACAGCCAAGAAGGGGTATGTTTTTCTTTGATACACCAGGAAGGGCAAGAAAAACGTTATCATCAACTTGCTACTTGCTGAGGTTCGTCGGCTGGGGTGAAATCGCTTTGGCGTTAGCTTCATCCGGGATAGCATCCATGTTGTTAGTACCGAGCGGTGTAACGGTTAGCGTTCTCGCCTCGCATTCGGCAGGATGGCGGTTCGAATCCCCGTCCGGGCATCCAGATTTGGGTTTTCCATGGTTTCCCCAAATCACTCCAGGCAAATGCCGGGATGCTTCCTTCAAAAGGCCATGGCCGAATTCCTTCCCATTCCTTGCCCCCATCCTTGCCCCCCATCCTTTCCCGTCTCTAAAGACCTCGATGTTAAAAAGAGACGTAAAGCAGTTACAAAAAAAAAAAAAATGTTGTTAGTTGGTGGGCGGACAGCACATTCTGCTCTTAAGCTGCCATTAGATCATCATCACACCGAGATCCCAGTTTGCAATATCAGTAAGTCCTCAAGTCAAAAACGTCTATTAAAACGTTGCAAGTTCATCGTATGGGATGAATGCACAATGGCTCACAAACGCGCTCTGGAGGCGTTGGATCGGACGATGTGCGACATCAGGGCAAACAATCAGCTCAAGGGGGAGCAACGTTAGTGCTTGCTGGAGACTTCCGCCAGACACTACCAGTCATTCTTCGATCAACACCAGCAGATGAACTCAATACTTGCATCAAGGCGTCATCGCTTTGGCGACACGTCCAAATTAAAACCCTGGAAAAAAAACACGCGAGTCCATTTGCAATGAGACATAGGTGCCGAGGTATTCGCACAGCAGCTCCTTCTACTAGGAGAGGGCAAGTTTCCAGTAAATACATCTACGGGACTCATTTAGTTTCCGCCGGATTTCTGCACGGTGCTGCCCATCAGTGGACGACCTATTGACACAGTTTTCTCAAACATAGGTGAAAACTTCAAAGACCATCAGTGGCTTTGTGAGAGAGCGATTCTTGCCCCGAAAAACGACAGTGTCAACAAAGTGAACGACTTCATTCAGGAAAAGGTTCCAGAACCAATCGTAACCTACACCTCCGTCAACACCGTGGTGGAAATTGTACAAGCTGCATTTTACCGCACGGAATTTCTGAATTCATTGGAACCGCCTGGAATACCTCCATACGCCGGCCTCGGTAGCGTAGGGGCTCGAGTGCTAGTTCCGCGTACCGAAGGTCGCCGGTTCGAGTCCAGCCGAGGGCATGGGTGTTAAGTGTTGTGTCTGTAAATGACTTGTCCGTGTTGTAGTGTCCTTGTGTCAATACTTGTTAGCAACAAATCACATTGAGCTGGCTATATGGCCCAGTAGCCGAATCCCATTAAAAAAAATACCTCCATACAAACTACATTTGGAAATTGGCTCACCAATAATTCTTTTGCGTAAAAATTACCCTCCCAGGCTGTGCAACGGGACAAGACTTTCCGTTAAAACATTGCATCCGAATATCATTGAAGCAACAATAATTACTGGAAATGCTAAGGGAGATAACGTTTTTATACCACGCATTCCTATGATATCCAGCTCCAATGGTTTGCCATCTGATTTTAAAACATAGCAATTCCCCGTTCGACTTGCTTTTGCAATGAATATTAACAAGGCTCAGGGAAAATCGCTCAACGTCGTCGGCATAAACTTCGATACACCGTACTTTTCAGCTATATGTAGCCTGCTCAAGGGTTGGGACACAAAGTCAACTTTGGATTTACGCAGCACAGGGGAAAAAATAAAAACGTCGTGTATCAGCAAGCTTTTACAGGTGTTATCTACATAACCGTAATATCCGAGCTCAGGCAAACCGAAATATTGTGGCGACAAGGCACATGCACTCTTTATAGCGGCCTTACACGAGCTGTAAGGGGCAAGCCGCTTGAAGTCCTTTGAAAGGTTACCTGCGCCACTCTGTTCCAAACTCGACTCTCGGGCCAACGAAACCCTTTGCGGGGGTCCACCGTAGCTCTCGGTGCAAAATCATCACCAAACAACAGCCAATGGGAAATTAGCTAATTTTCCGCTTCTCTCTTCCCGTATAAAACAACAATTCGTCGCGTTTAAATAAGAGACCCTGATTTCCTTCCTAACCAAAATCACTCAGCATCCGGATATTCTCGACGACACGTCCCTCCAACTCCACTACGCCTTGACCAAAACAGCCCATTTCAGGGCTAACAAGCCAAAGTGCAAAGGATATTCCATTCCACAGTACCTTTGAACTCAAAGGAATATTGTACTTTTCTGGGATCGGGTAGAACTTTGTAGAATTATGTATAAGTTTCTACACAGTTCAACAACATTCCAGGAAGTTTACAGTTAGACAAATTTGTACAACTTATGGAGCTTTCTACCATATTCTACAAATTGTATTCGGATTTCTTTACGTCACTGTGGATATTTCGTAGGCAAGCCCGCTAGTTTTATATATATATATATATATATAAAGAAGAACGTCTAATATTCTCACGATACGTACGGTTATATACATTCAGTTCATGTAACTGTGTATAATTTCCTATAAATAGATAATAAGGGTACAATACTACTCCATCATACTCGAGGAATATAAATAGTGGGGTAGGGTTTTCGTTGAATAAAAACATAATTTATTGATAAATGATACACATTTATTGAAATTTTTAAATTCATTTTTATTTCATAATAATACATCACTCAATACTTATGGTTTTATTTAAAGTGCGTCACACACACTGATCTCTTCACATAGAGTTATTGATTATATATCATACACTATTTATATAACATACTATAGTTTATTTGTCTCTTACACATATAACGGATATGATAGCTAAATTACAGTGCACTGATGCAGAAACCTCCAACTCCTTGTGCAGGCCTCAAATGTGCTTTCGAACAAGACACAACTGTACTAGTGAATCTCTGAAGATAAATACTTCCATGTTATTGTTGCACAACATGAGATATATTTTTTTTTTTTTTTTGCACAGATCGTACTTTGATTTTTGACTCATACATATATTCAACCTCAAAGGTATTTTTTTGCAGCAACTCCAACACATTTTCACCAAGCGACGCACATTTCAAAATTATATATAGTGCACTGTAAATAAAATGGTATATTTCAACTCCGTTCACACAAATTTACACTCATACACACATTCACTCGTGTACAGACTTGTGCCCTCCATTGAGGGTGGTATACCGTTTATCATCTGTCCTAGAGAGGCCCAGTTGGGATACTTGCACCGTATTTGCTTTGTGAGGATCAGATATTATACTTTGCTGCAGATAGTACTTCGCCGGTTCTCCATAAAGACAACTAACGTAATCCTCCATTTGCAGCTTTCGTGTGATTGTGCCTGCCAGACCCTTGGCCCGTCTGGTTAGATTCAAGTCGGAATGTGTTCATTTTCTACCTTAAACCGGAAAACTCCACAATCAGGGAACCATTCACCTGATCCTACATAACCACAACAAACTTCTCGTTATAGATAAATAGATAGATAGATATGTTCACTTTGATCCCATGTGAGAATAATCTCGGGGATGTGGAACAGTACATACACTTATTAGTAATGTCAATATTACTATATAATTGTAATATTATTACATATTGACAACAAGTTAGCAACAACCCATTAGTATAACCAATATCTCCTGTAATCTACAAATACAATCCCGAGTTAATTACAACTTATTATGTGGAACAGTGTATACACTTGTTACCAGCATCTAATTACCAGTTATTTTCTTACCAACCAGTTACCATGATAAGTTTCACTGTAATTTGCGACTATGTATTAAATCACGTTAGTTGCTATTTATGTGGAACAGTACACACACCTATTAGCAATATCAATTATATCACCAACAACTCATAAGCAGTCAATTACTTAAAAACCTGTTAGTATGATAATTTTTCACAGCAATTTTTGAGTGCATGCTATCCCATGTTAGTTACTATATATGAGTGAAATTTTGTAAACAGTGTAATTAGTTTATTTGTCAAAAGTTTCAACAGAAAGAAAAACCATATATCATTTTAGTAATTGTGGACAACTTTGTCACCTTCCCCTTCCATACACCATATATACTATTTTATCAGTCATTCTTAGTTACCAAATTCCAAGAAGAAAATTCTTTCACAGAGTAAAATGGATTCTGAAGCAGAAAATCTTTCAGTTTGGACTTAAAGTAGTTGGGTTTTTGTAGATAACATTTAATTTCTGTTGGTAATACATTGAATGACAGTGATTTGTAATCCTTGTTAATATTATATTTATTCCTAGTATTATGGCTATGTATGTCAGCATTAAGATTGAAGTGCCCAGGATTTTCCACTACAAATGATAGTACAGAGTATACATACTGTGCTGGCATTGTTAGTACACCCAGGTTTTTAAATAGATTTCTGCACGACGTCTGTGGGCTTGCTCCACAAATAGTTCTTATAGCACGCTTTTGCAATTTAAATACCCTCTGTGCTTGTGACGAGTTTCCCCAGAATGAGATGCCATAAGTGAGCAGGGAATGAAAATATGCAAAATATACTAACTTTCTGGTTTCTATATTAGCTATTCTAGATATTAACCTCAGTGAAAATATTGCAGAATTCAGTTTTTTAAGAAGTTGTTGAATATGCTGTTTCCAGTTCAATTTGTCATCTATATATATACCCAGGAATTTTGTGAAACTGCTTTCATTGATTGCTTTTCCTTCTGATATCACATTATAGCTGTCCTTTGTTTTATTTTTTGTAACAATCCGAAGTAACTGTGTCTTTTCTACATTAAGTATTAGTTTCTTGGCATTAAACCACCTGTTAATTTTCTTTATAACATCATTTGCTGTGTTTTCAAGGTTTTCTGCTGATGGGTCTTTCAAGGATATGCTAGTATCATCTGCAAAGAGCACCATGTGTTCATTATCACCTAGTATATGTGGGAGATCATTTATATAGATTAAGAACAGCAGAGGGCCAAAAATTGAACCCTGAGGGTTCTATATCCAAACGATTTTTGGCTTTCTAAAAGGATTTGTCGAATTCTTCCCTGTTGAGAATTATTACTTCTATTACTATTACTATTACTCTGCGATTCACTAAAAGTGTGTGGCGGAGGGTGTATTGCACATATCCGGGAAGGTAATGGTTTGGAAGGGATATACGGGATATGGCAGGACGCGCCCATGGGGTATTGTGAGGAACCATCCCAGCATTCGCGTGGAGTGATCTGGGAAAACCATGGAAAACCCAGATCAGGATGGCCGGAGAGCTTTATGGAAAGCTACTCCTGTCGGATTTTATGTTTACTCGCCCGGTAAATCCTTTCTATTCCATTCCCTAATCGCTCGTGGAAAAAATGAACACAGCAAAGAATCGGTTCTGACACTGATTTCTCTAATCTTATTTTCACGGTCATTCCGAGATACGAATGTTGCTGGTAGAAATATTTGTTTGCTATCATTCTGAAATATGTCAGTCATGAATTTTGCAATTAGCTTCCATCGAGAGCAACGCCTTCGCTGTTCCAGGTCTTCCCAACCTAACTCCTTCAACATACGCTTTCCCACCAACTATATATACCTGTCACGAATCGGGCGGCTCTTCTTTGGACCATCTCTAATGCCTCCATTAATCCCTTTTGATGGGGACGCCATACAGAACAACAATAGCACTTCTATGCAATCGATTTAATTTCCGGAGTGTATTGTTTTAAATTACGACCTAGAAAACGAAGCATACGATTTGCTTCCCCAATTACATTCTCGATATGCTCATTACACGACAAATTATTACGAATTGTTACCCCTAGGTATTTAGCGGAATCTACAGTTCTAAGGACAATACCGTTAATTGTATATTCAGAGCTAAATGGTGTCACCTTTTTACTTACACGCATGACTTGGCACTTTTTAGCGTTTAACTCCAACTGCCAATCTTTACAACACGCAATTATTTTCATAATATCGTCTTGTAACAAAGCGCAGTCGTCCTGGGTTGTGATTACACGATAAATAATGGCATCATCGGCAAATAATCTTTTCATCCCCCTTATTATGTAGCACAAATCATTAATGTATATGAGAAACAACAGAGGCCCTATCACGCTTCCCTGGGGAACCCCGGACCTTACTTCGGTAAGTGATGAACGCTCACCGTCGAGAACTACACACTGTGTTCTGCCCTTCAGAAAGTCTGCAACCAAGTCGCATATTAATCTTGATATGCCGTAACCGCGAAGTTTCCTAAGTAACCTAGTGTGAGGCACAGTGTGCAAAGCTTTCTTAAAATCTAATAGAACTAAATCAACCTAGGATTGCTCATCTATAATATGGCTCAAGCCGTGAATTAATAGAGCAAGTTGTATTTCGAATCATCGACCTTTTCTGAATCCATGTTGATTTGGGTTTAAAAGTTCACCTTTATTCAAAAACTGCATGACATTTGAATAGATGATGTGTTCTATAATCCTGCAAAATATTAAGGTTAACGAGATCGGCCTATAATTTTCTGGCTCATTAACATTCCCGTTTTTGAACACTGGACTTACGATGGCGGTCTTCCATTTGGCTGGTATTTTTCCTTGATCCAAGGTGGCGGTATATAATTTCATCAAATACGGCGCAATTTCCTTTACGTACCTAGAGTAGAATCTTGTAAGAATACCGTCTGGTCCGGGAGCCTTATTGGGATTTACAATCATAAGCAGTTTAGTTATTCCCTCGACATCGAGAACGAGATCATTCATAATTTTATTGGTACGATTGTTAAATATTGGAATCTCCTCCGAGTTTTCTGTCGTGAAAGCTTTTTTAATATATTATTCAAAATTTCTGCTTTCTGTACGCTAGTTTCTGGTAATTCCCCATTTTCCTTAATCAATGACGGCATAACCTTACGAGAGCTTCTTATTAATTTGACATATGACCAGAACTTTTTTGGATTTGTTATCCGATCTTCGGATAAATTTCTGACTTGGAAATCTATAAGGGAATCACGCATTGCTTTATGCACTTCCGCTCGCAGCTGGACTAATTTAGCGCGATTAGACGAGTCCCCCGATTTCTGTACCGTGGCATGTAAACGCCTTTGCCTCCTGAGCAATAGTTTCATTTCCCTATTGAACCACGGGAAGTTCTTTCAAACCTTAATAAACTTCCTGGGAACAAATTGATTTACGACTGTAATAATCTATTTTGTTGGTGGATCTACTTTAAAACTTGTTAAACACACTGTATGGCGTCAGCAATTAAAACCCTTTGATCTTTTCTCTATCAACATATTAATATTGAGCCTCGTTCATGACATCTCTCAGGGGTTACAAGAACATGAAAGATGGGTCACAAAAGACATGAATTTATTCAACAAATTAAAAGACATCAAACTTTACATGTGAATAGTTTTTGCAGATGGCTAGCTCAGTTGGCTCTCCCAAACAAGTCTCTAGCTAATCAAGGGTATTTTTCGGGCCATGATATGTTGCAACCTGTCGCACTGTTAGGATCACTTTACCGTGTCCGCGCACTACTGTCGACACTGCTGGCGACGGGATGCGCACCTCAGACACCCAGAGGATGGCGGTGGACCGGCCACAGCGTCCACTCACTTCCACACTCAGTCTACGAGTTCCCGCTCTCCACTCAGCCTCTGAGAAGCATTCCATGGAACAGCATAAAAGAATATCCTAGTGCCGTGTCCCTATTGTTCGTAGGTTGGCTGTGTCCCTGTTATTGTCAACAGCGCAGCGGGTGGCTTGACGAACGGGCCTGCGGCTTCCGCTAGCCGAAAAATAGCCCTCCCTCGATACGTGCACACTGCCTCGCCTTGGGAACGCGACTTATTACAAGCCGGTCCATATTATTTCTTTTAAATTAAACCAAAGTTTCTCAACATTTGTATTAAGCGCGTACGTTTCAAAATTTTTCGCCAAATGATCGATCATAAGTGCATCATTTGCCTTATCGAAACAATATACGAGTTTGTCTTTACCATGCTTCAAATTCAGCCTAGATTTTAAATTTACCACAACCGCCTTGTGATCACTTACACCGTCTTCTATACAAACTTTATCTACAATATCTGGATTGTTTGTAAGAAAAAGATCCAAAATGGACGAAGAATGTTTGTTGGCTCTTCCACCATGTGTTCAAGAGAATTTTCCACGAATGATTCTAGCAACATTTCGGTTATTATCCTATCTCTTCCACATGACTTGAACGTAAATGTGTCCCAGTTAACTGAGGGTATATTAAAATCGCCTCGCATGATCGATATATGTCCCTGAAATTTTTGAGAAATACTATTTAGTGACTGTATAAAATACTCCGCGTTATCTTATCCAGAATCCGGAGGCCGCTAAAATGATCTTATTATGAACTTTAAACTTCCGCCAATTTTTACCTTCGCTTATATTAACTCGCAAAACTTTTCCGTTTCATTTACTACGGAGCAATTTATGGTTTTATTAACCACCACGAACACACCTCCGCCCATTGAGGTAGTTCTGTCTTTCCAAAAAACATTGAATTGAGGAGCAAATACTTCGCTAGATTCTACGTCTGGCGTAAACCAGCTCTCGGTTCCTAGTATTATATCGACATCGTTATTCGCAACTGCAGCGTGGAAATCGGCTACTTTCCCTCTAATACTCCGACAGTTAAGGACCATTATCTTTAGCGGTTTAATATCTGTATCTGTAGAGTCTAAATTCGCATTTTTACAATTTTTACTCCAAAAGGAAACGGGTGAAGTATTTGGAGGAATAAATTTCGATTTTTTTCGCGCCGTCACTTCCAAAACCAAGATCTAGGTTATCGACGCGTCTTCTTCGTTGAACTGAGGGATCCATGGGCCACACGGTGTTCCTAAAAATAATTCATATCAAGACGGTTCCATATTTTATCAGTCAACTTGGTCGCCATTCTCGGTGTGTAGAGGACGACCGACCTGTCAAATGCTTCCCAGCTGGCAGCTATCATCGGTCGAAGATCGACGAATCCCCAGTTGTTTCTGCGACACAGCTCCTGTAAACTAAAATTCAAATTATAAACCTTCCACCATACAGCTTCCCCACAATCGATGCACCGCATGACACTATAAATGGAAAACTGCAACGTTACCGAATTCTCACGCGCCTATTCATACGCCTTGTGGCCTAACTTGTCTTTATATTTCACGATATCTGAAACAGAAACATGACATGAGTCGTCAGTACCGACGTGCCCAGCCACTGACGGCAGTTCGATTCTCTAACCGCTTTTGGAATGGCCTCCATGACACGAGGCATGGTTGCTCCTGGAAGACAAACAGAATGAACGTTAGTACGAGGGTCTGCACCATTCTTCTCAGCTAGGTCTCGTAGGAGTTTCTCCAGACGTCGGACGTTGGAGCTTCTAATGATAAGTAAACCTTCCCCTTTCATCACTCGGTATCTGCGAGTAAATCCTCCCTGCTGTGCTTCTGGGACATTCGTACTAAGATCTTGATCCTAATGCAAATCTGAAAATGCATTACTTAGGGGCAAGATATCATTTTCCCGTCGGTCACTTTGGAATTTCGATGCCTTTTTCGTTTCCACACGGTGGCAGACGTTCCCTGCAACAGATACCTGACAATCCTCACCTGACGGTTCTACATCACTCGCCTCCGGTAATTCTTCGATACACTGCCGCTCCTCGTCTAAGATGCTCCACACCTGTGCCTGAAGACATGCCATGGTAGTACGAATATCTTCGAGAGCCTGACGCCTACTATAACACATTGCACAAACCATATTCCTGAAACAGCCAAAACCGGAGACACAAACAAATTAATCACAAAAATCAGCGACTGCTGCTATGGCTGATAAAGCTCAACTGACTGGATCACTACCTAAACAAGAAACATTCAAAGATAACAACAAATACTATCAAAATTCAAATCACACACAAAAGTCGGCTACTGCTGCTACGACTGCGGAAGCTTAACTGACTGGATCACTACCTAAACAGGAAATATTCAAAGATAACAACAAAAACTTGCACGATTCAAATCTCACACAAAAGTCGGCTACTGCTGCAACGGCTGTGGAATCTCAACTGACTGGATCACTACCTAAACAGGAAATATTCAAAGTTAACAAAAACTAGCAAATATTCAAATCACCCTCAAAAGTCGGCTACTGCTGCTACGGCTGCGGAAGCTCAACTGACTGGATCACTACCTAAACAGGAAATATTCAAAGATAACGACAAAAACTAGCATAATTCAAATGACACACAAAAGTCGGCTACTGCTGCTACGTCTGCGGAAGCTCAACTGACTGGATCACTACCTAAACAGGAAATATTCAAAGATAACAAAAACTAGCACAATTCAAATCACACACAAAAGTCAGCTACTGCTGCAGAATAGATAATTATGATTTCTTTACTCGGCACAGCATAAAAACTGTTTCAGCCGTTCACCATATAGATGAAACTATCTGTGTCCATATAAAGCAGTTTTGGGCGTATAAAGTGCGGAATGGCAAATTCATAGTGAAATGTGTACATCCTCAGTTTAGACATGTCGAGAATGCACATCCCGACGTAGACCGGCTTATTGAAAAGTATCCTAACTTTCGCAATTTCCATGCCCAGTTACTCGTTTAAAATGTGATGATGCTACGTATTTGCCGGCACCACGGCGGCCCACCCAGCTAGTACACATTTCACGTCACGGTGTTTTCTAATGTTCTCCATTGTTTTTCCGAAAATTGAGTTGTTCACAAGTTTGATAAAGTCTCTCTTAAAGTCTGATTTGGCTAAACGGCGAGAACGCGTATTGAGAGATATGTATTGTTTCAACCACGGTGACTGGATAAAAGAAATAACGCGGTGTATTTTGGTCACCTGCAGCCCCAAGCCTACACATTGTTGGAGGACTCGGCAATGGAAAACATACCGTACCTTGTTCTCCAACGAGCTCATCAGCTTGGGAAGGGTGGAACCTACGGGGGCTTTGTGGTCTGGACATGGCGAAAGGTGCGCTAGAAGGTCGTGCTTATCCTGGGGAATCGTTAGATCTACCTCCAGAACGATACCCTTAGATGAGTCGGCTGCAACGTTCATAAAATCTATGCTAGCAATTTGTCTCCAGAGGGCAGAGTATTGACATGGGCTAGCCGTCAGCCATACAAATTGTTACGTCGAAGTACATGATAAAATTCTCAGGCGTATCGTGGTTGTACTCGGTCATGTGCCATTTATTTGCCTTGGCGTAGCTATGGACGCACTGGCAAATACCACCACGAATCCCACGTTAGAAAAAGAGCAGCATGTCGATATCTGTCAGAAGGTTCAGAACGGCACGCGTGCTCCTTAACATAGCCTGCCGCGAAAGGCTTGGGGCTGTAAAATATTGTGCAGGGTGTATTTCCCCAAGCATACATCCATAAATTTTTCAAACATATCCGCAAGTAAACGCACACCTGTCCCCATGTACAGACTTGCATACTCACTCATATTTTGGACCTGGAAAACCCGCCACACATGTGTCGCGTGTTGTAGTCACCTTCTGAAATCCCAGACTCCGACAACGAACTATAAAATTTTGACTTTGGAGGAAGTGTAGTCTCTTTGAGCTTCCTCATCGAACTATGTATTCGTATGGGATGACTCCTTTTCACTTCACTAATTGGAACTTCTCGGGGTCTGTGAAATGCGCGAGGGTAATGTGCGTGTTACGGTCCTCAAGGGTTCCAACCAGCTTATCTAATGATGATTGCATGAAACGGTATGAGTCCAGGAACCGCAATTAGACTGGCGTACCCTTAATCTTTTTAGAAAACGAAATGTAACGTTCAGTATTGATGGGCAGGACATCTATCCCATCTTTATCGAGATGTCGTAAGGTCCTGACAATGAAGTGTGCATCATACCCAGAGAAATTATGGAGAAATATGGGTATGTACCTTTGATTCTTAAACTGTAAATTACAGTTATTGTGTACAGCCCTTCTAAATTTACCAGTGATGTGGCAATGACCGCGAACCTTAACGGTTCCCGCTTCAGTGCTTTCAGCACAGATGTGGCATACCATAGCATGGCAAAATTGTGCTTCCTCATCAGCTGTCATTACAAGAGGTGTAATCCCCTTGTAAATTTCATCAACGTCATGAGCCAGTTTAACGAGTTGTTCAACTAGCCAGTTCTCAGGGTTTTCCCCCAAGAATGAGTCGAATTGTTTCAGCTGGTGGCCGTATGCGGAAACGACATGGTATGCCGCAGCAAATGTGGTGTGTTCCTGGACTGCTGCTGGGTGAGAGGCGTTGGGTTGAGGACCGCACGTGTCAAAGGGTTTCAACAAACACTCTAGGTCAGAGTAAACGACGAATAGTGCACGCTATTTGTGCCCAAAATCCTTGAACTTTAAGGTTTTGTCTTCGTCGCCGGGTAGATTGACTCTGACAGTGTCTACCCTTGAGCAAACAATCTCATGGCACTGTAAGAGATCTTTACTCCAGAAATGCTGCAGATATCTGTCACAAATGTGAACTTGACCTACGTTATTTGATATAAATGATCTAACTAACCGCGATAACTTCTTGATCCAGCAGTAATGGAATTTTCCACTACCGTCAGAAATCAATAAAATGTTTATATGTTTATCCCGTTTGTCTGCAGTTAGTTGGAGAGGTCAGATTACTATGTGTAATACTAATGTGTATACATTAATCGAATAGTCGTAATTCTGCCTCTCAAATTGGGAAATTGTCTGAGAGTGTCATTGGAAACTCAATGTTATTGAAATTGAAACTCTTTCAGGTTTTCTGTTTAGCACGTTTACTTGAGATGCAAGAATCGTCCATAGAAATCATTGCTCATCTTTGTACTCAACATTGACTACTGCCTTCTTTCTATAGATATCGAGTGACATATCACCATAGAAAGACCCTCGATAGAATGGTTCAAATTTTGAAATGTTAACGTCAAGGATTTGATTCTATTAAGAATTTTGCCACTGTCCCTGTCTTGAAACTAACTCAATTTTTTCATGATCTCCGGCCCCATATCAATCAGACAGGGAAGTATTTATTGAGATCTGACGCATCTTAGTTAAAAAAAAAACACATTTGGGCGGTTTCTAAATGTAATTTAAAGTAGATAATCAATCCAAACTGAACTTTTACGGCTGAAGTGGACGTATTGTTGACTATTTCACCAAGTTTATTTTCCAAAAGCTCAAAGCATGCATTGATAAAGTTACTTGGTTCTTTGAAGTTTTCAGAATTTCGAATGGTCCCAGAATGGTTAACCTCGTTGTTGTCGACTAGCCTATAACACCGGTTGATTTTGGGATCGGTCTGAAACCGTTTGAAGTGGTGGATGTCCCAGCTATTAATGGCTGGGTTTGCATAAGTCCTGTCCTGGATAGTATTCAACTCCATACTGGAGTAGCAGAGGAGCCCGTTTGTAAATCTGATCGTGCAACAACAAAAAGTTATGTTGGAATACCAAATGAACGAGTTAAAAATTAAAAAAATAACGTAGTTATATAAAAAAAAAACTTATCAATAGTCCTGTTACCCCATAACGGTAGTGGTGGTGGTAGGTCTGTTGACTGTAACCCTTACGATATTGGCTGTCCAATCGAAGCCGTTTGTAGACCTGATCCTGTAACATAAAAAAATAAGCAGTAATACAAATAAACAAGTTATATGGCAAGTGAATAAAGTAAAACTCACCAACATTTCAAAGACTCCAGTTTGATGGTTCCATTGACGGAATGTCCTGAGGAGTCGGTAGCCCAGGCTCAGTATACGCCAAATTCCACATCTACAGCCCAGTCCATTGTGGAGTTGGGGATGGCAATGCTTTAGACTGAAAAAAGAAAAACAAGTTGTATAACAATGGGAAAATTGACGAGAAAAGTATGTAGTAACGTTAAGGATATGTACTAACCGCTATCCATTCTCCGTTTTGAAGAAGGCATTGTATCCTCCTGGTTGTGCCTTTTTACACCCACTTTACATCCATATTTATTAAATCCTCCCAACGATATGGACGATCTGAAAAAAATGGAGTAATTAATTATAATCTAACCACTTGTATTATAATAGCAACATTAAATATTACACTTATTAGCATCCTTGAAGGAATTAAGTTCAGCCAGATCAATCTCTTGGGAAGACATTGCAGTAGCTTCTGTTTGACTGTCAGTATTCATAACACATTGACGATCTACAAACAAGAAGAGAACGATTAATTACAATCTAACTGCTGGGAATATAATTACAAATATTAAATATTACACTTACCAATATTCTTTAGTTCATCAAGATCAGACATGGCAGAGAGCTACGATGTTACCTATATGAGACGAAACAAGACAATGAGACATCGAGCGGAGCGCAGTTCCTTATATACCCACCCATCATGGCAGTCCTGGCTCCTGATTGGCCGAAAAAACAGTCGCAGAACCCTTCTTGCTCCTGAATGGCTGAAATTTCCTGGAAATGACACAAAATACCTGCAAAAATGTTCCAGAACCACCTTAATACATTGCTAACAGCAATCACAATAAGTGTGAAAGGTCGCACACACAGTGGGGAAGAGCGAGTCCGATTCGCAGAAAAGTGTAATTTCATATCGCTCCAAACTTGGCACAGTGATTGATTATATAATAAAATAATAAGAAAAACTTTTCAGCCATATTGCAAATTGTGGGTTACTAGAATACGTCACTCGCTGCCGGAGACTGGATTGTAGCTACATGCATGCAGGTTAAAGATATGAGTAAAAATTTGATAACCAAGCAGTTAATTTTTTCTTTGATGCTCCGGTTACTGCCGTTGTTTTATGAGCGAACCGATGGAAGGACTGCATAGAGAAACTGTAAGGTGGAGATAATTTGAAACCGAGCTTGGTGGGTGAGTGATTAACGCTTTGGCCTCACATTCTGGTGGATGGTGGTTCGAATCCCCGTCCGGGCATCCAGATTTGGGTTTTCCATGGTTTCCCGAAATCACTTCAGGCGAATGCTGGGATGCTTCTTTCAAAAGTCCATGGACGAATTCCTTCCCGTTCCTTGTCCCTAGTCCCATCCCACCTCTAATGACCTCGACGAGGCGTGAAGCCATAAGTAAAAAATTAAAAACAGTGATGTCGACGTTGATATCTCAGAAGATCCTGTTTTATGAGCAGAATTTGACAGAGCTTTGAAAGATCTGAAACAAAATCAGGCAGTTGGAATGAATGAGTCTCCTGAAGAACTTCTGAATTCCCTAGGAGAGGAATGAATACAAATACTATTCAAACTAATATCAGAAAGATATGAAACGTGAGAGGTTCCTACCGGTTTTAATAAAAGTGTCATCTTCACATCTCGCAAGCAAGCACAAGCGGACAAATGTGAGATTTATCGCACAATAAGTCTAATATCACTTGCCTCAAAATTACTGACAAGGATTATTATTTAGTTTTTAATTGCAATGGAGCGCACGCTCCGGTGGCAAGTTCCCTATACACCAATTTTTCACCTTTCCTACTCCCATCTACATTTGCCCTCTACAAATTTCAACTTTAAATTGATTCAAAGATTTTGATAAATTATTCATCATTTTTCTAACTAACTTATTCCAATCCCTGATCCCCTTACCTAAAAAAGAGAATCTTCCTACACCCTTGTGCCTGGAATCGAGTGCCAGCTTGTGGTCATGGTCATCTTTTCCCATCGATGCATTACTTTTAATTCTTACACCAATATCTTTCCATGCTTCATCGCCAATATATGCCTTGTACACACCCATGACCTTCTTTACCCTCCTCCTGTATTGCAATGAATCCCATTCCCGCTCTTTAATCATACCTGTTACTGATCGCGTTCTGCGGTAATTTCCAGAGACAAATCTAGCAGCCCTTCTTTGCACCCCCTCCAACACCTGCATTTGATACTCAAAATGTGGGTCCCATACTACACTACCATATTCAAGCAATAGTCTGACCAAACTTTTGTTACCAAATTCATTTGCTCCTCTCGTACATCAACTCATCACCAGTGGCGTAGCTAGGTCAACAAGGGCCCCGGTGTAAAAAAAAATATTTTGGTCCCTCAGGCCAGATGGGCGACCTTTCTTGCTTTGTGTTGCTGGTAAGGGCCCCCTGAGCTGAGGATGGGGCCCTTGAGTTGTGCTTAGGAGGCCCCTGAGCAGTGGTTGGGGTGAGAAAGCCCTTAGTGAGGTGTTTCATATGGGAAAAAAATGTCGTCGCCAGTTTACCATGAAAGCTCGTGGCCCTCTGAACTACGCTTGGAGGGCCCCAGAGGTGCGCTTTGGGGCCCCCCAGAGGTATGCTTGGGGGCCCCCTGAGCGTAGGGGCCCCGGTGCACTGCACCGCCTAGCCCCATAGTAGCTACGCCCCTGCTCATCACTCTCTCCAACAAGTGCAGAATTTTTAAACCTTTTCCTACTACCGATCCAATGTGTCCTGCCCAGTTAAGCTTGTTACCAAATGTAATGCCAAGATATTTACATTTCAAGTTTTCAACAAGCAATTCTTTCCCCTTCTAATAATCATATCAACCTTTAGTTTTTTATCTGTGTATCTGTTAAGTTGATTTTCTTTGCATTTATCTTCATTCCATGTATACCAACTCAACTAGATATCCTATCAAGATCACCGTGCAACTGTTTACAGTCCTCTACGGTTTAGATCCATTTATATAGCATCATGTCATCTGAAAACAATTTAATTTCTGACAGTAAACCATAAAAACGATTATTCATTAGAATAATGAATATCAATGATCGCAATACGCTACCCTGTGGCCCTCCCATTTTTACTTCTATTTCTTTTGATACTACATTTACACTCTAACTTCATTTATTCCATCTTTAAAAATTCTTCTACCCAACAAATTACCTTCTCACACACTCCAACAGTTTTAACCTCATTTACTACCATTTTATGGCTCACTCTGTCAAAAGCCTTGAGTGATTTAGTGCTACGCTATCAATTTGGCCTCTCTTGTCCATTTCATTGAAAATTTCTTGCATATATCCTACCACCTGAGATTCGCATGAATATCCTTGCCTAAAGCCATGTTGCCTACATGAAAACCGCTTTCTCTCTTCACATCCTTTTCTGATGTGGTGCCGTATGAATTTCTCCAATTAATTTACGTACCACTGATGTCAAACTGATTGGCCTATAATTTTAGACCATCTTTCTCACCCCTCCTTTATGAAACTGCACTTTTCCAGACCTGTGGTAAGTAACAAGTATCCGGACTCAATTTAAATGATACTTCAAGAAATGTTACATTGTCACATCCTGCTGTCTTTAAGACATCGGTAGTAATATTTTCTACACGAGTCCATTTATGATTCTACAGCTTTCTCAGTTCCTTCTTGATATCCTCAGGATGATTTAATTTTTTTGGTCTTTTCATTATATACGGAAGAATAGAAAGGATAATAGAAGAAATAATAGGTGAAGATTAGTTCGGGTTTAGGAAAACCCAGGTAAAAGAGAAGCTATTCTGAATTTAAGAATAATAATTGTAGGCCGGATCGAAAAGAAAAAACAAAGATACTTTCACGGTTTTTATTTATTTGAACAAGCTTTTCGTAAAGTTAGGTAGGACAAGATGTTCAAAAATGAAGTCAGATGTAAAATACCGAGATAGAAGAATACATTATAATCTATATAAAAATCAAGTGGTTGTAATAAAAGTAGAGAGGCATGAGAAACATGCATCAGTTAAAAACGGTGTGACACAAGGTTGTAGTCTATCCTCATTAAAGTTCAACTTGTATGCACAAGAAGCAATAAAGAAGGTGAAAGAAAGATTTGAATGTGGCATATGTGTTCAATGAGAAAAAATCAATATGCTACGATTTGCTGATGACATTGTCCTGTTAGCAGAACAGACTCAAGATATTGAGAAGTTACTGAATTTCATAAATAAAATACTGAAGGAAGATTTTTAGACTAAATATAAACCAAAGAAAGTCAAAAGTGATAAAATTTATTAGTAATGATAGCAGTAATTGTGAATTAAATATGAAGATAGGATCGGGTATGATATGAGACATAAATGAATGCTGCTACTTAGGAAGAAACTTACAACTGATGCCTAAGCACAAATGATGTTAAAAGAAAATAGCACTAGCGAAAAGAGCTTTCATGAAAAAGAGAAATCTTTTACTTTCAAATATCGATCTAACACTCAGAAAGAAGTTTTTAAAACTTTCTGTGTGGAGCACAACACTTTATGGTAATGAAGCATGGACTTAAGGAATACCAGAAAGAAGGAAAATTGAAGCATTTGAAATGTAATGCTATGGAAGGATGTTGAAAATTAAGTGGCCAGATCAAGTACGAAATGAACAAGTTTTGGGAATGATTGGTGAGGAATTAAGTGTGTGAAAATGTCTTAGAGAAAGAACAGACAAGATTGTGGGTCACATTTTAAGACATGTGGGATTGGTTAACTTTTTATTGAAAGGAACAGCAGAAGGAAAGAACTTCAGAGGTAGTCAAAGATCAGATAATATGAAACAGATAATTGAAGATGGAGGTTGAAGGTGAATGTTGAGATCAAGAGTTTGCATAATGTAAGAAGGGATGGACGATTATATGAAATCAGTAAGAGACTGTTTACAGCAAAAATAAATAACCTACGAAAAGCGAAGTAGGCTTAAAAAGGATCGTTTTCTTGCAGTCTGAGATGGAGGAAACAAATAGCCGTCGGACAGGCGTTGCGCTTCTGATACAAACATTTAGGTAAGACATTCAAATTAAAGTATGAAAAATACTAAGCATATTTATGGGAATCGTTTTATTTTACAAGTAGGAGTCGAAGCAGAGATCTGCTCATAGCAGGCTCATATTACCAGAGCTCCAAGCGCGACGTCAGTACTGTAGTGGATTGATTAATTGATGGGGATATGCAAATTAGTGAATATTCTTGCAGATTTTGTTGTTGCTATCATCCATACGGTAGAACTTTAAAATACATTAATAAAATGACATGTTCTATTTTTGTTTTTCGTATGGCTTTGCGCCACGTCGACATCATTAACAGGCGGAAAGGACTGGGGACATGGAACGATGAGATCGATCCTGGACTTTTGAAGGAACCTTCCGGGTACTCACCAAGAATTATTTCTGGAATCCATGGGAAACCGAAATCTGGATGGCTGGACGGGATTCGAACCTGCGTCCGGGAAAGAGCGTTGTCCCGCACCACATTTTCAAGTACGCTTATTACGCTTCAGAGTGGAAACTCTACTATTAGAACCGTGCAACAGTTTGTTCTGTTCAGACATCCGAAATGTATGACTCCAATAACAATGATATAATATTAGCATCGCTTCCTTACTGATGAATCCTACGATATCACCTTCAGAATACATATTCTTTTTCCCGTATCTCAATAACGTGAATCGAACACAGGACAACAACCAGTCATAAAATTGATGGAAGTTAAACTGTGAAGGGAACGGCATAGCGTAAAACTGCTGTCAGGTTTATGAGTTTCTCACAACTGTAATTACAATAGTGTGCTAAAGCAAAGACGTGAGCAAAAGTATATATATCTGGGAACACTCCACTGACTGTTATTTTGTTATGTTGTTGTTAATATTAAAAAATTAAATTGCTACAACTTTCAGAAGTGAACTGAAGAAATTTAATATGTCATAGATCAGCATGGTTTCACTTTTTTTTTAAAATAAAGAAAGACAAGTATACATTGAATTATCATTTTCATCTACAGGGGTTTGTAGAGAGAGAATCGCAGTATTCCATACGCATTTTTTGAAAACAGTTGAACAGCGATGTTGCTAGAGGTTTGGTTCCGCAAGTGATTGTCGTTAGATAAAATTTCCACGCATGTGTATTACTAATTCAGTTTAGCTTATAAAAACTGTGGCTATCAAATGCAGCGAATTGTTAATATTGGCCCATATAGACAGAATGGTGTACGATTTTTAATACAATTCCAATATACACGAACCAAATAGGCCTATTGAAAGACGACTCACCTTTAAGCCAGAATCGGAAAACTGACTGTCCAATAGTGATTGCGTAATTGTGTAGTAGTATAGGTGCACCAACTCGTTCATCCACAGTCACCATCGTCGGACGCTCTGATAATTATGAAATAGAGTGTACATTAAGGTCTTTGTGGCCTTGGAACAATATAGGCTAGAAGTTAATTCAGAAAACTTACAGAGTTATTCAAAGTGCCATTTTGCAGAAAACACCTCAATTTTCACTCACTTAATACCTTAGTATGAATTTCATTCACCACAAGCACAAGAGTCATTCACAGATAAAATGGATTATTTCAGCGGTGCGCCACTTACAGTGACAACAGTAACACTTTAACTGATTCTGTAAGTTATCAGAATAAATTTCTTTATGTTGTAAAATCCTTTTTGAAGCACCATGTAAAGCTGAAATTATTCTACTTCTTTATAGACCTGAACAGTGGGCTTAGGTTATGTCAATTACATGAGACTAATTATTTCACAGCTTATAATTGAGACTTAAATACCTTTTAATTTCTAGTGTTGAAATAAGTTTTTTCAGTCACTTTTATTTGAGTTTTACATTCTAGAAGGCAAATGAAAGAGTGCGATTAAACAGGAAAAATGTTAATTGGTCGTCATTATATGCATCCTCAAGTTTCAATACAGCAAATCTACGCCCTTCTGAGAGTTGATTCTGGTATTCTAACAAAGCTTCAGCAGGAACGCGTGTTTAAGACGAGAGAAAGCTGAAACTCCTGAAACAGGCTAAGCCTTTGCGAAGCTACAATAGCTCCTCATTAACGGTGTTGTGTGTTTTATATTTACTCACCAGATGTTTAATTTCGTTTCGTAATCGCTATTTGTATTGCCTGAGAGAAAACAGTCGGTAGGAAAACGTTGCGTAAGTAACTGAATCGTTGTTTAAGATTCAGTTTTTATTTCTGTTAATTACAACCGAACCCGCCAGGTTGGCTGCGCGTATTAAAACACCACTGTGCAACTTGCACAGGTTCAACAAGCCATTACAGCTTTAGGTGGTTTCCCACAACCATGTACACGATTTTAAAAAAAAAAAGTATTGCAGGACAAATTATCATTTTTACTAATCACACGTAAATTGGTGAAAATTACTTTTCCTCAATGGCACAACTCCCAAGCTAAGTGGCTAAACGTGGGAACAGCCAACCAGTGCAACATGGAGATATATGGGAAGCCTTTGCCCTTGAGCGAATAAAGCTGATTTAGAGCGAATAATTAGTCAAGACTCAGTCAGTCAGTCAACCTGCACGCAATTAAAGTTCCTTAATCTGGCGATCCAAACATGTGATTGGTCAGGCAGCAGTCGTTTGTTCAGGTTAGGTAATGGTCTCTGTTCCAAAGTTCCGCAACGATGTGCCCTGTTGCAGTTCCAGTCAGTGTGGCTACGTCACCGCACTGGATCGGGGGGTACAACGGAACCAGGTTCCAGTTCTGGCCCCCACTTACCGGCCGTCCTGATTTCCCGCAATCATCAAGGCGAATGCTGGGACGGTCACCAATTTCCTCCTATAAGCTACACATTTCACAGACAAAAATACAGGTAAACACAGAAAATAGTTTCGGAGACAGATGGCAACTTTCCTCCACGGGAGGCGTCCGGCTCGCTGACAAGTCGGACAAATCACAATAAGTCGCACCCTGAAATAAGCCGACCCTGCAACAGCGGGATAAGTGCATGCAATGAACCCGTCTCGCTGGCTGAGTTGGATTGCGCCCAACGCCTGGCAGGGGAGTATTTTCGTCATCAGGGGGCATCCACAAATTACGTGAGGTGTTTTTCCGCATTTCTGGACCCCCCTCCCCCCTGGTGAGATTTCGTGAGATCTGGCCGGACCCCCCCCCCCCCCCTCTGGTGAGATCTGGTCCGTGAGAACCCCCCCTAGAAATCGCCCTGGAAACTTTTTTTTTTAGGTCACACCCTAACTTTTTTGACGAAATACCCTCCTAAAATCGACTTCGCCGCAAATTGTAGACCTTTTTTTTTTTTTTTTGCTCTTTTGTCCCCCCAAATTTTTCGCAAAATCTCACGTGAGATTTCCGTAGACCCCCCCTCCCCCTTGGTGAGATCTGGTGAGATTTCGCCGGACCCCCCCCCTCCCCTATTTCACCTCACGTAATTTATGGATGCCCCCTCAGGACTTGGCCGGAAGGATACATTCCTAATAACAAGATTGTGCACCAAAGTCATGGAGGTAGGGCTGGTCTGAATGGGTTGACACCCACCCTCTCCCTTCTTCTATTTTTCATTAATTCACAACACAAACAACACTCATCACAATCATCCCCAAAAAACAAAAAACACTTCTATCACTGGAGGAAGGAAAGGGGAACCACCCCATTTTAATTTCCCGGGAAATAAGTACCCACTAAGCTAACGACTGAGGATAAAATGAATAAGACACGGCAGGCCTTCTACTTACTGAAAATTGAGCGTTCCTACTGTTTTCCAACTATCAGACAGCGTAGCGATACGAACACATGAACTATTTACATTGACGTTGCCAGTAAACTTCTTCCTGTTCTTTTATGTAAATAAGAATAAGTGAAACACACAAGAATCGGAGAAACTATTATTTCTCACAGAATGGCAGTTCAAGTGCGTATGCTTATACGTTTTGTAGGCAAACTATGTTTATTTCACTTTCGCCGCTAAATTCATCTTCAATGCCAGAGTCAATCGAATATGAATGAGCCTTTCTAAAAACCCTTCTTTCGATTAATATATATAGTAAAAAAAATTCAAACCCCTATTCAACTGACTTCATGAAGTTTTTTTTTTAAAAAAATTTTTAAAATGATTAAACACTAATCATGCAAAATTATGCTACCAATTTTGGGGAATCTTTTTTCAAGATTTAGAAGATGCACTCAAATTTTATCACATTTGGTAAGGTAATATTTTTTTATATGTAAATTCAACAAAAATAAGAAATAAGTAACTTTTATTTATTTACACCAATTAGCGAGAATTTTTTTTAGTTGAAAGGAGATACTTTAAAAATGTAAGCTTTGAAGTTTCTTTTTAGTTAGTTGAGACCCTGTCTGTAGATTGGACGGAAAAAAATGACAATCTATTGACAACAGTATTTCGTAATAATACCAGCTTCTGATCATCGGTTAGTTACTAAACATCCCATTGAATTTCCAATGTTAACTGCAAATGCATAACTTCCCATGCTGATTCCACCGATATATATGAATTCAGTGTGCAGATATTCTAATTAATCACGGAATATGTAAACACTTTGAACAAACAGAAAATCATGCACTATTTTAGTTACGAGAACCTAAGAAGAAAATTCTTTCTGTTAGGTTCTAAATCTATTAGGTTTTCGTACATAACATTTTATTTCCTGTGCTAAGACATAGAATAAGTAGCTTCAGTGAATTTTCCCTTTCTGCACAATTGATAACGACTTTGTGAATTATAAAATTTATTCCTAGTTTTAATGTATGACTGAATTGAGGCTAAAGATGGATATACCACTACAAAAGATCGTAGGGAGTATGTGTATTGTGCTGGGATTGTGAGTACACGTTCGTGGGATTTTTTCCGCAAATACCTCTTAGAGCACGTTTTTGTGACTTAAATGACTTCTGTGCTTGTAAAGGTTTATCCCATAATAAGATTTTGGCGTTCCGTTATGCTTCTTTTAAGGCATACCTAACTGTATTTCGCCATTCTTTTTTTGTAAACTATTATGTAAGAATCTATCATACGTAGATTGCTTGGGTAATCCTTTCATCCACTGTAAAGGGGTGTCTTTTTCAACTAACTAGTTACTGGCTTCTGAAGGCTATCATACATTAGTACTGATGGGTCAGTGTTTTATAATACAAGAAACTAAAAATAGTAAACTAATAAAAAGTTATGGACATATACGTGAAAGCTTAACAGTTTTTCATCCTCTCAAATAAGTTTTTCTGCTTTCAAATATTTCTAACATAAATTAACAACATATTCATTGTGAGTCATGATTTCTCAGCATTATACACAAAAAACGGGTCTGTTTGCAAATTTTTAGTTGCTGATATTTCTCGTGAGATGTAACTGAAAACAGAGCATTCCATTTGTGTGACTAATAATATATTGCCTGACAGTTTATCCTAAGAACGCACCTAGCATTTGGGTACGAACATAAAGGTCGCAGGTAGCCTGTGTGCTGGCTGCCCGCGCGAACCTGCGCCTGCCGGCGAAAAGAATGTTTCCTTGTTATCAAATGAACACGTTTACAGTAGCGGCAGGTACCTGCTTAAAAGCGCCTGTAACCAGCGCCAGCCTGCCGACCGGAAGTATCTGTTCATTCCGGTGGGCAGGCTGGCGCTGGTTGTACGCATTCATGGATGCTGAAATATTAATTTCTGCGGTATTTGATAAGTCTGCGACATGGGACAAGAAGGATGCAACAGAAATATCGTCGACAGATGCTACAAGGAAATAAGTTCTGAGATAAAAGAAGACGGACATGAAATAATTTTTATTTGATTTTCTATGATTCATATTCTGTTTCATTGATTTCAGTTAAGGAATTGAAAAGGATTATATGAAAAATATGATACATAAATATTCCCTCACTTTTCACTGCATTAGATGGCCGTCTACTGCTTTTTGTTACAATTGTGGGTTTCGTTAAATACAAAACTTAGTTAAATTACCCTCAAAGCCTTCTCTCTCAATAACTGTATTATGTAAAACACATACATTTTATAATATTACCAACCAATTTTACGTTTCAAACGCTATTTTGAAAACAAAATTCTAAAAGCACATTTTACTGTTTCCCTCACTCGCGATAAACATTTATTAAAGCATAGTTCCTGAAGCTTCAAGCCATGTCCACCAAAACGTTTCAACAAATTAGCGAGAGTGTGATATGCTTCACCTTCTAAAATCAAAGTTGAAGCTTTCACATGAGACCCAGGCAAAACATCAGGTTCTGGAATAACGAGTTGTTCATTGTACAGACAGTGGTAAAAATCTCAAGGCTTGAAAGTACTTCCATCGTTCTGTTTACCATTATCTCCAGTGTCAACTGATATAAATTTATTATTAGTATCAACAATACCTTTCAGCAAAAATGAATAAAACTGTTTATTAAATGTTAGTAAATAACGCAAATTCAACTGTTTTTGTATTATTTAACGCGCCGTACTCGTTTCGCCCCTCATCGAGGAATCATCAGCGATGAATTATTTACATTTGTGTTATCAGATTCATAGCCATACATCTTTCTTTTTCCCCAAAGCATGTTCCCGCTAAAGCCATTTGTATTAAATGCTGCCAACTAGATCTTATAATTATAAATATGCTGGTAACACCAACGCAGGCGTCTCGTAATTGAGTTATTCATATTATTAAATAATGAAATATTTAATATATTTATAAGTTTGCTAATACCTTGTAGTAAAGTACTTAATTTTTGTGTATATATTTATTTAATTAGTATAACTTTACTAGTCTGATAGTAATGACCAATTTCTCTTTTGGAAATGTAGGCTGACGATGCCTGTTACACCAGGTTTTCGTTAAACAATATTCCAGTTTACATAAAATGAAGTAAAAGGTTCCAAAAATCATTCTAGCATGCTGAAAAGATCTTTCTTCACATTTCTTCAGCTCATTAAACAAATTATGATATTCACCAAAACATTCCCTACCACAATTTATTGGATGAATAATAGTTATTTTCTTTCTTAATTTCAAGAAATTTTTCTCCATTAGAAGAAACTTCTCCTTTGAGGAGTTAGACATCTTACTGACAACTGGCAGCTTTACCTGCGTTCTTTGTGTTGGCAATTTGCGTGAACTGGCGTTGGCTCACGCAGGCCCAAAAGCGCCGGCAGCCGGTATTATTATTATTATTATTATTACTCCGCGATTCACTAAAAGTGTGTGGCGGAGGGTGCATAGCACCTATTGAGAAGGGTTATGGTTTGGAAGGGTTATAAGGGATATGGCAGGAGGCGCCCATGGGCTATTGTGAGGAACCATCCCCGCATTCGCGTGGAGTGATCTGGGAAAACCATGGAAAACCCAGATCAGGATGGCTGGAGTGCTTTATCGAAAGCTACTCCTGTCGGATTTAAAGTTTACTCGCCCGGTAAATCCTTTCTATTCCATTCCCTAATCGCTCGTGGGAAAAATGAGTACAGAAATGAATCGGTTCTGGCCCTGATTTCTCTTATCTTATTTTCACGGTCATTTCGAGATATGAATGTAGCTGGTAGCAATATTTGCTGACTGTCATTCCGAAATACATCTGTCGTGAATTTTTCAATTAGCTTCCGTCGAGAGCAACGCCTTCGGTGTTCCAGGTCTTCCCAACCTAACTCCTTCAACATCGCACTTACGCTTTCCCTCCAACTATATATACCTGTCACGAATCGGGCGGCTCTTCTTTGGACCTTCTCTAAAGCCTCCATTAACCCCTTTTGATGGGGACCCCATACAGAACAACAATACTCTAAGTGAGGACGTACTAGTGACTTGTATACAATCGATTTAACTTCCTGAGTGCATTGATTTAAATTACGACCTAGAAATCGGAGTATACGATTTGCTTTCCCCATTACATTCTCAATATGCTCATTCCACGACAAATTATTACGAATTGTTACCCCTAGGTATTTAGCGGAATCTACCGTTCTAAGGACAGTGTCATTAATCGTATATTCATAGTTAAATGGTGTCACCTTTTTACTCACACGCATGACTTGGCACTTTTTAGCGTTTAACTCCAACTGCCAATCTTTACACCACGCAATTATTTTCGTAATATCGTCTTGTAACAAAGCGCAGTCGTCCAGGGTTTTGATTTCGCGATAAATTATAGCATCATCGGCAAATAATCTTTTCATTCCCCCTATTATGTCGCATAGTTCATTGATGTATATGAGAAACAACAGAGGCCCTAACACGCTTCCCTGGGGAACTCCAGACCCCACTTCAGTAAGTGATGAACGCTCACCGTCGAGAACTACACACTGTGTTCTGCCCTTCAGGAAGTCTGCAACCCAGTCGCATATTTGTCTAGATATGCCGTAACCGCGAAGTTTCCTAAGTAACCTAGTGTGAGGCACAGTATCGAAAGCTTTTTTAAAGTCTAATAGAACCAAATCAACCTGGGATTGCTCATCTATAATTCGGCACAAGTCGTGAATTAGAAGTGCAAGTTGTGTTTCGCAGCATCGGCCTTTTCTGAATCCATGTTGATTTGGATTTAAAAGCTCACCTTCATCCAAGAACCGCATGACATTCGAATAGATGATATGTTCTAAAATCCTGCAAAATATTGAAGTTAACGAGATCGGCCTATAATTCTGAGGATCATTAACATTCCCATTTTTAAACACTGGAGTTACGATAGCGGTCTTCCATTCGGCTGGTATTTTTCCTTGATCCAGAGAGACGGTATACAATTTCATCAAATACGGTGCAATTTCCTTTGCGTATCTTGAGTAGAATCTTGTAGGAATACCGTCTGGTCCGGGAGCCTTATTGGTTTTTACATTCATAAGCTGTTTAGTTATTCCCTCGACATCAAGAACGAGATCATTCATAATTTTGTCGGTACGATTGTTAAATATCGGTATCTCCTCTGAGTTTTCTATCGTGAAAGCCTTTTTAAATATATCATTCAAAATTTCTGCTTTCTCTACGCTTGTTTCTGATATTTCACCATTTTCTTTAATCAGCGACGGCATAACCTTACGAGAGCCTCTTATTACTTTGATATACGACCAGAAATTTTTTGGATTAGTAATCAGATCTTCGGATAAATTCCTGGCTTGGAATTCTTTAAACGCATCGCGCATTGCCTTACGCACTTCCGCACGCAACTGGACTAATTTAGCACGATTAGATGAGTCCCCCAATTTTTTCACCGCGGCATGTAAACGCCTTTGCCTCCTGAGCAAACGTTTCACTTCCCTATTGAACCAAGGGAAGTTATTACTGACCTTAATACACTTCTTAGGAACAAACTTGTTTAAACCGGTCCATATTAGTTCTTTCAAATTAAACCAAAGTTCCTCAACATTTGTATTTAGCGTGTACGTTTCAAAATTCTTCGCAAAATGGTCAACCATACCCGCATCGTTTGCCTTATCGAAGCAAAACACGAGTTTCTCTTTGTCATGCTTCAGACTCAGACTGGAGTTTAACGTTACCACAACCGCCTTGTGATCACTTATACCGTCTTCTATACAAACTTTATCTACAATATCAGGATTGCTAATTAGAAAAAGATCCAGAATGGACGAGGAATCTTTGTGGCACCGTGTTGGCTCTTCGACCATCTGTTCAAGAGATCTTTCTGCAAATGATTCTAGGAACGTTTCGGTTATTAACCTATCTCTTCCACCCAACCTGAACGTGTATGTGTCCCACCTAACCGACGGTAGGTTAAAGTCACCACCCACGATCAATATATGTCCTTGAAATTTTTTTGTAAATGTTATTAAGCGACTCCCTGAAGTATTCCGCGTTAGCTAAATCAGAATCCGGAGGTCGATAAAATGACCCGAGTATGAACTTTAAATTTTTGCCAATTTTTACCTTGACCCATATTAACTCGCAAAAATTTTCCGTTTCAGTTACGACAGAGCAATTAACGGTTTTACTTACGGCCACGAACACACCCCCGCCCATTGAGACAGTTCTGTCCTTCCGAAAAACATTGAAATGAGGGCCAAATACTTCGCTAGATTCAACTTCAGGCGTCAACCAGCTCTCGGTTCCAAGTATTATATCGACATCATTAGTCGCAACTGAGGCGTGAAAATCCGCTACTTTCCCTCTAATACTCCGACTAATTTAGTACCATTATCCTTAGCTGCTTCGTATTGTTATTTGTGGAGTCTAAAATAGCATTTTTCATACTCGCACTCTGACGGTAAACGGGTGAAGTAATTGGAGCTGTAATATTAAAATTATTCGCGCCATCCCTACCGGGACCAGCTTCTATGTTATCAGCACATCCTCTTCGGTGAAATGAAGGATCCTCGGGCCTCACGCTGTTCCTAAAAAATAATTCATATCAAGGCGGTTCCAAATTTTAGCAGCCACCTTGGACGCCATTCTAGGTGTGTAGTGGACGCCCGACCTGTCAAATGCGTCCCAGCTGGCAGCTATCATCGGACGAAGGTCGACGAAGCCCCAGTTGTTTTTGCGACACAGCTCCTGCAAATTACTATTTAAATTAAAGATCTTCCACCACACAGCCTCCCCACAATCGACACGCGGCACCACACTGCAAATTGAGAACTGTAATGAAACTGAATTTTCCCGGGCGGCTTCATACGCCTTTCGGCCCAACTTGTCCATGGATTTAACTATATCTGGAACAGAAACACGACACGAGTCATTAGTGCCGACGTGCGCAGCTACTCTTAACTGACGGCAGTTCGATTCCCTAATCGCTTTTGGAATGGCCTCGATGACACGTGGTACGGTTGCTCCTGAAAGAGAAACGGAATGAACGTTAGTATGAGGATCTGCACCGTTCTTCGTGGCTAATTCCCGTAGCGGTTTCTCCAGCCGTCGCACGTTGGAGCTGCCAATGACCAGTAAACCTTTTCCTGGCAAGGCTCGGGGTCTGCGGGTAAATCTTCCCTGCTGCTCTTCTGGGCCATTCGCGCATTGAATCTACAACTTCCTGCAACACAGAAAACGCGTTACTTAGGGGCAAGGTATCATTTTCCCTTCGGCTAATTGGGAATTTCGACGCCTTTCTCCGATCAACACGATGCCAGACGTTTTCTGCAACTGGAACCTGAAAATCAAAACTTGCCGGTTCCACTGCAGTTGGCTGCGGAATTTCTTCGACGCACTGCTCTCCTCGTCTAGGATGCTCCATACCTGCGCTTGAAGAGACGCCATAGTATTAAGAATCTCCTCGAGAACCAGACGCCTACCAGAACACTTTGCACAAGCCATGTCACCTGAAACAGACAAAAACCGAACTACAAATGAATACACAAAAATCGGCGACCGCTACTAACGGCTGCTAAGGCTCGTGGCTACTGCTGCTACGGCTGCGAAGGCTCAACTGACTGGCACACTACCTAAACAGGAAATATACAAAGATAACGACAAAAACTAGCACAATTCAAATCACACACAAAAGTTGGCTACGGCTGCGGAGGCTCAACTGACTGGCACACTACATAAACAGGCAATATACAAAGATAACGACAAAAACTAGCACAATTCAAATCACACACAGAAGTTGGCTACTGCTGCTACGGTTGCTCGACTGCTGACTCACTGCCTACACAGAAAATTCAAAGATAAAAACAAAGTCTAACTAGCACACTTTAGATTAAAACACAAGAAAGTCGACGTCTGCTGCTCACGGCGGCGGTTGCTCGACTGCTGACTCACTGCCTACACAGAAAATTCAAAGATAAAAACAAAGTCTAACTAGCACACTTTAGATTAAAACACAAGAAAGTCGATGACTGCTGCTCACGGCGGCGGTTGCTCGACTGCTGACTCACTGCCTACACAGAAAATTCAAAGATAAAAACAAAGTCTAACTAGCACACTTTAGATTAAAACACAAGAAAGTCGACGACTGCTGCTCACGGCGGCGGTTGCTCGACTGCTGACTCACTGCCTACACAGAAAATTCAAAGATAAAAACAAAGTCTAACTAGCACACTTTAGATTAAAACACAAGAAAGTCGACGTCTGCTGCTCACGGCGGCGGTTGCTCGACTGCTGACTCACTGCCTACACAGAAAATTGGTATGCAGGCTACCTGCGTCCTTTGTGTTCTTACCCTTACACATCGTCTGGGCTTGAAGGTGCGTTTTATTAGGCGACACCGTCCTTCCAGGAAGGCAGGAGCATGCAGACTCTTGTTCGCTTGTGTCACCTGTGCGCTTTTACTAGAACACCACACACTGTAGCGCAAATATATTAAAATTACATACGTGCAAGTATTAGAATATTTATTGACGTATTCTAATTTCCATCAACTGATACAAGATTTTAATGAAAGTATAAGAACAATATATTAATAAAAGGTAGGCCAATGTTTTAAAAGTCAAATAATCTTATTTCTTGCCATATCGAACATACATTACACACTCTAATACGAGTATGCATGCACGAATTTTAAACTGCACGTCCCTCGTCAAGTTATAGCCACGCTTTCTGATAGCTGCGGTGCTCGTTCTGACGACTTTAAAACTTTTTTTTACTAGTACCATATTATCATGGGAAAGCTAATAAGTCCAAAATGCCCAAACTGCGGAAAGAAGGCCCAGAGGAGAATAATGACCTCACAATACCATTCATCATGGAAGAATTGGATAAGGTTATAAGAAATTGCAAAAATGGAAAATCAGCAGGCCTGAATAACATTAGGACAGAACAAATTAAGCACTTTGGTCTAACGACAAAGAAGTGGATGCTTCAGGTCTTTAACAACTGTATGAGTAAATGTCAAATTCCAAAGATATGGCGGAAGAGCCGAGTGATCGCCTTGCTTAAACCTGGCAAAGAAGGAAACAGTCCAAAGAATTTTAGACCTGCTGCTCTTTTATGTCACCTCTACAAACTGCTTGAAAGAATGATCTTAAACCGGTTGTTGCCTGTAGTTGATCCTTTGTTTATTCGTGAACAAGCTGGATTCCACCCGGGTGAAAGTTGCACAGGACAACTACTAAATATCACGCACTTTATAGAAGACGGATCTGAAGCTCGTAAGGTAACAGGGGTGGTATTTGTTGATTTGTCAGCAGCGTATGACACCGTCAACCATCAGCTACTACTAGTCAAGTTCTACAATCTGACCAGGCATTTCAGTCTTAGTAAGTTCATTGCTACTCTTCTGCAGAACCGCAGATTCTTTGTTAACTTCCAAGGACAGCGTAGCCATTGGAGGTCACAGAAGAATGGTCTACCACAAGGAAGTGTGCTAGCCCCATTATTGTTTAACATATATACCAATGATCAGCCTATACCACCCAAATGCAGGAGTTTCGTGTATGCTGATGATCTTGCTCTGGTCTCACAGAGCAAAGACTTTGAATCAGTGGAGAGCACCCTTACCAACGCTCTGGAAGAATTGTCAAGGTATTATATCATGAACCAGCTTAAACCAAATCCTACGAAGACACAAGTATGTGCTTTTCATTTAAGGAATAAAGAAGCAACTCGTAGGTTAATGGTAACATGGTCAGGGGTCGAACTAGAACACTGTGACACTCCAAAATATCTAGGAGTGACCCTTGACAGATCACTTACATTCAGGAAACATTGCATGAACTCCAAGCTGAAAGATTCCAGTAGGAACAATCTCATAACAAAACTGGCTGGATCACAGTGGGGCAGCCAACCTGAAACAATTCTAACTCCTGCCTTAGCACTATGTTATTCGGCTGTAGAGTATGCCTGTCCTCTATGGCACAGTTCAACTCATGCCAAACAAGTAGACATTGCACTTAATGACACGTGCAGAATCATAACAGGCTGCTTAAAACCAACTCCAGTCGAATGGCTCCACCGTCTCTCAGGAATAGCACCACCTTCTGTTCGAAGGGAAATAACAGTGAACGAGAAAAGGAGGAAAGTGAACCATGAAACATCTCATCCACTATATGGGCATATCCCTCACAGGCAAAAACTGAAGTCCAGGAAAAGTTTCCTAAGAATATCTCAGGAACTTACAACGACAACTGAAGAAGCCAGGTTACAACTATGGGAAGCTAAGGCTCCCCTCTCGCATGGCTGGGGAAGAGTGTCTGAATCTTTGCCACCTGGTTATGACAAGGGATGGTTGACGTGGAAGTCTCTTAATAGGCTGAGATCAGGAGTGGGCAGATGCAAAGTGAACTTAGCAAGCTGAGATCAATGATATCAAGTGCGACTGCGGTGAAGACCAGACTGTCCAGCACATGCTCCAGTGTCGACTGTGTCCAGCATCATGCTCGGCAGCTGAATTGTATGAGGCCTCAGAAAATGCACTGGAAGTTGCCAAGTTCTGGTCCAGTATAATTTGATGATTGTAATTGTGTAAATGTATGTTTCTGATACAAAATAATAATAATCATATAATAATAATAATTTAAAGCAAAATAATAGGTAAAAGACTTAAATGACTGAAAACAATTTTTGTGTTCGGTAACTTTTAATTTACCCTTCAGATAAAAGTGTTAATTACAAACGTTCAATTCATTAATATCTGCAATTTTTATGATAAAAATTCTTATCGGGTTTTCTTCCGGCTAATTCTCACAATTTTTATATTTGATACTTTCTTCATTTCATCATTTTAAAACGATTTTCGACTTCTAAAGTATCAGGATTACATTATAGGCAAAAACGATCACGCTTTGGCCATTTTAAAACGGTTTACGCTTTCAGTTTAGTTTACTGAGAAGGCGGCAGACCGGCTGAGCTACATGGCGTTTTTTTTTTTTTTTTACATGTTCAACTGGCGCGCAGGTGATAAGCGCACAAGGGACTATGATCTCCTGCCTTCTTGGAAGGACGGTGTCACCAGAAAAACGCACCTTCCAGCCTTGACGACACCAAAAACGCATAGTTTGAAAATGTTTGTAGCGCTTGCAAACGTTTGTGTGTTTGCAGTCGGGTGGTTTGACTGCTTCTCTCCACCAATCAAATATTCGCG
Source organism: Vandiemenella viatica (assembly GCA_031002005.1). Lineage (NCBI taxonomy): Eukaryota > Metazoa > Arthropoda > Insecta > Orthoptera > Morabidae > Vandiemenella > Vandiemenella viatica. The sequence goes on from CM061921.1 coordinate 197,219,167, forward strand.
AATAACAGTTCGTGTGCGAAATTTGTCGTCATTCCAACTGCTACCTGTAGTGTCCAAATGGATCCGAGAGGAAAACTTATTGCTAGAGCTGCATCTTGTGTAATTATATCTGTTTTAAGTGAAGAAGAGGACAATATTAAAATAAGAAAGAATAAACTTAAATTTTGCATATCGCATTTTTTTTAAGAAAAACAAAAAAATCCTCACGGCTACTGTATAACTTAAGAATAGCAGATATGAGTGGTTTATTTAAAAAAATTGTTTTATGTCACCAGAAGATTTTGAATTCGTAATTCTGCTGATTGGTCCAAGAATTTGTAAACGAGATACAAATTACAGAGACTCTATTTCCGTGGAAGCTAGATTGGTAATAACACTTCGATTTTTGGCTAAAGAAGATTCCCACAATAACAGAAAACCTAAAGCAAAATAACTTATAAAATTAAATACGTTTTCCTGTCATCATCGAGTTCTGCTGTTTATCTTATTCTCTTTTGAACGAGGAGAGCAAAGAATTTACTTTCCCCTTAACAACATCAACAGTGGTTTACATATCTGTTGAAATTTCTCTCCAGGCATCGTATTTTTTAATTTTGTTGTGGTAATACTTGTGACTATTCTGCCTTATCTGCGACTTTAATTTATATGATTCAATTAACAGTAAACACTTTTCACTATCCCAGCCCATAGTTTTACTAATTCTATAATTTAAAATGCACTTAAAATTGAAACTGTTCGGAATACTCACAACTGTTGTTGAACCTATCTTCACTGAACGGGCACTGCCCGCGCACGAACAACGAATTCCTTTGATGTACCGGCCGCAAATCAATGTTCGTGCTCGCTATTCTCGTCTCCACCGGACAAATATTTCAAACATTTGCAAATATTTTGCGCGTTTCGTGGATCCCCATATTAAGGCCAGGCTCGCTCATTGGATTTACTGTCAGGCGATTTTTATTTGTTGACGCAAATGGAACGCTATTTTTCAATTAGAAGCAGCGTACATGACACGAAAAATATCAGCAACAAAAAATTTGTAATCAGACCCGTTTTTCAACGGACGCAACTGTTAAAAAAAATAATAGACTGCTCTGCTGCTGATAAATCATAATTTATGAGCATTATGTAGTTAATTAATGTTAGAAATATTTGTACACAGAAAACCTTATTTGAGAGGATGAAAAACGGCTAAGATCCTACGTAAATCTGCAGAACTTTTTATTACTATTCTATTTTTAGTTTCCTGTATTATAAAACACTGACCCATCAGTACTAATGTATGATAGCCTTCAGAAGCCATTAACTAGTTAGCTGAAAAGGACACCCCTTTATAGTGGATGAAACGATTACCCAAGCAACTTACAAACGAAAGATTCTTACTTAATAGTTTAAAAAAAAAAAAAAAAAAAAAAAAAAAGAAATACAGGTACGTATGCCTTTCATGAAGCATGTAGCGTCCCATAACGGAACACCCACATCTCATTATGGGGAAAATCTTTACAAGCACAGAAGTTATTTAAGTCACAAAAACTTGCTCAAAGGGGTATTTGCGGAAAAAAGTCCCATGGACGTGTACTCACAATTCCAGCACAGTACACATACTCCCTACTATCTTTTGTAGTGTTAGATTCATCTTAGCCTCCATTGAGACATACATTAAAACTAGGAATAAGTATTATAATTCACAAAGTCGTTGTCAATTGTGCAGAAAGGGAAAAATTCACTGTAGCTACTTATTCCATTTCTTAGCACAGGAAATAAAAAGTTATGTACGAAAACGTAATAGATTTAGAACCTAACAGAAAGAATTTTCTTCTTAGGATCTCGTAACTAAAGGTAACTGACAAAATACTATATGTTCTTGGGATGTAGAAGGGGAAGGTGACAGAGTTATTCACATTCGTTAAGATAGTATATGATTTTCTGTTTGTTCAAACTGCAGTGCTTAATTAGAATATCTGACACTGGATTCATATATATCGGTGGAATCAACATGGGAAGTTATGCGTTTGCAGTTAACATTGGAAATTCAGTGGGATGTTTAGTAACTAACCGGTGATCAGAAGCTGGTAATATTACTGATTCGTTAATAAGTATGAGTATTGTCCCATATCCACATGACTCTTTACACATGACATAAAAGCGAGCACTTCTAATACAACCACATATTTTCAATTCCTGTAGCTAATGTTTACAACAAATCTGTGACACTTGGATTGCAAGAAGAAATAATTTTGCAAATTACCCCACTTCAATATCCATTAACCAAGTTCCATTTTGATTGATTTGTCAATTAAATAAAAATATATACTCAACATCTTCCGCCAAGCATTATCGATTTCATGTATCAACTGGAATTGAGGAAATAAGTCTTTCACCTGGTCTGGTAACTTGTGGGCAGTATAACATCGAAATCAGTGTAGGTAGTAGGGGGCAGGTATACCGTAAATCCCCCCCTCCCCCCGACCACCCCGTGTGAGTTTGTCACTTTGGTATGTCACTACCGAGCGTGGTGGTGTAACGGATAGCGTTCTGGCCTCGCATTCGGGAGGACGGCGGTTCGAATCCCCGTCCGGGCATCCAGATTTGGGTTTTCCATGGTTTCCCCAAATCACTCCAGGTGAATGCCGGGATGCTTCCTTCAAAAGGCCATGGCCGAATTCATTCCCATTCCCCCATTCCTTGCCCCCATCCTTTCCCGTCTCTAAAGACCACGTTGTTAAAAAGGGACGTTAAACTGTTTTTTAAAAAAAAAAAAAAAAAAAAAAAAAAAAAAAAAAAAAGGTATGTCACTGGGCGCTTTTGTCATACATTGGAGCTACAGTCAGTCTGCACCTGTTGCCATTTTGTTGTAGTTTGAATGTTTTTTTTTTTTTTTATTTTATTGTTGCGGCTTCTCATCTACATCTACATCTACATATATACTCTGCAATTCACAAAATTGTGGGTGGCAGAGGGTGCTCAGCACCAAAGCTAATCTCTTTGCTGTGCATTCCAATCCCTAATGCATAACTCATAAGCAGTGCTCGGAAGTTAGTCGAGCTGAATAGCCTGCTGCACGGTCGTCAATATTTCGTGGTTGTGTAGGAATTTACGTTTTTGTATCGTTTCATCATATAGTTTTAAGAGTTATATTTTAATGGAAAAGAGAGCCGCGAGTGAAAAAAAGTGTTACACTTCTTCCTCAAGTTGTCAAAAACGGAAGAGTAAAGCTGATAAAGATAACGTTGCGAAAAAGAGAGAGACATTATTACCTTTTGTGCCACTCGCTAAGCCAGCAATGTCAGCGAAGTCAGAAGGATGCGGAGATGACGTCGAGGTTTCCTTTATCGATACTATTCAGAATTAGGATTATCATTGACAAGGTAAGTTGTTAGTCAGTTTTACTTATAACTGATTACGGTCGTTGTAATGTAGTTAGTTAAGAACTAAGAACTATCCCCTCGTACAAAAGTTAGTGCCATTTTTCTTAAATTTGCAATAAAATTATTATTTCGCAGATGCTGATACGCAAGAAAGCTGTTGTTTACAAGCTTCTGTATAACCGGCAGCGCAGAAATTGGACCACGTCGATCAAGAGTACAGTAAAGGTTGGCATTTGCATTAAGTTGCTAAAAAGTGAAAGTGATAACATTAGTGCAAGCGACAGTGATAGGGGCGATATCCTTTCGGAAAGTGAACATGTTTTAAAGGCCAGTTGGACAGGGATTAAGAATTTTTTAGATTTTGATATAGATTTGTGGAGTGAAAAAAAGCGCTTCAGTAATGTAGAAGCAGAAGAAGCAGAAGAAGCAGTTAGGCGAGGACCTGAGCAAACACCGAATAGACCGCCGCGGGACCGAAAAAGTAATCACCCTTTCCCTTCAAATGTGTTTGAACCCATCTTGAAAAATGGGAAAGTTTGTATGGAGCAAAGAAAAGCAAGCATTGTACTGCTTTGCTTGTAACGTAGGGATGTCTCTAAATCTAATTTGGCTTTAAACTATAGTTGGGGATTATCAAGAGGCTGGAAAAAACTAAAACAAAAAGTGAGTGAACATGAGAGCAGCGCTTATCACAAAACATCATACTTAGAATGGCGCAAATTAGAAAATGCGCTAAATAGTAGTTCAGCCATAGAAAATCTTTTAGACCGAAATATTGTAAGAGAAGAGCAGTATTGGACCAAAGTATTGCATCGCCTAATCGAAGCTATTCTTTTCCTTACAGAAAAAGGTTTAGCTTAGAGAGGTGATGGTGACTTATTCGGAGATCGTCGAAATAGCAATTTTTTTGGTATCTTAGAGTTTTTGGCGAAATTTGATCCCATAATGAAAGAGCATTTTAAAAAATTGAAGCGTCGCAACAAGGAGGGAAACGTATGGTTCAATATCTGTCGCATGATATTCAGAACGAATTTATCGAAATAGCTGGAGAGTTTGTTCGTCAAACTATTTTAACTATTTTAACATAATAAATACTTTTCTGTTATAGTCTATGCAACTCCAGATGAAGCCCAAACAGAGCAAAATGTTTTTATACTGCGCTACGTCGCCCTTGATGAAGAAAACTAATACAGAATTAGAAAGTGTTTTCTTGTCTTCGTTGATTGTGAAGAGAAGACTGGTCAGGCAATCGCCATAATGGTCTGCAATGAGTTGAAACGTGGCTTACAGCTTTCAGACGTCGTGGGCAGGGTTATGACAACGATGGCACCTATCAGGGAGCTCAAATATATATGTTAAAAGAAAATCCTCTGGCAAGTTTTTCTTCTTGTGGCGCTCATTCATTAAATCTTTGTGGAGGTTTTGCTCAGATATAACCACTTTTTTAATTGTTTTCAAAAACGTATAAGTTTTTTCATTCTAGTCCCAACAAATGTAGATGAAACATCAGAAGATTTAAACCTGCACCAGAGGACAGTTTTAAAGTAAATGTTTTTAATATTATTCTAGATATAGGGGAAACTTAACAATAAGGTATGCTGCCATAGACAACATTATGGATACATTTGGTTTCTTATAGAACTACATAAGCCTAGGACATTCTACACTATCAGAGCACGTGGGATACATGGCATTTTTGTACAGTGTGGACGTTAATAAGCAGGATTTAAAAGAAGAAATTTTGCAGTTTAAAAAGATTCGCACAACTAATTTTGGATCTAAGCCACTTCCCCCTTTGCGCCTCCATTATTTTCTACATATTTTTGTCATCTCACTGGCAGTTTCTTAAATTCTTCGTATTAGAATTGTTTAGGACATTTACGTAGTCAATCGCGAGTGAAATTTTGTACCCCTTCACTGTCTAAAAGTTTCTCTTGATCTAAATTTCATTTTCGAAACTGTAATAAAAGTGTTATTGTGAAGACGCAGAACGTGCGAATCGGTGTTTTTCGTCTTTTGGATCTCAAGACCTCTCTTATCTTGGATGAGGATTCAAAACATTATGCAGCGTTGATAGCTCGCCGTTAATCGGAAAATCGGCATGCACAACATTAGCACCCCTAAAGACAAAATGAGAACCCTGGCAGTAAAGAAACGAGTTTTTCCTTCACCGAAACTGCTTTCCACTTACCTAAGATATTCCGCACTCCATCTCTCAATTTTAGAAGAAAAATAATGTATCGATGATTCATTTCATGTCAAAATCACTACATATCAAAAAATTTAAACGATCGTTTTCTAGGGATTTCTTTTTTGCAATATCACGCAAAAAATTTCGAACCGATATGAATGGGGTTTTACCGTTTGAAAGCTGAGGATCTATCAAAACTGCAGTCTGTCTTCTGACTCGGCTTTGTTGTAGAATGGCCAAAGTGGTTCATCCCATGTAATTTTTATCATTAATATACGTGCAACAGACAAAATAATATAAAGAATTTGTGTATGTTAAGTTTCGTAACTAGCCGAAACGAGAGACGGACGGTGGGGGGTCCGACGCCAGGTATAGACAGATTTTTTTTTTTTTTTTTTTTTTTTTTTTTTTTTTTTTTTTTTTTTTTTTACTTTACGCCTCGTCGAGATCATTAGATGCGGGATGGGACTTGGGACAAGAAACGGGAAGGAATTAAGCCATCGCCTTTTTTAGGAAGCATCCCGGCATTCACCTGGACTGGTTTGGGGAGACCATGAAAAACCCAAATTTGGATGCCCGGAAGGGGATTCGAACCGACGTCCTCCCGAATGCGATACCAGAGAATTAATAGAGCAGAGTGAGGCATAGTCGGACGGGACATTGACTGAGGTAGTTGAACAGTCAGCTACATGAAGGGGCCGGCCCTGGCAGTGTAGGGGCTAGCACGCTGGCCTCGCATTGTAAGGGCCGCCGGTTCGAGTCCGGCCGCGGGCATGGGTGGTTTTAATTAAGCGTTGTGTTCGTCTTGTGCTGTCCTTACTGTAGTGTCTACAATGTCATTATTAATGCCTGATACAACAGTTGGTACAAAAACAAATTCGAGCTGGCTAAATGGTCGCAAAGACAGAAGGCCATATTTAAAAAAAAAAATAAAATTAAACTACATGAAGGATACCAACTGAAAGTTTCCGCAGGAAACGGTTTCTTGCAAACTTGACCAGCCAATGGAAACGCAACTGAGATAGAGACTTTCCGGCGAAGCCAATATTAATGTAAAAACCACCACGTAATGATACTTTTTCTGTGAGTTTTGTGGCAATGGTGCGGGTATGCTGGAGAAGTGATAGGGCCTGGGGTAAAATAGCAGAAACCACGAAGGACGGTAAGACACATGGTGCTAGGCGTTCGAAGTGAGAGGACATACACTTGGTGCCAGGCATTCAACGCGAGAGGGCACACACTTCATACCAGGCTTTCGGGGAAGGAACTCTTGGAGTGTCGCTGGACTCCGCTAAGTAAAGCTGCGTTCCCACGGCGCCTTGTAAGGGAGGCCGCACCTCTTTAGCCGAAGTGTAGGGATCAGCGCGCGCCACAGGTTAGCCCTCGCTACCTCGCCGCCACCTCCCCACCACGTTGCCTAGTGTCGTTTGGGCTACCATCCAACATGCCACGTGAAGGAGAATTCGTTGTTGTTTCTGCAGCCGCTTTTGTACTATTCGGTGCGTACTGTTTACTGAAAAAAGGTAAAAAGAAGAAGAAAAGACGCTGGTGGGTGTCATCATTTAATAAGAATCGGTCGAGGTGAGTTATTGTTCCATATAATTTAAACAGATGGTTAATTTATTCCATTAATTCTACAAATAAACACATTTTTTTTAAAAAAAGTTCAGATACAATGGACCCGATATGTTAAGTGAATTTGATAAAGAACCAAGTCACAAATTTGAAAAATTTCTGTAGAATTTCTACAAAAGACTATGAATTTCTTCCAAATAAAATTGGCATTCACATTGCAAAAAAATCATACAAACATGAGAAAGTGTATTCCTGTTCAAGAACGGCTTGCAATTGCCCTAAGATTTCTGGCAACCGGAGACAGCTACCATAGCCTCTCAAATCTTTTTGAAGTTTCTGTACAAGCCGCTTCAAGGCGTGTTAATGATGTTTCCAGAGCATTGTCACAGGAATTATCACAAGAAACAAAAGTAAGCAGTATTTATTGTAGAAGGTATTTATTACGAATAAATACTAACTTATTAAACACAATTAAGATAAACATTAATCAGGGTATTAAATTGAATCACTTAAGCATATTTTCAGCTTCCAATTCGAAAAATTGTTTCAACTGTTTTTTTTAAAAAGTTACTGTGTTTTTGTAACTGGTCGTAGATGGTTTTAACTAGGTGACTATTGTGAATTATTACAGTTTTTCGTGTCTGATGGTGGTTGTGAAGAAGGAGATGAATCGAAATTTGGTGACTGTTGTGAATGATTAGAATTTTCCATGTTTGATGATGGTTTTGAGGAAGGAGATGAATGGAAACTTGGTAACGGTTGTGAATAGTTGAGATGTTGCGTGTATTGTAATGGTTTTGTAGAAGTACATTGATGGTGGGAATTATAATTGAAGGGCTGTGACTGTGAATAGAAACTTGGTAACTGTTGTGAATAGTTGAAATTTTGCATTTGTTGTAATGGTTGTGGAGAAGCACATTGATCCTAGGAATTATGAATAAAAGCCTGTGACTGATATATTTGTGTTTCGTTTTTCAACTGATAAATTAATCTATCAATTTCAAGCATCGCAATTTCTCGTACTTTCTCCTGCAATCCTCTCAGTTTTTTGCACAATAAATCCGTACAGAAGGCACAATAATCTCGCTCTGGCTTTTGGCTCGTTTGCTTAAAATACTTATAGGCTTCATCCAATCTTTTTCGTTACCTTCTCTCTTTGAAAGTTTTGGAAGATTTTTTGGTTCTTTAAACGATTGTTCATATCCTCCAGCATCTTCCTATTTATTTTCATCGATTTACTTATCATTTTCTTCGATATCTTCTTTATATTCAGAGTCCTAAAAAAAAAAAAAAAAAAAAAAAAAAAAAAAAAGCTACTTGCTAAACTACTTAATTTGTTTGTTTCAATTGCCTCGATCATCATCTGAGTAGTTAAAGATAGAAAAAGAATTCAGCAAAATTTGGAATTTTCCTCATTGCTATGGAGCACTGGACGGCAAACATATTTTAATGCAAAGTCCTATAGTGGTTCAGAGTTTATCAATTATCATCTCGAAAATCTTAGTAACACCGTCGGTAGAGTGCAGCAGCAGCTGCTTTTTTTTTTTTTTTTTTTTTTTTGGTCACGCTCCTTATGTGGAATGCATGGAATGGTAGCAAACCTTAGGGGGCATCCACAAATTACGTGAGGTGTTTTTCCGGATTTCTGGACCCCCCCCTCCCCCTTGGTGAGATTTCGTGAGATCTGGCCGGACCCACCCCCCCCCTCTGGTGAGATCAGGTCCGTGAGAACCCCCCCCTAGAAATCGCACTCGAAACTTTTGTAGACCTTTTTTTTTTTTTTTTTAGGTCTCACCCTAACTTTTTCACGAAATACCCTCCTAAAATCGACTTAGGCGCAAATTTTAGACCTTTTTTTTGGCTCTAGTATCCCCAAATTTTTCGCAAAATCTCACGTGAGATTTCCGTAGCCCCCCCCCCCCTCCCCCCTGGTGAGATTTGGTGAGATTTCGCCGGACCCCCCCCCTATTTCACCTCACGTAATTTATGGACGCCCCCTTAGTCTGCAGTTGTGCGCTGAATACTGGCCACATCTTGTGACTATCGAAGAATGCGTACGGTGTCTTTGCGTGATGAATCACATTAGCAAATTATTAAAGAAGCCATTCTCGCTACTATCTTACGAAGAAAAAGTTAGGGAAACCTAAGCCAAATTTAAATATTTCGTATCGTCTAAACTATCTCGGCTGAGGGAATTTAACCATGTTGTGTATTTAAAAAATAACTGGTTGTGCTGTTGCAATGTGAAAAATACATTTTTCTGTTTTCCATGTGTTCTGTTCGGTGGTGAATTTAATTGGTCACGTGGTGGATTATTTCGACATGTGGCATTATTTTGTGAAATAGTGTTAACCAAAAAACAAAGTTCTTATCATTTAACAAAGTTTTATATGCATATGCTTGTTGAAGAGTAGAAGGCAAACGTGGATTTGGTTCACATTACAGGAAAAATTAAGACCCGCGAAAAATCGGCACTTTATATTAATAATGTGCTTAGTTTGAAATGCTTGGAAAAACAAACATTCATAATCAACTTAATTGTCAGCGCCACCTCGCTATTGTTATACATAACGAATAAGTGGTTAAGAACAGGTACTTTCTAAATTTAATTATAAATTGTGTGCGTTTTTGTGGTGCTCTGGAACTTGTTTTGCGAGGACCCATTGAAAGTAATGAATCCGATAATAAAGGAGTGTTTCGTGAATTAATTCATTTCAGTTCGGAGTTGGGCAAAGAGTTGAAAAGTCATTTTCAAGGACCCACAGCATTTAAAGGCACCAGGAAAACCATTTAGAATGAATTGCTTGAGTGTATGTTGAGTATATATCATGAAGAAATTCGAAAAGAAATCGACAATGTTGAATATAGCCACGATAGCCGAGTTTCAGTTATAGTGTTGCACTATATTGTTGGTGGAAAACCTGTAGAAAGATTTTGGAAATTCGCGAACCCAGATGGCCAATCATGTTACTGCTATTGCAGATTGTATTGTGCAAGAACTTGACACACTGATTGGAAAATCACCAGAAAAATTAATTGCTCAAAGTTACGATGGTGCCTCCGTAATGAAAGGAAATTTAAACGGCGTGCAGAAAAGAATTAAAGACATATATCCTCGCTTAAATTTTATTCATTTTTATGCACACCAAAAAAGTCTTTAAATGTTAAAAGCGGCCTCCATCAATCGGATAGTGCGCATTTTTTCCGCAAATCTTTCCGGAATTTGTTCTTTCTTTTCAAGTTCGTCTCAAAGAACAAAAGTTTTAGATGAGATTTTGCAGAAAAGATTACCACATTCATCTGAAACCAGGTGGAATTTTCATTCTCGAGGAGTCAAATGTATTTACGAATATATAAATAATTTAATAGATGTAATGGAAACCATTGAAAACACCAGAGAAATACGTTTGCCTTCTACTCTTCAACAAGCATATGCATATAAAACTTTGTTTTTTGGCTAACACTATTTCACAAAATAATGCCAAATGTCGAAATAATTTTTAAACAACTACAAAAGTTAAAAAATTAAAGTAATTATGGAGACCTTTGAAACTTCCATTCAAAGAATTAGATACGAGAGCAGGCCGGTGATATTGATGAAGTTGATGAGTGTGAAAAAATTCCTGGGAAAAGTCGGCGATGTGATGATTCTGAGAACCGAAAGAGACAAGCTTTAGAAGTCTGTGATCTCATGTTTCTGAAATAAAAACTAGATTTCAGTTTACGGGACATCTCGCAGCATCAAATTTATTTGATATCGAAGAATTTAAAAGTTATCAAGCAAAATTTCCTGACGAATCCCTCAGTGAAATGGTAAAGGAGAACCCGTTTTTGGAAGAGAAAAGATTGCAGGGTGAACTGGAAGTGAGTTATTCGAGACCAGAATTAAAAGCTATTTCTGGTGCCGTTCAATTTTTATCATCCACTATTGAAAATAACCTGACCGATAAACATCAAAATTATTAAAACTGTTGATAACAATGCCAATGTAAACATCAGAAGCTGAAAGATGTTTCTCTATGATGAAAAGGGTAAAAACATTTCTCAGAAACTTGATGAAAGAGGACCGAATCACCGCTGTAGCCATTGCTTTCTTGCGAAAAATCATTTGTGAGTAACATAGACAATTTCAACAAGAAAGTTATTGATTTATTTGCCAACAGAAAAATGTACTTTCCATATCTCTCGTTTTAGTGCCTTAATTCATTGAGATAGTGACTCTTAATATTATTTTCTGTGACTTAATGTGTAGATAAATCTTCAACTATATTATTGAACATGATATTTCCTCACAAACTGCTGCTGAACGTTCACCCCTCCAGTATGGTGAGTCATTGAAGATTAAACCAAATTCTATTGATTTTTATTGCATGTCCTTACTACATTGTTTTGAATTTCTTTTAGAAGAAAACACCTCTGTATATTCTTTGCTGAATATTGCTTTGAGCAATGCAGGAATTCAACTACTTGCCCCTGAAGTTTTGTCAATGCGAGAAGGCAATATTTTCTCTATTTCTTAGTTCCTTCCAAGGAGTATGAATACATGTGGCAGAAAACGACTCTCAAACTAAATGTGTTCCACTGTCGTGAAGGGTGTGCCATTGCCGTCGTGGTTATTTAAGACAATGGCTGTGTCCTGTAGGCAGAAAGTATGGGTCCCCAGGCACTCAAAGTTCTTGGAACCCTCTGTTTTTTTAACTATATTTTGTAAGAACAAAGATAAGATTTCGTAGATGATTAATTCACTAGGTCATATTTTTCATACAATTGAACAAACGAATTTTACATTTTATGATATTTTGAAAACTGTTTTTATTTATCTTGCACTACAATGAAACCAAAAAAATAATCTGAATGCTTTTTATAATTTTTTTATCGTTTTATTTTGGATTATTCTATTCATTTTTTAGTATTTTTATTCAATTAAATATATTAACTCTCATAGTGAGCCTTAAAAATCGGGAGCGCCAGTTTACTGCCTAGTCGTACCTATTGGGTAATCCCAAGTAGTTCAACTACTCGATTTTTGGCCAGTCAATCATTGTTACCTCTTGATCATTTTCCATTCATTTTCTTCAATTACAAAATCATTTCTTCAATCCGGCAGCACGCGCTGGTAAAGAGACAGTCAAACGTAGTAAATGTTTAAGTTGCCTAAATTCTTAGTCAACACTGAACACAAAAAAATTTAATTCGTCGAAAAATGTCAATGTTTTCACTACCTAAGCGAATCACTTCGGCCTCCACTGCAAGGAAGTATAAGTGATGATGGCGTGTTCAGAAATACAGAATTATACAAAAAAAAATGTAGCAATTAACTAAATTTTCCACCAGCTGACTGTTTGCCACTGAACGAAACGCCACTGCCGTAGGCCTCGTATCCACTTGAGCGCGCTCAGGCGAATGAGCCGCTTAGTGAAGCGAGCGGCTCAAGTGTGGACGTCTGAGCACGCTCGTAGCGAACGACAGCGAGCGAGCTCGGGGCGAGCCGATCGGTTGTCGGTATTTTGGAATGCTCAAAGGCGAGCCAGTGTTTGTTCGGCACCCAGTGTGGACGATATTTGGCGGTTTCTACAATGAGCGCGAGCACGTGGAACAATGAAACTTGTTTAACTCTAATTGATGCGTATGAATCAAAGAGGGTGTTATGGGATAGCTCCAGTATTATAATCGAACTAAAAAATAAGGTGCATGGCGTGAAATCAGCGAGTTATTAAACTTTAGTATTGATGATGTAAAGAAAAAAATAATAAGCCAGCTAGGGTCATTCAGGCGAGCACGATCAAAACAGAAGCGAACTTGTATAACGGGAAGTGATAAGTCTTTTTTACACGGACCTGATTACCAACGACTTCCAATCTGCGTGGAAGTATCGGCTGTCACCAACTAGCCCTGATGATTGGTTCTTCTTCATTAACATCCACCTGGACGACCAAGATTTCAGCTGGCAGTTGCCAACAGACAACTTTGAAGTCTTTCTATGGGTCCTGTCCGACCGGAAGTATAGCCATCTCACCAACAAAATGGTGCGCCCCAAGTGCAAGACTTGGCCAGAAGCGCTGGTACTTCCGACGGTACTGCATCCAGACTTCACCATGGACAGCCACATCAACTTCCAGAGAAGAAGGTTCCTGACCATGCCTTTCCACCCAGAACCGACTGCGCCATCACCACACCAGTGCCAGGAATGGCTCTACATCACTGACGACGCAGACCAGCACCCTGCAAACCAGGTTGAAACAACCAACAGCGGGGTGGAGCAACCAGCAAGTATCGAGGAAGCGATGGACCAAGACGTTCAACTCGACTCCAACGCTGAGGCAGAGCAGGCTACGGCACAAGGCCCTGTACTGCCTGTCACCGCCCTATATGAAGGCAACTTCATGGAGCTGGTAGCAGCTTTCTTGGAGGAGAAAGCCACGCATATCCTGAGCTTCCCAGTCCAAGGGGGACTCCGCTTCCTGCCGCAACACCCGGACCAGCTGCAGTTATTGCAGAAATTTCTGGAGGGAAATGGCATCCGCCACTCCTTCCAGACTCAAAGACGTCCAAACAAGCTGTTAATCCGTGGGCTGCCTGCGGAGACCAAGGAGGAAGAAATCGCTAAGGAGCTAGCAAATGACGGCATTATTGTCACAAACCTACACCAAATGCGACGCCCAGGAACCGAGGAACGCCTCCCGCTCTATGCCTTCCAGCCGGACAGGCCACTGAGGTGGGAGGAGAGGCCTCAGCAACTACTTGGGCGCAGAGTCCGCGTCGAAGCGAAGAGGAGGCCTCCACTAGCGCTCGCCCAGTGCTTCAGATGCCAGCGGTTCGGCGGGCACCTGGCCCGCGACTGCACGGAGGAGGAGCGCTGCGTGAGGTGCGGAGGCAATCATGGACTTCCTGATTGCCACGTTCCCCGCGATGCAGAACCCACTTGCTGCAACTGTGGCGGAACCCACGCAGCTTCATACAGTGGGTGCATCGCTAGGAAGAATCTCCGCAAGACGCCGCCACAGAAAAGGGCACCCGTCACCACTGCAGACCCAGAAGCTGACATTGCAAGCGACAAAAAGACAACAGCGCCAAGAGGGACAACAGGCCACGCAAGGAAACCCCGCCAACAGCAACCAGGCGGACAGCAGGCACCAAGACGAGAGGACGGGGAAGCAAGCGCCCTCCCTCCAAGCCGGACACAACCGCTGACGTGCAAAGTCTGATGAAATCGATGGCAGACGCCATCACTAAACTGCCACAAATTGTAGCCGAAGCGACTGCGCAAGCAGTTGCGGCGGCAATTTCAACACGCTAGCCGGCAAATCACACCATGCCAGCAAAAAATAAATAAAAAAGTAAAAATAAAAAAATAGCCCAACCGAAATTACAATATTAAAAAGTAAGGAAAATAAAAAACCTGTAATAAGAAAATCGATGAAGGCAATGCCAAAAAGGCAAACACTTCAACAAATGAATTCCCTAGCCCAAGGGCTAATGAAGAACGATGGAGCTCTAGCTCTAGCGTGAATTAAATTATTAAGATAATTTCTTTGCTGACGATGACTTTCTCCAATCCATCAACATGGTAATTTTCTTCTCTGTTTTGACATCGCATGGATAATAATAAAGGCCGCAGCTACGCGTGACGACACGTCAATAGCCGAGCGTTTTCTGAGCAGTGACACCAGGCTCGTTCGACCATAATTTCCTTTTCCTTGAGCACGCTCAAATTAATGAGCGGCTCATTCGCCTGAGTGTGCTCAAGTGGATACGAGGCTGTATATTTTCGTAGCAGATGGCGTATTTGCTCTAAGTCAAAATGTGATGAAACCATATCCTGGAACTCATAATAAAGGATCAAAAGAGCGCGTGTTTAATTATTGGCTTTCACGAGCTTGACGAATAGTTGAAAACGTTTTTGGTATTATGTCTCCTGTTTTTAGAGTCCTCAGAAAACTTATGCTAATACAACCAGACAATGTTACTGACGTTGTTATGACATGTGCTTTATTACACAACTTCTTAAAACGCTCTAAAAAGTCAAGATTAGTATACACTCCCGTTGCAGAAAAAGAAGTTGGCGTGGTGCAACCTGTTTCGTGGCGTAGTGACCAAGAAGGAATTACTTCATTACAACCGCTAAGAAATGTACCAAGGAAACCTCCGCTTTCTGCCAAGGTTGTAAGAGACCATTTTGCTGAATTCTTTAAAACGAATGGCGCAGTTGTATGGCAAAATATTGTAATTAAGACAAGTAATCTAATTTTGTTTTAGAAAATAATAACTGAAACATGTATTAATGCTAAAAATGGATAATTAATTGTCTTTCAATGATTTATAACAGATTTACAATGAAAATAACGTTGGTGGAGATTAATTTAACGGTCAGACATTATATAACAACATCGGAAACCATAAAAAGAATAGAATCCTATTAAATTGTTTTAGAAGTATTGTTAACAGATTTATCTAATGTTTACTTACACTGCTGTGGTGCAGTATACACTCTGGCTTTAAAATATCTCAATTACTGGCAAACAGCTAATTTTGGCAAAAAAAATATGTTCTCCCGCTTTTTTCTACTTCATTATTGAATTATTTTGTTTGAATAAAAATTAACATATGTGTTAACACCAGTAAAATATCCCTCAAATTCAATAACTTTTTTAAAAACAGTTGGCACTATCCTTGAATATCGAAAAAAATACTATTACATTCGAGGAGGTGGCGAACAAAACGTAATAATTACATAAATTCAAATTTTACAGGAAGAGCAAAAAACTAAATGACATTCTTGCAGGTAGATTTAGGGGTGGTTTTTTATTTACTCATTTGGTGTTTTGAGCTCTATTTAATATAATGTAAAATCCAAATTTCTATCACAAATAAAACGTAAGATATTCAAATTTGAAAAAAATCACTTATGCCGTTTTGATTGCCACCGATGCAATTATTACGTTTTGACTGCCACCAGGGTGCAAATAAACCATTTTGATTGCAAACGCTAAGTTATTTGAAATTTATGTTAGGGTAATTAAAGCATTAATTGTTTAGGAAACCTTTATTTAATCTACTCTATTAACATTTTAAATTTTTAATCATTAAAAATTTAAGTCTCATCTGAAAAAAAGTAACTACTTCCATAAATTAAAAAAAAAAAAAATTGTCGAAGCAGATGGATAAAGATTTCTCTAGTCTCTGCTCACTGATTTTGTGAAGCGACTTAGAGCGTAATTTATGGCTTTTTAACTTTGTCCGAGTCTTCTCCTTTTCTTCTGAGATCTCTTGTAATCACCAAAAAAATACAAGTGCTGCAGACATCTGTCACGGAATCCAGTGTCTAAATGCTACTGAAATACTATTCTAAACATCGTATGCTAAGGCATTTATCTGCATCGTACTATTCATTGTATATCTGATGCAATTTTTTTACATTAAATTAATGACTTAAGTAAACCCGGTTACATTTTCCCCCGTAATAGTGAAGTTCTTTTGCTGGCAGCGGAATAATAAAACGCCGTACGCTTTCTTTTTGATTGGAAAATTTCATACTCTTATGATCACATTCCAGTTTTTCTGTAGGTATTACTTCACATCGGTCAATGGTTTTGGAGACGCTGTTAAACCGGCGTTAGTGATTGACAAGCTTCATAAAAAAGGCTTTAAAGACTAGTACGATATTTTTCCTGTATGGATTTAAGAGCAAGCAACAGAAAAATTCCGCTTTTTAATTGATGTCACTTCAGATCGTTTTGTAGGTACTGTCGAAATCAGCAGTGATAAGTAAGTACACCTGTTACTTTATTTTTCCCTTTTTTGAGTTTAACAATATCTGTTTCGAAGTATATCAACTGTTTGAACCTCTTATTATATGAACATAGTATTTCGAAACTAAGGAGTGTAAAGTGCAAAAATATATATAAAAAAGAAAAAATGCATGTCACTTATTTCATTTTGAATGACATCTGACAAATATGTATCAAAATTATTCTGTTTTGAACGAAATCGGTCTCGTGTCTTCAAAGCTGTTGAAAATTTACTGCAGTTATTCCGTTTTGATCGAAATCACAAACTCTGGGCTCACTTTTAGTACGATTTTATGCCGTTTTGCTCGAAAACGACTTTAGATTCAGATTCAGCAGGTCAAAAACAACCGGATTAAAAAAAAAAATTGCCTTTGGCCGGAAGTGTAATTATTCCGTTTTGTTCGCCAGCTCCTCTCATAAAAATAACTTTACTTCATAGCTACACGAGTAGTATTCATTGAGAAATCAAAGTGAAAACAGAAACAAATGCGTGCTGAGGATTAATTTGGTTATTTCTAACCAGATTGTTCCTTGGAGCATATGTGTACTAAGTTACGTGTAAATTGCTCCACATAGTCTATAATTATGCTGTGACACACAGAGGCTTCAAAAACTTCAAACGTTAAATCACACACAAACTTTTAAAAATATATCACGTTAAAACGCTTCAAACACACAAACTTATATATATAAGACGTATTTACCTCCAAATTCTTCGTTTTTCTCGGATTACATACAGTATCCAGAAATGACATAGCACTATAATACAGCCAATCAGGCTTATAAATATCGCCTGCACCTCTGCCTGTCTTCATAGATTCTTTACCTTTACTGCATAGCTTCCTAGATGTCGACATTAAGTTAACCCTTTTCTTCTTTACTTCTTTAATCAGAATGTTATCATCCTTTAATTTACTTTTAATTCTAGTCCACGCATTGTAGAGATCGTTTCTGTTTTTATGCTCTGCGGTATTGGTATTCCACATAGCCGGTTCGTCTTCGTATGCACTCAAAAACTCGAAAACCATTTCATTTGAGCACTCCATATTAATCACGCACAAGTCAACAGGGCCGGCGTTAGGGGGTGAGGGAGTAAGAGGGTTAAATGTACCCCGTCTCGCCGGCTGATGGGGGACCCGATCACCGGCTGTAGGGGCTTTCCAGGCCAAGAACCAGCCTAACGCGCTCGGCAAGTTGTAGAGCCAAATAAAAAAAAAAAAAAGTTCGCCCTTTTGGCCTGAGGGAAGGCTAAGAACGCCGGGCCCCAAACTCCTAGCCCCGGCCCTGCAAGTCAACAGCACAAAAATACGGTCCGAAATGAAATGAAGTGACACATTCACTGGCACAGAGCACTTTACAGCAAGAGAAGGGGTGTACATCTCTGCTGCAAACCGATGGCAACAGCGCACTACTACCCACGCCTTTGATGTTTACCTACAGAAAGCGGATAGATGCCCGTCATACCCGCCAGCAGAGGCGGCTCCATTCCCACGACGCGTTGTTGGGTATTCGTCCGGCGTGGCGCGGTCTCAATTACAAGGCGCCGTGGGAACGCAGCTTAGTTTGAAAAGCCGAGAGCAGTTTCTTGTTATAGAAATAATCAATAATTTTATTAAACTTCCACTCACCACATTAGATGAATAGTCTGGAAAACATCCTGGCGTCCGATATTTCATATTGATGCAATAAGCATGACTTATCATCAAATCATTGTAAAAGTAAAGGTCGTTCTCTCTTTGTAAAAGTAAATCAGATAGATGATTTTGAAGAATTTTTTCATTTGCTTATAAAATTCCGATAAGTTCATTGTTCTCATTATAGTTTGTGTTTTATTATATTACTTTCATTTTCCTGGCTAATGTAAGGCCAGGCAGTGCTTTTTATTTAAATGTGATGTTTATTGTATTCATACTAGAGGTAAATATTGTAATGTTACATCTGGTTTGAGAATAAATAACAGTTGTTTATCAATGTTAAAAGAAACTGTCTGTGTTATAGAAGTGAGCAGACGTAGACAGGAAGGGAGCGAGATCTCAAGATGCTTACCACACACAAAGAAAGGTCCGGTTGAGTAGAGGTCTCCTCAAGCCTGACGGCTGAAATTATGTTGGCCAAAGGCAACAGAGAAGAGGAACTATGTGTCACGCTCGGGAGATAAGGGTGCTTCAGACGTGTTGTGAGTGTTGCTGGTCGTCTGATGGAGGACTGTGGTACTGTGGCAAGATGTGTTCCAGGGTGGTGTGAGGGAGAGACCACTGATGATGAGGATTGTTGGCTGAGAGTCGGATGAGTCAGGTGGTTTCGAGTAGGAACGTGGACCACGGCTGCAGGCGGTTTGGCGATCGAGTCTCACCTGTGAAGTCGATGGAGACGGGCTGCTACCAGCAGTTTGAATACGCGACGCCACACCGAACAGGTTAAGGCGCAGTGGGCGTTCGACTCGAGAGCTGTTGCAGTCCAAGACGACATCTTGGCATAACGGTCAGCAACCCCTGCATCTCGCCTCTTACAAACACCTTCAATGCACGGTAAAAGAGCCCAGTTCAAGCCTCAGTTGTAACCAGAATCTAGTTTGCAAAACCCAGTAACACCTATGCTGACATTCATGAGATCCACTGAGCTGCAATTATGAATTGCTAAGAGTGTATTTGATTTACTTTGAACTCATCAATTAGTAGTTTCAACATTAGATACTTGTTTTTTTCATTAATTTTCAGATCAGTCAAATAAAAAATTTTCACGTAAACATGTTTTAAAAATAAAGATGATTGGAATTTTATTTCTTAATTTGTGGGTTTTCAATTCATATTAGGGTTACATTGATCAATTTTCCTTACAATCCATTATTTGTATCTATGTACCAAGGTATTTGATTGAACTCACTGGCGTCCAAGGTATTATCTAAATCAACTGACTTATCAGTGCTGAGGCAAAAGAAAAATTAATAATAATGACATAAAACGGCTGGTACTATAAAAGATGCCTTTGTCTATATCGCATTTGAGTACTCAATAAATGTCAGCGAATGGCAATTTCCTTGATGAAACAAACGGTATTACAACAGTTTCACCCTGTTTCCCACAAACTTTGAAAATTTTTTAATATTGATAGTGAGAGGTATTTTTAAATTATGCAAGGTATCATGGTAATAGATCCGATAACAGCGTCCAGCTACAGCGTGAACAGTTAATAAAACAATAAATGATTGAGCGGATAGGTACCAAATATCGCACAAATCTGAATCTAGAAAGACCAACCAAAGATCACTCTACATCAAACAAATACACTGTGAAACATAGTGCTTAAAATATATGGAAAACGAAGATCAAACCTCTCAGAGAGGAGGAGAAATTCCCGACATACGAGAGTAATTAGAGTAGCTAGGGTCGTGGAAACATTAGTAATGAGGTCAGTAACATAACAATCAATAATTCCGACAGCTAACATACGTGCATTCGCCTACACATTTAATACCACGTTACAGGTAAATGCTAATTCTCACTAATAAGAAGTATTATTTGCTACAAGGCGCACCAGAAGCTACTGAAAAATTTCAGACTATACAGCCTTTTCTGATTTTCATTCAACGTTCTTGTCACCCACTGAGAAGTAATTTTGTCGAAATAGAACTTCTTTTTTATAATCGAGTGTGGTGTTCATTTTGGGACAGCGTGCGTGAGTATGGCTAAAAATTACTGTTTGAATTTCATACAAGAACTTACGTCAGTTCTACACTCGAGACTCAGAGTTGGAGCATAGGCACTGATTATAGTGAGTAGGAAGCAATTGGGTGCTTCGCTCCCCCTAATTAGGTCACACGCCCCGCCCCCTGCGGCCGCTCCCCTGCCCCGCTCCCCTGTGGCCACTGCCCTATAATTAGGCGCCCGGCCGACTGTGCTGCCTCTGCCCTCCGATTAGAGTTGATTATACGCCGCCGCCCTGTTATTTACCCATCCCACTTCCTGCGGACAATCTCCGTCCACCGTTCCTGTTATTACTCACCCCAAGTGTCCGCAATTATGTACCTGTAGCCAAAAATCCGAAAATTTCCGTCATTATGTCGATTGCGGACTGGAGGTCGCCTCTGCCCTCCGATTAGAGGCGATTATACGCCACCGCTTGCTCGGCCCTGTTATTTACCCATTCCATTTCCTGCGGACAATTTCCGTCCACCGTCCCTGTTATTACTCACCCCACATCCTGCACCAAGTGTCTGCCATTATGTACCTGTAGCCAAAACTCCGAAAATTTCCGTCATTATCTCGTTTGCGGACTGTACGTCGCCGGAGCTCCTTGTAGGTCACCCGCCTCGCTCCCCTGCAGCCGCTGCCCCTATAATTAGGCGCCCGCCGACTGTGCGGCCTCTGCCCTCCGATTACAGGTGATTATATTGGAGGTCGCCGAGTGCAAGCCACTGGGGTGCATCAGTATAAAAGAAGCGTCGAAACAGGAACTAAGCCAGTTGTATCTGAACTTACACAGAGACAATGTCTTCGCAAAGCATTGAAGATTTGCCTTCTCTCGATGACGTGAATCTGCAAGGTAATTATCTGTTTTTCATATATTGCCAGTTTCAATTATTCATATTTTATTTATTAAACAAAATTTATGTAGTCTTTTAAACTATGCTATCTTTTTTTAGATTTACTGTCTGAAGGAGCCACTAGTGATGGAAGTCTGTTGGTTTTCAGTTCCAACGAATGGAATTGGGAATTATTTGATAAATATCTCAGTAAGTTTTTTTAAAAAAATTTCATTTAATTAACATAGATAGTGTTTTATCCTATGGTACCTTTAAAGTTTTTGTTTTTACAGATACGCCATCTGAAGGACTAGAGTTCGAGGGTATACCTACCACTAGTACTTACGACGTACCCATACAAATGAATGGCAAGTCCCACTTTGTTATTTATTCATATATTCCTTGTAATTAGATGTCATCTTTATTCTGATAGCTTTCTATCGTTTCATGAGTATAATTTTTCATTTAACAAAAATCCATGTACTGTTTTAACTTGATAAATATTTGATATTGTTAATAAATATCACAGTAAGTTTTTTTTAATTTCATTTAATTAACATTGCGTTTTATCCTATGTTACCTTGAAACTTTTTGTTTTTACAGATATGCCATCTGAAGAACTAGATATCGAGGGTATACCTACCACCAGTAGTTACGATGTACCCATACAAATGAATGGTAAGTCTCACTTTGTTATTTATTCATACATGCCTTGTAATTAGATGTCAGCTTTATTCTAATAGCTTTCTATCGTTTCATGAGTATAATTTTTCGTTTAACAAAAATCCATGTACTATTTTAACTTGAGAAATATTGAATACAGTATGCTTTAAAAATATTTCATTTAGCAAATGTCTTTCTTTTTTTTCATAGATTTACTGGAGTGTGATGAAATTAACGTGCCCAGTAATCGGAGGAGGATTCAATCCATACAACCAAATGGTAAGTCTCCATCTAGCTAGGATGCCAGCTTTATTCTCATCGGTTTCAGGTCCTTCTGAAAGCATGGACGATACTGATCCACCCAGTTAATTTGCAATTTGCAGAACCAGAGCCAGCGAGTCATGAGACTTTATCTGGTGCAGGCTTGGAACAGGAATCAACTGATTGTGAGTATATTATGCTTTATAATTTTGTAATTACCTTTTTTATGTCATGTTTTTAACCTATGCTTTTTTTTATAGATTTGGCACAGTATGATAGTTTACCTACCACAAGTGTCTATGACTGGGAACAAGAATTAATTAATAGTGAGTACAATAGACATAAAAATTAATTTAACAAAAATTTGTTTAATGTTTTGACCTAAATTATCTTTCTTTTTTTTATAGATTTTCCACGGTATGAGGAACCTAGGAGGACTCATTCCACACAACCGAATGGTACGTTTCACTTTGCTATTTATTCATACATTCCATGTAATTAGATGTCAGCTTTATTCTCATTGGTTGCTATCGTTGCAGAGCCGCCCGCAGGCATGAATGCCGCCGTCGAGTCCAGACCTGCTCCGCCCATGTGGAGACCTTGGGAAATGCAGGACTCAGCCGATAGGCGAAACCCAAAACCAGGCCCTAGCAGGCAGGGCTCAGGAGTGGCAGGCCCTAGCAGGCAGGGTCCAGGAGTGGCAGGCCCTAGCAGGCAAGCCGCAGGAGTGGCAGACCCTAGCAGTCGGGGCTCAGGAGTAGCAGGTCCTAGCAGGCAGCAGCAGCCAAATACATCATTTGCAGCAACGAGGGGTGAGTGTCCAGACGCAACGCGCTTAGTCCTTGAAGATAGGCAGAGTGCTTTTAAAAATAGAATCTATACCGGGACCATTCAAAATTCTGAAAATTTTATTATACCACTTAACTTCATTGATGCATGTTATGATCTTTTGGCAAATAAAGTCCGCGAAATTGTTAGTTGCCGGTCCACCCCGGCTGTAAAGGTTCAGATTGGGCTGGCAACATCTTTTGCAGTTCAAAAGGAGTTAAATATCATTTCCGCAAATTTGTATTTTCTTACCAAAATGTGTGAAGTCACAACCAGCACTCACCTGCCTGATTGGTATAAGATCTGTGTGAAATCGTAGATCACGACTAAATTGGAAGAGTTTCAGGAGAGAGATTCTGGAAAAACCCTATTTCCCTCGACATAAACATTGCTCATTTTCAACCGTTCTATCAAAGGTCTTCCCACGTTGCTCTGCCAGTTGATATCCAAAGAAAGCTGGCTGTAGTCAATGTGCGTAAAAATGATGAGTTATGTTTCCTCTGGACTCTCCTTGCAGCTCAAGTACAGGCGCCGAAAAAAAAACGCACAAAAAGTTAAATATTACAGAGAGGCATTCGGAAGCCATAAATTCGATTTCTCAGGTATTGAGTTTCCGGTAAAACTCGCAGATATTTCCAAATTCGAGAGGCAAAATCCAGGCATTTCAGTAAATGTTTTCGGTCTGGATCTTATTAAAGGTAGGAATGAAATTGTCGGGCCCTTACACTTAACTGCAGACAAACGCGATAACCACATTAACATGTTGCTGCATACTGACAGCAGTGGAACTTCCCATTACTGTTGGATTCGCAACTTGTCGCGGCTAGTTAGATCTTCATTAACTAATCATAAAGGTACCATACACATATGCGACAGATGTCTGCAGCATTTCACTCGCGAAGATCTTCTGTACCGTCACGAGATCGATTACGCAAGGACAGAACCAGTTAGAGTAGATTTGCCCGGCGATTTACGATAAAACCTTAAATTTTAAGGATTTTGCACACAAGCACCTTGTGCCCGTCGTCGTTTACGCGGATTTTGAAAGTTTATTAGAACCTTATGATTCATGCAGTTCCCCACCCAAAGCCTCTCACTCAACCAATGTCCAGAAACACACACCATTCGCTGCCACATACCAGGTCGTTTGTGCCGGCGTACCTAGTCTGTCACGATTCAACTCCTTCTCGGGTCCAAATCCCGAGAAATGGCTTGTGGAACAACTTGTCGAGCTTGCCGAGGAGGTTGATGAAATTTACAAGGAGTGTATTCCCCTTGTAATAACAGATGAGCAAGAAGCAAAGTTTGCTGCTGTTACTGTATGCCACATCTGTGAGAAAGACATTAAACCGGGGACTGTTAAAGTCCGCGATCATTGTCATATCACAGGTAAAATTAGGGGGGCTGCACACAATGACTGCAATTTGCAGTTTAAGACTAAAAAGTTCATACCCATTTTCTTTCATAATCTGTCTGGGTATGACGCACATTTTATAGTTATGGCATTATCCGAACTCGACGGCGATGGGATGGATGTACTTCCCATAAACACTGAACGCTACATTTCTTTTTCAAAAAATGTTGAACGTACTTCAATTACGTTAAGGTTTATGGACTCTTACCGTTTTATGCAGGCCCCATTAGACAAACTGGTTGGTACCCTTGAGGACGGCGACATGGGCATTACTAGTGCTCATTTTGTCGACACCGAGAAGTTTCAATTAGTTAAGCGGAAAGGAGTCTTCCCTTACGAATATATGGATTCGTGGGAGAAGGTCGACGAGGCCACGCTTCCTCCAAAATCAAAATTTTATAGTTCGCTGTCGGAGTCTGATATTTCAGATGCCGATTACGAGCACGCGACACAAGTGTGGCAGACTTTCCAGATCAATACTTTACGTGAATATGCAAGTCTGTACATAGAAACAGATGTGCGGTTACTTGCAGATATGTTTGAGGAATTTAGGAGTGTATGTTTAGGGAAATACACCTTGGACCCTGCCCACTACTTTACATCCCCAGGCCTTTCATGGCAGGCCATGTTAAAGAGCACACGTGTTGAATTGGACCTTCTGACCGATACCGACATGCTGCTCCTTTTCGAACGTGGACTACCCCGTGGTATTTGTCAATGCGTCCATAGGTACGCCAAGGCAAATAACTAGTACATGTCGGAGTACAACCGCGAGGCGCCAGACAATTTTATCATGTACTTCGATGTTAACAATTTGTACGCCTGGGCCATGTCCGAGTATCTACCCTCTGGTGGGTTTCAATGGTTGTCGGCCGAGCAGATTGTGAGCATAGATTTTATGAGCGTTGCATCTGATTCACCCAGGGGATTCGTGTTGGAGGTAGACCTCACGATTCCTCAGGACAAACACGACGTTCTAGCAGACCTACCGCCATGTCCAGATCACAAATCCCCAGTAGGTTCCACGCTCCCCAAGTTGATGACCACACTGGAGAACAAGGTACGGTACGTCCTCCATTACCGAGTCCTCCAGCAATGTGTAGATTTGGGGTTGCAAGTGAGTAAAATACATCGCGCGATTTCTTTCAACCAGTCACCGTGGTTGAAAGACTACATCTCTCTCAACACGGATTCTCGTCGATAAGCTAACACAGATTTCGAGAGAGATTTCTATAAACTGATGAACAATTCCATTTTCGGCAAATCAATGGAGGATATTCGTAGACACCGCGTCGTGAAATTGTGTACAGGATGGCCGGGTTGCCGCGGTGCCCGCAAATACGTAGCATCGCCCAGATTGAAACACATGACCGATTTTCATGAAGACTTTGTAGCTCTGGAAATGGCGAAAGTGCGGATCCTCTATAATAAACCTGTGTATATCGGAATGTGTATTCTTGACCTTTCCGAAGTGAGGATGTATCGATTTCATTATGAAATCGCTATTCCCCCCTTTGGAAGCCCCAAGCTGCTTTATATAGACACGGACAGCTTCATTTATATGATGAACTGTGATCCATATGAAGTAATGCTCCACAACAAAGATGAGTTTGACACGTCTGGGTATAGCACCGACAACCCTTTTGGGATAGAGTCCCATAACGAATAGGTGGTCGGTGTTATGAAGGACGAGGCGAACGGCATCCCTATTGTGGAGTTTGCTGGATTACGGTCGAAGATGTACACATTCCGGCTAGAGTAGGGCCAAATCTCTAGACGGGCTAAGGGTTTGGCTCGCTCCGTCACACGCAAGCTGCAGATGGAAGACTATGTAAATTGCCTTCATGGAGCCACGCCAAAATTCCATCTGCAGCTAAGAATAGGCTCCTCCCTCCATATTGTGAATACTCAACAAATATCCAAACTGGGTCTGTCTAGGACGGATAATAAGCGGTATATTTTCCCCGACGGGATAGAGACCCTACCGTGGGGGCACAAGTGTGTTCCTGATTCTATAAATAATGAGTGAATGTTTGTAAATAGTGTGTGAGTGAAGATAAAATATACCGTTTATCCGTGTATATATATAGTGCACTGCATAGACTGCTGCAAAAATTGTAAATAGATGTGTTGTACAAAAAATATAAATTTAAATGCGGTGCACTATTGTTTTTGTGCTTAGATCGCTGTTGTAAATACTTTTTGGTATGTAGAAAAAAAAAACTTTTATGTGTTGTACAGAGAGAGAAACTTAAATGCGGTGCACTATTGGTTTATATCGAGTCATTTGTATATGTGTACAGAAAATCATTAACCTGTGCATAGCCCGAAAACACTGTTAAACTATAAGTTTGTTGAGCGAAATGCTCTGTAAGTTTGTCTAATATACAGAACATCGTGAAAAAAAATCCATATATTGCAGATATGATCTGTAAATTGTAAAAAAAAATCATAAAGTTTGCTAAATATATAGAAATAAATTGGCTGCTGCTGTAATCTAGGAATATCATTACGATTTATATAAATAAAAAACAACATTTGTAGATATATATGTTTATTAAAAAGAAATATTGTACATTTTTTTACATTTTTCTGATTAAATCTTTTTTATGAATCGATGTGTTATGTGATTTATCAAAACCTAACCGCTTCACCAAGATCATATTTTTCCTTCTCTTTATCACTCGTTCAACTAAAAATGTACTTTTAAGTCTTGTTAGTTGTAATTCTTGCTGGTAAAATGCTCCTGCAATCTCTTTACCTCGATAATCTTTAAGCAAATAAGTTACAGGATTTGTTAATTTCACTTTCCTGATGGTAAACACTTCAGTTGACCAGTTTGGCATATAACCTTTCTCAAACTGTTCTTTAAACTTACTAATTCTAACATGATCACCAACTTTGAATTTTGCTGGAGTAGTAAGCTTAGTATGACTGTACACTGTTGAAAGTAGAGAGTTATCTTTAACATCACAAGGTTTCATTTTGATGGTTCTGTGCCACTTATTATTGTAATTAGATATTAACTGAGGAAGAAGTTGAATCCAACGATGTGAACCACGTCTACTGAATTCTTGCCACATCGCATTCTTGATAGTTCTGTTGAGTCGTTCAACTATTGATGCTTTCAGAAGAGTATATGTCGAGTACCCTTGAAAACCAGGATTTTCCAACTCATTCTTCTCATGTGGGATACCCGGGAGGTGCCTCAGGACATGAAGGATGCTAACATAGTCACCATCTTCAAAAAAGGGGATCGAAGTATCTGCAACAATTATCGTGGTATCTCTCTTCTATCTATAGCAGGAAAGACTTTTGCTAGAATACTGCTGAATCGCCTTAAAATTATGTCAGAGAGAGTACTTCCAGAATCTCAATGTGGATTCCGTGCCTCGAGAGGCACCACAGACATGATCTTCTGTGCTAGACAACTTCAAGAGAAGTGCAGAGAACAACAAAAGCCTCTCTTTCTGGTATTCTATGATCTAGAGAAAGCTTTTGACACCGTGCCTAGATCTGCAATGTGGATGGTATTAAGACGATTTGGATGCCCTGAACATTTTCTGGGATTGATAAGAGCACTCCACGATGGTATGGTTGGTCAAGTCCTTTATCAGAACGACGCCTCTGAAAAGTTCCCTATCAAAAATGGTCTGAAACAAGGTTTTGTACTTGCACCAACACTTTTTGCCCTATATTTGGCAGCAATGCTCTACGAAACGTCATCTACCCCCAACACAGGCGTGGAGATAAGATACCGGTTTGACGGAGGACTATTTAATCCAGCAAGACTTCGCTCATCAAGATTAACTTTCCTCACCAAGGTAACAGAACTGCAGTATGCAGATGACAACACCTCTCCAGAACATACTCCTCAGCAGATACAACAGTCCGCAAACTACTTCAAGGACGCATATGACCGTTTTGGCCTGACCATCAACACCCGAAAAACTAAAGTGCTAGCGCAACCTGCCCCTGGAACTACACTCCCAGACTTTGATGTTACCATCTCCGGCACAGCCCTTGAGCAAGTAGATAGCTTCTCCTACCTTGGAAGCATTCTCTCTACACAGTGCACAGCAGAGAAGGATGTAGAAAACAGAATTCGTGCAGCACACATAGCCTTTGGACGACTTACTCGGCGAGTGTTCCTAAACAAAGATCTTAATTTAAGCACCAAGCTGATGGTCTACCAAGCTGTAGTTGTCTCCACGTTGCTGTATGGGTGTGAGACATGGACATTCTACCGGCGAGATATTAAGAAAATGGAACGATTTCACCAGCTAAAACTTCGCTCTATAATGAACATTAAATGGGACGACTATGTGTCCAACATTAGAGTCTTGGAAAGAGCTCAAATGTATAGCATTGAAGCCCTCATCATCAGCCACCAACTTAGATGGGTTGGACACGTTCAACGTATGAGCAACAGTAGACTCCCTCGCCAACTTTTATACGGTGAGCTCAACACTGGCAGCAGACCTCGCGGTGCCCCTATTAAACGCTACAAAGATCAGTTCAAGAAGACCCTGAAGAAAACTAATATAGACCGACCGCGTTCTATGGCGCAAAACTACCTCCGCAGCAGTGGCACGTTTCGAAGAGGAGTGGCGAAGTCTGGCAGCTGAATCCCGTTTAAGGCGGAAAGCCCGACAAACCCTACCGCGCCAGCCACCCACATTTGGGTGCAGTGTGTGTGGACGACTGTTCTATGCAAGAATCGGCCTGATCAGCTACCAGCGCACACACAAATAAACATGCAAGAGAGCAACATAAACTCTGAAACGAGTATGGCCGACGACGATGTCGAGTAATGATCAATACCATTATCAGTCATGAGTGTTTTGAACTTTGAATTGTAAAACTCCTTTCCGTGGTCAGTCTGCAAATTTTTAGGAACACGATTATCACTTAGTATATTCTTCATAGCATCGACAACAACACTAGCCGTCTTGGTCTTGAGAGGCACTGCCCATGCTCACTTTGAATATGTATCGATCACCATCAGTATATACTTGAAACCCCTGTTTTAACGGGACTAAGGGATCATTTCTACAATATCAGCTTGCCACAGATCGTCAATCCTTTGATGATTACACGTCGTCTTGGAAAATTCTTTCTTGCAGGTCTATGGAGTTCTGCTGCAACTTGATCCATGTTACAGTATGATGTCTCTCTCACGAAGTTCTTTAATCACTGACAATATTTCATTGGTGTGTGCTGTATGTCCTGCCGATGAGGATGATGTAAGTAGCTTCAGTCGTTCAACGAGCTCATTTGGGTCGTCCCAGTACACATTTTCCTTCATGGGGAAAAGGCCGGAACCAGACTGACTGACAAGTTTAGAGATTATGTTTTTATACTTGTTATTGTTTGCGAGGTTCCGAACTTCACCGGATGGATTAAATTTTACTCTGTGGGCACTTGTGGTGTTTAATATTTCTGAATAGCTTTTCAAGTCCTTGTTGGTATATATTTTAGGATTTTTTAAAAACAATAGTTCCATTAACCCTTGTGTCCTCTCATATTCAGTGCCATCTATTATAATAACATCTTTTCCAATAGACATGGGTGAATTTCCAATCAATAGTGAATCATTCTTCTTTCGAACACCATACACTGAATCATAATCTCGTTGACTTCGCTTTAGAGAACTCAAGAACTCTTTGATCGATTCAGAAGACTGTTGCTGCTGCTGAAGTCGCTGAGGTAAGAAAACTTTTTCTATAATATCCGTCACAGGTCTTAACGAATCCACGAAAAAATTTTCAGTATCGATATAACCAGTTTTCAATTCAAGTAACTTACGTCGAATAGCATTTCGGGCCTTCATGATGCCGCGTTTAGTTGTTGTCGTATCCATGTTTATACAAAGAATGAAGCTTATTACAGGTTACTGTATTATTTTATATGTTAAAGTCACATGTGCTGTAAACGGCTCGTGGGGCTCATATGCGGGGAAAAAACTAAGTTTATCGCCTCGATTCACATGGAGTACCCCTCCTTGATAGTTAACGTATACCCAATTAAGTTTTACGTCAAACCTTTTTGGTTTGTCTACTGAGAGGATCATACCATTGACTTGGATTTCACGATAATTTCAACCCGTATCTAGTATGTATGCATTATCTTGAAAGTCACCTGTTGCAATTATAGTTTCAACCATAGTCATTTCCATCGATTTCAAAAACATTAAACCATCATTAATAGCTTTGTTAGCATATCGTTTTGTTACCACATCGTCATCATCGATGGGGTCAGCTACATGTTTTAATATTCGACCCTGACAATCCAAACTACCTTCTTTCGTAAGAAGTGTATGTTGAGGTGGGTGCACCAATATCCTCTTGCCCTGTATCGATGATGTTCTACCAAACTTGTCCATGGCTGTAATGATGATATTACCTAGTGTGCTTGACTATTTATTTAAAAATGAATCAAATCCATTGCGGTACCGTCCATGATACATATCACAGTCTTTGTCCATAACCACAAATCCATGTTTACTCGAATTCCAGCAGCATCCACATAAGTTCTTAAACTCGTTGAACGACATATCGGTATTAACGTGGTCATTATAAATGTGTTTGAGATTCATATCGTCCTGTTTAAAGAGTACAATCAAGTTGGCGTTGTCTCTAACCAACTGTTTCGGTATACGGCTGTATGTCTGACTCAAGTAGAAAGAATCTACTGACCTGTGCCTTCCCATACAAAAGTAATCTCGTATATTATTCTGTTTCTCGCACGAAACATCGTCAAACACAAACACTGAATTTGGTAGAGCTTCACTAGGCGGAGGCACACATTGATTATCGCTAAATGTCAAATACTGAATTTCTTTAATGGGTTTTAATATTTCACCCAGCAAGTGGTACACTCTTTGGCAAAAAAATTGACTGTCCGCGCCTGAGTCTAAGTCCCTTATTTCGCACAATGTGGCATCATTGCCGTATTCAACTCAGCGCCATCTGTTATTCATTTCCTTAAGTCAAGCCTCGAACAAAGCAGGAAGACTCCGCCCGCCCATTGACGATTCTTCTTGGTAGTTCATCTATCATTCCCCACATTTCAGTAAAAAGCTATTGACCGATCTCGAAACAAGTAACGCATTTTCCTGTCCCTGGATTGACTGTAATATTAGGCAAGATATCGCCGACCATACCTCAATCGGACGAAATTCGGTTCCAGCTACACTTTTCTTAAATTCAGATCGTGAAACATATCGTTAAAGTTGTAATTAACAAGATTGCAATAAAGCGCAGTAAAAATGAGGTTCAGTTATACATTTTATTCCAAATGATTAGCGTAAAATTATAACGATATTTATTTATATATTGATGTGGCTAATCAGTTGCAATAATGCAACACATAATGGGGTGTGTGGTCCGAGAAGTGGGTGTAAATGTTCAAAGATCCAGATTTTTAAGTTCTACAAAACTATTGAAACGATTATAAAGAGATTATTTCGGATAATTGTCTAATGCCAGTTGAATGTAACTGACTTCCGAGGCAGGATAAGGTTGTTTACCCACTGCACGAGCCGTCTGTGAACATGAGCTCCGTTTGCTTGTGGCTAACCATCTAGTCTTGTAAACGCGTGGTCCTCGGTTCGAGTCTAGGTTTTCCAATTATTTTTTTGCGTTTATTTTAAACAAGTCGAACCTACAACTGCGTTATGCGTAAAATATAACATCGACTCTTACCTGCTTGCGTCAGGACATAACATACTTAAGGAAAGACTCATAACTGAGTGCTTCTTAATAAACTGCACACGTAACTATGAAATCTTTCACAGAGGTAAGACTGAAAGAAATCTTCTCGGGCTTCAACATCGTCGAAATAGTGTCGTGTGGTTACGTTAGGTGGACTATAACGAGTTCGCACCATCGTCAAGGAGACGAAAAACTAAATAATATTACTATACCAATTTCTTATTATGCGTCTGGATTTACGATTCGTCGACTTCTAAGTCGTTAAAGGTGGGAAGGGAATGGAGACAAGGAATGGGAAGGAATTCGGACCATGGGTTTTCGAAGAAATAATCCCGCCATTCACACGAAGTGACTTGGAGAAACGAAGGAAAATCCAAATCTGGATAGCCGGATAGGAATTCAAACCCGCTTCCTCTCGAATGCGGAGCCATAGCGTTAACGCTCAGCCATTAGGTTCAGTTTTTCAATATCTTTCGTATTTGGTCTATGATGCCGTCCATAAAATTATTAAAAAATCTATTGAAAAGTTAAAAATCGTAAATTAAAATATATGTGCAGAAGTGAGTTCATCTGATGAGAGCGGGGATATCAAAAAAATCTCTGAAATCAGAAACGCAATTCAAATTTCATTTTCTCTCTCTACTCTTTTCGCCCCTCTCTCTCTTTTTTAATTTTTTTTGCTAGGGCTTTACGGCTCGTCGACAGCAAGGTCATTAGAGGCGGGATCGGATTGGGGCAAGAAACGGGCAGGAACTCGGCCATGGCCTTTTCAAGGAAGCATCCGGGCGTTCGCCTGGAGTGACTTGGGGAAACCATGGAAAACCCAGATCTGGATGCCCGGACGGGGATTCAAACCCGCGTCCTCCCGAATACGAGGCCAGAACGTTAACCGTTCACGCACCACACCCGGTACTTTTTTTTAATTTTTAGCAGCTATCAAATTCAAAGTGAATATAAGCTCCCTCTTATATGGAAGATATTGTCATATTAATCCCGTTGTTTAATGAAGTAGTATTAAACCAAAAATGACGAGCAAAATTGATCGGTTTGCTAGTAACCAAATAGGTAACATTTCAGTCTTTTCGTAGAAATGTTAAATAATAATAATAAAAAAAAAAAGAATCCAATTCACATTCTACTTGAGCAAAGACCTCAAACCGGATGCTAAAACTACAGAAATTTGCAGTCTCAATAAAATGTGGTAAAATAAGAAATTTCAATGTAGTTATGATGTAATTCTCTATAATATTTTCTCATTTTTTTTTCAAGTATGTCTTTCAGTAAAGAGGTAGTTGGAATGAAATTATCACGCTGAGCAATAACATAGCTAATTGTTACAAAATTTTATAAATCGGCAGTACTACTCTCCGCAGCTAGAGTGTAATTCTAAAATATCGTAGTAGACGGAAACGTAGTGTTTACAAAGCGTATAATACTGGTTTCCTTGTTTCTTGCCACACTGACATTCCCGCACTGAATTTCAATTTTATGCCTCAGTTTTCCTCCTACAATGTTCTGATTGAATGCCTATAAGACTTTGCAATATTTAAACTTTCAAAAGAAATTGTTGCTTGTCATTCTGAGACAGACATTATAATGTAAATTCTTTGGGTTGGAATAAAATATACAGTAGCTACAGTTTGAATTTTGGAAAAACCGTGCCGCAAGAGAATCAATTCTTATCACCGATCAAGAAAAACAAAGTTACTTTCATAGCGTTTGTTGATTTAGAAAAAAAGCTTTTGGTAATGTAAGGCGGGACAAAATGTTCAAAATTTTAAAAAAAGTCAGGTCTTACGTATCGAGATAGAAAAATATTTTAGAATTGATATAAGAATCAAGTGGCTATAATAAAAGTAGAGAATCATGAGAGTCACCAATCAGTTGAAAAGTGTATCAGATATGGTTGCAGTTCATCCTTACTAATATTCAACTTATATGTGGAGGAAGCTATAAAAGAAGTAAAAGAGGAATTTGAATGTGGCTTCATGAAAAAGTAGTTTCAAATATTGACCCAGGAACCAGAGAGAACTTTTTAAAACTGTATGTATGGAGCATAGCACCTTATGGTAACGAAGCATGGACTTCAGGAATGCCTGAAAGAAGGAAAATTGAAGAATTCGAAATGTGGTGCTATAGGAGGATGCTGAAAATTAAGTGGACAGTTAAACCACGAAATTAATATGTTTTGGAAATGATGGCTGACGAAAGAAGTTTGTGGAAAAATCGTACACAAAGAAAAAACAGATTCGTGGGTGTTGTTTTTTAATACATTTGGGATTGGTTATGTATGAAGCAGATAACGGTGGACGTGTTTTAAGAGAGGTGTTTTGAGATGAAGGGGATAGTGCAAAATAAGAAGGGATGGTGGTTTATATCAAACCAATCGAGAGACTGACGACAGTAAAATAAGAGATGAAATAAGACAGAAGGTGCCGGCCGATTGAGACCTACTCCCCCGAAACACATCGATGGGGCCGACAGCTTAACGTCCAAATCCGGCGGACGAGTCACTGTCAGAAGTTCCATACGCGCTACAGAGAGGTTTGGGATTTAAACCAGGACTTTCGTGCACCATCTGATAATTAGTAATAATTCACCGCCACCGAAACATGTCCTAGTTCTAAAAAGTTCTTCAACCACCGGAGCTCAAATCGGTTGACGCCGTATCTGACGCCGCGCATCATCACGGAGCTATAATGACCCGAAACGAGGAAGTTGGCTATAGAAGTGTAGCATTTAAAAATCAACCTTTCACCTCCGTCACATGCTGTTTGGTGCAGACGCGTAAATTCCAATTGAGGTAGCTGACTCAATCTCATACCACTGCGGTGCAAGACAATCTTCTTATATCTATCACCTTAGTAATATATGAATTTTATGAGCGGAACAGAATATAAAGCATCCGGCATCTTTAATTCCTTTAATTTATAGCTGCTAAAAATAGAAAAAAAGGGAGAGGGGTTGAAAATGAGAAAGAGAGACAGAAAAAAATAAATTTGAATTGCGTTTCTGATTTCAGAGATTGTTTTGGAAACTCACCCTCTCATCAAATTATCTCACTTCTACCGACATTTTATCATTTACGATTATTAACTTTGCTTTAAGTAGATTTTTAAATAATTTTATGGATGTAATCGTAGACCAAATACGACTAGTAATGAAAAAGTGAAGCTAATGGTGTCGCATTCGGGAGGAGACGGCTTCGAATACCTCCATCTATCGAGATTTGGGTTTTCTTTGGTTTCCCCAAATCACTCCAGGCAAATGGTGGTATAGTTCCTTTAAAAAGCCAAGGCCGAATTTCTTCCAGTTCCTTTTCCGCAGTCCTTCCCCGCCTCTAACGACCTCGACGTTGACGAAACGTAATGCCATAAGAAGGAAAAAAATTGAATGGGAAGGAGTCATTGTTAGTCGGGTTAATGCAAGCTGCGACCACAACAACTACTACTACTACAGCTACTGTAAAACACTGAAAAAACTCAGAAGTTCAATTCAGAACCGAAGAAGACGAAATGTAAGCAAGGAAGCAAGCATTGTTCACGACATAGCTGGTCCACACGTTGCTCATCACACCGTCGCTCTTCTGCAAAACTTTGGTTGGAAAATAATCACCCACCCATCATACAATTGCAGACTTGGCCCACAGTGACTACCACCTTTTCCTAAGCTGCGAAAATATTTGACCGACTTAGATATTAAAGATGAAGTTCAATGCTTGCTCAAAGACATGAGGCGAGCATACATTCTTTTTCCTTTTTTGCTTATGGTTTTACGCGTTGTCGACATTGAGGTCATTAGAGGCGTGAAAGGAGTTGTAGCAAGGATTTCTCCAATGGCCTTTTAAAGGAACCTTTCCAGTATTCACATAGAGTGATTTGGGGAAATCATTGAAACCCAAATCTGGATGGCCGGACGAGGATTCGAACCCGCAACCTCCCGAATGAGAGGCCAGCGCGTCAGCGCTTATTCCACCACGCTCCACTATTTTTATAAACTGTCAGTGCGTCTACAAAAATGCGTGTGCCGAATTGTGAAGATGCAGAAAAATAGACGATTGCTCAATCTTTCCAAAAGAGCCGATCGTGATAAATTATTACGTGTTATTTAGTGTTATAAAGGTATTCTTCTTGGCCGAAGGAAACAGGAAAGTTGGCACTTACTTCCTGTTAGAGGTTGCCACAACTACTTCTTCCAGTGTTGCCACGATTTCTGACTTCTGGCAGTGCTGTGGTAATTTCCTATTCAAGGAAACGTATCTTACAGCTAGGCGGTATCAAGAGAACAGACACATTGCCGAAATAGAAATTTACTTTCCTTCCCCGTCTATCTATCATATTTTTATTTGACTGATTATTTCTGTTATAACAGTTTGATTCTTTATATAGATCATCATTAACTATTCAACTTGAAATGTTGTATCTTTATATATATATATGTTTACTTTTGTTATATAATGGACGAGGTAGGTTTCAGCGTAAGGCAAAGTAGCTGAACGGTTGAGCATTGGCCTGCGGAGGTGAGGGTACTGGGTTCGATCCCACCTCAAGTTGGGTATTTTTACATTGACTATCCCCTTCTCACTTGTTGTAAAATACATATCATATATGTAAAAGTGAACATTATTATATTTTACATCAAATTGTTTAAAAACAAACTCCTATGAAAACTATTTTTTATTAGTTCATAGGCCACATTGGCGGTTAAAGGTGTGTTTGTGGAATTTAAAATATTGTTCATCCAATATAATGTGACGAGTTTAGTTGACTTTAGTTCCGTAAAGGCAGAGAGTGTGATTGGGTAGTATGATGGGTGGGTGATTATTTTCCAACCAAAGTTTTGCAGAAGAGCGACGATGTGATGAGAAACGTGTGGACCAGCTATGTCCTGAACAATGCTTGCTTCCTTGCTTACAGTTCGTCTTCTTCGGTTCTGAATTGAACTTCTGAGTATTTTCAGTGTTTTACAGTAGCTGTAGTAGTAGTAGTTGTGGTCGCAGCTTGCATTAACCCGACTTTTTTCCTTCTTATGGCATTACCTTTCGTCAACGTCGAGGTCGTTAGAGGCGGGGAAGGACTGCGGAAAAGGAACTGGAAGAAATTCGGCCTTGGCTTTTTAAAGGAACTATACCACCATTTGCCTGGAGTGATTTGGGGAAACCAAAGAAAACCCAAATCTCGATAGATGGAGGTATTCGAAGCCGTCTCCTCCCGAATGCGACACCATTAGCTTCACTTTTTCATTACTAGTCGTATTTGGTCTACGATTACATCCATAAAATTATTCAAAAATCTACTTAAAGCAAAGTTAATAATCGTAAATGATAAAATGTCGCTAGAAGTGAGATAATTTGATGAGAGGGTGAGTTTCCAAAACAATCTCTGAAATCAGAAACGCAATTCAAATTTATTTTTTGCTGTCTCTCTTTCCCATTTTCAACCCCTCTCCCTTTTTTCCTATTTTTAGCAGCTATAAATTAAAGGAATTATAGATTCCGGATGCTTTATATTCTGTTCCGCTCATAAAATTAATATATTACTAAGGTGATAGATATACGAAGATTGTCTTGCACCGCAATGGTATGAGATTGAGTCAGCTACCTCAATTGGAATTTACGCGTCTGCACCTAACAGCATGTGACGGAGGTGAAAGGTTGATTTTTAAATGCTACACTTCTATAGCCAACTTCCTCGTTTCGGGTCATTATAGCTCCGTGATGATGTGCGGCGTCAGATACGGCGTC
Source organism: Vandiemenella viatica (assembly GCA_031002005.1). Lineage (NCBI taxonomy): Eukaryota > Metazoa > Arthropoda > Insecta > Orthoptera > Morabidae > Vandiemenella > Vandiemenella viatica. The sequence continues at coordinate 197,257,235 of CM061921.1, forward strand.
AACCGATTTGAGCTCCGGTGGTTGAAGAACTTTTTAGAACTAGGACATGTTTCGGTGGCGGTGCATTATTACTAATTATCAGATGGTGCACGAAAGTCCTGGTTTAAATCCCAAACCTCTCTGTAGCGCGTATGGAACTTCTGACAGTGACT